>JAPXFQ010002947.1:1800000-2395000 GCA_028564705.1 Apricaphanius iberus
CCCTGAGTTCGGAGACACAGTACACACTTCTTGCTCCACAAAACACTGTCTTCACAGGTCAGTTGAAAAAAGTTATTTTGAAAAGCATAAAGTAAACTTTTTTGTGTTATAGATTTACATTTTTTTAAAGCCAAATAGATTTATAAGTAATTAACTCAACATCTTATTTACAGAAAATAAAGTGTATTTGATCTGCTTTAATATTCATTTTCCCAAGCATCATTTTAAAACTAACCTTACTGTATGCTTGTCAGATGAGGTGATGGCACAAGATGAGGAATACCTGAAACTCATTTTGCAAAACCATATGCTGAAGCTTAAAATCTCACTGACTACGCTTTACAACGGACAACTGCTGGAAACGCTTTTTGGCAAACTGCTCAGAGTCTTCATTTATCGCACGGTGAGAGTTATGTCTGTCTGTGCTGTTTAGAACTGAGAATAAAGCATGTCAAAATATATTTATACATAAATACATTAGAAGTGAAATGCAATAGCAAGCATCAGCTTATGCCTTGGAAATCTGAAGTAATTGGATAAGCTGTTCATCAACACTAATTTGGTTGTCTTTCAGCTTTAACCTAATGCATCAAAACTGCTAATTAGTCCTGCTTTTGGCAGATAAAAAAAGTTTCTGCTTACTCGGTTCAGATAGTACAATCATCTGGGATTCATTTCTTCACAGAAACATTGTATTGTTTAGTTTGATTGATAGTGATCAAAGAGGATCATGTGACAGTACTAACCGACTTTAAAGAAATTCTTTCCAAATTTGAAAAGTGATGGTTAGATGTGTGGTTGAACTCTTAATGTTTCTCTCTTCAAAGGCTGTGTGCATAGAAAGTGCATGCATGGTGCGTGGCAGTAAAGAGGGCATGAATGGGGCCCTTCATGTCATGAGGTCGTTGATCAAACCTGCCGACAAAACGATCTTCGAAATCCTAGATGCTGATGGAAGATTCAAGTGAGAAATACAAGTTTTTTTTTTTTTATTCTTATCACATTTTAAATTACCCATACCAAAATACTGCTGATTTTCCAATGTGTTTTAGATTAAAAGGTCTCTTTATCATATTTCTACTGGCTGACTTTTAACAACTTATATGTTCTTCATTTTGCATCACCAACTATAACATTTTAAATAGTAAATGTAATTTCTGTGGAATGTTCATTATCTGTCATTCCTGTTTTTTTATTTAAATTAACATGCTTTTTTTATTATCTTTTCTCTTACTGAAAAAAATATCCAGGATTTTCTTGTCCCTGATGAAAACAGCTGGTCTGACAGATTTGCTGAAGCAGAATGGTTCTTACACAACCTTTGCACCATCTGATGAAGCATTTCAAACTCTCAGTCCAGAAGATTTAGAATTGCTTAAAGGTTAGTTCCCATCAGAATCTCAGCACCACTTTATTATCTCTGGTATGAATTTGACTAATTGAATAAAAATCATTTGTTTTGTCATTGACAGGTGATCAAAACGCTTTGAGAAATATTCTTTTGTACCACTTCAGTGAGGGCATCTTCATCACTGGAGGACTAGAAGATAAAGTGACCAATCTCCTGAAAAGCCTGCAGGGAAATGCTCTCCAAGTTAAATCTGTACGCACTTTTTCTATATACATATCTCTGTTTCCTCAACGCAGAGAGGCATTGCTGTTTTAAATTTAACTTAGAGAGATTATATAAAATTCAATTCCTTTTATCACCAATTAGGTGACCTCCATCTATCCAAAATCAGGTTTTAGGAGTCACTGAGGCATTTTGCTATCGGGATTCCAAGGCATTCCCAGAATTCAATTAATTTTAATACAATTATATAAACATTCCAATCAGTTAAAAGTTTTCTATGTAACGAATCCCAGCAGATTAGGATGCGTCATTAATCTAAAGTATGTCCTGGGGATTGAGGGTTTGCCAGAGGGTTTCATCTCTATGTGACATGCCCACAAGGTTCCATGAAGAGACGCAATGAGGAACCTTGATTGGATGTTTTGTTTAGTTTAGTTACAAAACGAAAGATTGAATCAGGATTCATCTTCTCTTCTCTTTGTGTGCACCTTTTCATGTGGAGCAGTTGCAGACCCTAATGAAGCTCCTGACAATATCACTGAGGCCAAAGATAGCCACCTTATGTAGAATTCTAGTTTTAGCTGTCACCCTTGCTTGATCCTTAGAATGTGTACCAAAAGTTGCAGTTTTATGGTAGACATTTAAGAAAGATAAAATAAAAAATGTAATGATTTCAGGTATGCGGATGCTTTGTTACAACTACAAAAATAAATTCAAACCATACTCAACTTTAGTTGCAACAGAGAGCTTTTGTATGAGCACTAGAGTATCAAATATATTTTTTAGGCGTGACATTTATTAATTTTGGAAAATAATATCAAAATACTTTCTTCTTTTTGTTGCTGGTTTAACTTGTCCTTTATGGCTTTTCAGAATAAGTATGATACTAAATTAACTGATAAAAAATAAAAATAATCAGAAATTAAAAGCAATCCTGTGGATTGGATTAAGGATTATCACAATTACATCTAACCATGGAAATTGCTCTACTGAAGAAGTATGTTGAGTGTTTAACACTCATCCTTTTTCTACTTTAACTACCTTTATATTTAATATTTGTTCAAAAGCATGCTTTTATTACCATGTAATTATATTTTATAGCCACACCTGTGGATCTCACACTCATTCTACACTTTAACCTCAAAGACGCATGTATTAAGCTGCTTCAAAGCTAAGCAATATTTTTTTCAATTTCTGGAGAGTCATATAGCATGATATCCTATCTCAATTATCAATGCAAATTCTTGACTCCACCTGCTTCAGCTTGTTTCCTTTTGTTCATACAGGCACTAGCAAGCTGGATAGGCATGTAGCTCAGCAATCCAAATAGCTCTCATCATCACCCTTACTATGGTGTCATGGTATTGAATGAATATGAAGAAGTAGAGCATAAACAGAAGGGTGGACAGTTTAGTCATTCAGGGTCTGAGACACTAACTGTTGAATAGTTGTGCAAGAGTTTTTATTGAACGTACTGGAAATGCGTTCCTAAGAACATATCCTTTATCATTCCCTGCCTAGTAGGACTTTGAATACAAGCTAATATATGTTTCGAGATTCCACTTATGGTAAATGGACTGAACTTATATAGTGCTTTTCTAGTCTTACTGACCACTCAAAGTGCCATACACCCAACATGGCTCGGTAGGACATTGTAGAATTTGGGGGTTAAGTGCCTTGCCCAGGGGCACATCGACATGTGACTGGAGGAAGCTGGAATTGAACCTACGACCCTCCAATTGCAAGCCAACTACTCTACCACTGAGCCACAGTCGCCCACCTATGACCTATACATAATCCATACTGTCATTTTAAGTTGATCAGACATACTATGAAAACAAGCATTAAAAATTCTCGGTGTGTAAAAAAGCTAAATTCAACTGCTGCAATATTTTTCACATTTTTAATAATACATTTCAATTTCACTCAAACAGGTATATTCTCAAGTTTTTATTGTTTTATTCTTTCATCCACAGGAAAAAAAATCTATCCATGTAAACTCTGTGGAGGTTCCTGAGAGTGATTTGATGGCAACAAATGGTGTAATCCATGTGGTGAAAAATGTTCTCTACCCAACAGGTATATAATCACATATAATCATCCATCCTCTATGTTCAAGTGTCATTATATATGCATATTATATAGTAAAGAAAATACGTTTCGTCTTATGTATAGACCTTCCTGTGGGCCGTCAGGAGCTCCTGATGGTGCTGCAAAAGCTGATCAAATATATTCAGATAAAGGTACTGAAAGCAAACAAAAACAAAAACATGAATGGTTCACTAGAAATTCTGTCTATTTTTAAAATGTTATCTGCTATTTGGTTGTGCTTTTTGTTCCTTAGTTTGTTTCTGGATTTACGTATGAAGAGATCCCACTCACCTTCATCAGTAAGTGTTTGTTCTTTTCCTTCAGTACAGTAAGATGAGAAAAAAGAAGTTAAAATTGATTTCATTATTTCACAGAAAGGATAATCGAAACAACTCGTTACATTGAAGGTAAGACTAACGACACTGTTATGATATAGGCCAGCTATTTGTGGAGTGGATTTGTCAGTTGTGGTAACTTGAATTAGCCTGACAGGTCCTACTATTGTTAATGTTGTTTGATGAATAATAACTACCTTAGGAAAAGATCATAAGATTAAATTTACTAGTAAGTAGAACTTTTGCCTACATCTTCTGCTATTTTTTTTCTTTCTCTACTCTGTCATTCACATCTGCTTGGAACGGTTGATTTTTCTAAGTAGTTACAAATGAGGCAGTGATAGTTTAACAAAGTCAGACACCATAAAGGCTTCCTGGAATTATATTTTTCATTTAGAGTGAGCCTTTACGAATGTAATAGAACTTTGACATTTTAATTAGACAAAATTACTTTTTTCAGAAGTAATTAGGAAAATGAATTTAAGTGGACATGCTATTCCTTTAAATTATTTTTTTACATTTAAATCATTTAGTTGTGGTCTATATAAAGTGGAACTGCAATTATTAGGTCTGAATTCCTCATTATTGTAGCTCTACAAGCTGCACTCCTTTTCTGAGGAGTCTAAATAATAAGAAGTTCTGTTAAGGTCTCTTTAAATCCAGTTGAAGCGCTACATAACCCGCCCAAAGTAGAAAAAGAACGGGAAACATGGCTACCCACAATGCACCTCAAACACTAACGGATGTCAGAATAGGAGCCTCTAGCGGGTAGATTTCAAGGACAATGATGCTGAGGCACGTAATGTTGAGTCAGGCAAAACGGTTTATTTTGTCCAAACATTCTCAGTACAGCCTCCAGCTCAACTTCACAGGCAGTCTTATATATTGGATTAAACTATCTATCCCAGTTAACAGGGGGGAACTCCTGCAACAGCCATCGAAATATTTACATAAACTTTATTTTAATACAAATATTTTAACTCCCTATATATATGGATATATATATATCCATATCTCTCTCTCTCTCTTTCTCTTTTCTCTCTCTCTCTCTCTCTCTCTCTCTCTATATATATATATATATATATATATATATATATATATATATATATATATATCCTAAAATACTACATTAAGACACCAAAAATAAAAAGCCCATGAGAAAATTCCCCCACACACTCTTCATGGCCTCGCCTGGAACCTTTTACTAGTGCTCAGGTCCCCGGGGAATGAGTTGACCGAACACCTTGGTGAGGAACAGTAAGAGAGGTGAGTGAAAACACTTTAACTTGACTTCTGTTTCGTTCCCTTCTGACTGCCAGTGGCAGTATAAACAGAGTGAATATGTCCCTCGCGCTCCGCGCAGGTCGAGTTAAAATGTAAACAAAGTCGCGTAGCGACCCGTAGCCCATGTGGGCGTGAGTCTATAAATAGCACGCAGGGCTACACCCGGCCTCTTGGATCTTCTCGCGGGTTACCTGACGTTTTCCGCTGGTAACTCGCTCCGTGAGTACCGTGTTCGGCACTTATTTGAATTGCAGGTCCACAAAGAGGTAAGCACGTTTAAGTGTGTAACGGCGTCAGCTTGCCGGTGACTTACAGTCGGAGTGCTCGTGTAGCCCTCTACGGCGGTGGTTGACGCGTGTTCTCTTTGTGTTTGTAGTAGGAAAAGGTGAGCGGCTCGACAGAGACGGCTCGCCCTCTTCCATAGTTGAATTAGCTGGCGCATCTCTCCGGACGAGAGGAAAGCGGACAGCTGATACTAACAGGTAAGTGGCCGGAGGTTCCGACCGCGTTCTGCGTTGTACGACAGCTCTCGCTCGGATTACCTGGCCGGCGCACAGCGCCCTATAGTCTGGGGGGGTCCGATTCGCGCTCTTCAGTTTTATTGAAGTTCTCGCTCGGACACCCCGGTGTTGTGCTTGCACTCATTCACAGAAATGTTGGCGTGCACGTCGTGTGGGGCCGATCTCCAGGTGGAGGACGGCCACGACCTCTGTCCCAGGTGTCTGGGCGTGGGTCACCTCAGGGAAGCCCTCACTGACCCGTGTATGAATTATGGCATTCTACCGCTGTCAGTGAGGGAGGACAGGCTGCACCAGGTGGAAAGCCTGGTTTTCCCAACCAATCTGCCACCATCGGGTATACCCCAACCGTGTCCCAGGAGGCGTGCCGCGCCAGTGGGGGATCACGGTGGCCCAAAGGCAAAGAGGGGACGACAGCAGCATCCCTCTCGGCATGAGCTGGACTCTCTAAGAGCCGAATTGGAGCAGCTGAAGGCGTTACTGGGGCCCCCATCTCCTATGCCAGGGCGGGGCCTGGGAGTCAGGGGGGGATTCGGAGGACATGATCTCCATGAGGGCCTCTAATTCAGAGTTCCAGTCCCTCACAGCAGACCCAGACCCCTCTCCAGGTCACCGGGGGCAGCGGTCCGAGCCCCAGAGCTTGGGGGGCCATGAGGGCTCCGAATCCTCACACCGGGATTTGCTGAGCTCTGATCCGGGGCAGGGACCGGGCCCATTGCAGGCAATTATTAAGGCGGCCTTGGCCAGGATCGGGCTGGACGACACCCTGGCAGGCCGCCCAACAGGGAACCCCTTCTTCCGCCGGGCTCCCGCAGCTCCTGCATTCGAGGTTGCGCCGTCACCGGCATTTCTGGAGGAGCTGAAGCGTTGCTGGGCGGACCCCAGGCAGTTCTCCCACCCGGGTAGGGATGCAAGGACCCTGGCGTCAATGCGCAGTCCGGGGGCCCATGGGCTGGACCACATGCCCTCCGTGGACCACTGTATAGCCTCACTGGTCCTCTCACCAGACGAGGCTCTGAGGGAGAGTGTCCGTTGCCCGAGTGCCCAGTGCCGGGTCATGGACAGCCTCCTTTGCAGGGCCTATGACGCCGCGGCGCGTATGGCCCGGATGGGCAACACTCTCTCCGTGCTAATGTTGGCCCAGTCCCAGATGCTGCAACAAAGCACGGCTGAGACACCCTTGGACACGAATGACGCAGCCCTGCAGGCCTTCGGGCTGATGACAAGGGAACTTGGTCATCTAATGGCCACTTTGGTGGTGGCAAGAAGGCAGGTATGGCTGGCGCAGGCGCCTGTCTCGGACCATTGTAGGCAGGGGCTGCGGGGGCTACCGGTAGTTCCGGGCCAGCTGTTCGGCCCAGAAGCGGAGAGGGCCCTGGAGCGACGGCGGCAGTCCAGTCAGTCCCCAGAGGTTTGGGGCAGGCGTACTGGCGCGACGGCCACCCCGGCTCTGCAGCGGGGAGTCCGGGCCTCAAGGGACCCTGGACGTCCGTTTCAGACAGCTGCCCCGCCACAATATGGGCGGGGCAGCCGGGCTAGGGCGGAGACCGGCCAGCAGCCCAGGTATGGGCAAGCCCCACCCCGCAGAATGCAGGCAGGGCAGGAGCGGGGCCGCCGCCCCCCCAGGGGCCCGAGCAGGCGTAGGGACATGGCCTGAGGGCCAGGGGCCGGCGGCGCAGAGGTTTTCACCACAGCACCTGTCCTACTGGGAGGCCCATTGCAGCGATGCATGGGTAAGGAACACCATATCCAGTGGGTACAGGTTGCAGTTCCGCCGTCGGCCCCCACCACCGTCTGGGATCAGGGTGACCTCTGTCACAGACCCGGTGCGATCCCTGGTCCTGCTACAGGAAATTCAGACTCTCCTGGACAAAAAGGCCGCTGTGGAGGTGCCGGCGCTTTTCCAGGCAGACGGTTTTTACTCAACCTACTTTCTCATACAGAAGAAAGATTCGTCGCTTCGGCCGGTGCTAGACCTCAGGGGTATAAATCAATTTCTGAAAGTTCTTCCCTTCCGGATGCTTCGCATCCGCGATGTCCTTCAGGCCATTTTTCCAGGAGAATGGTTCACATCGGTAGACCTGACGGATGCGTACTTTCATGTCCCCATCCATCCAGAGCACAGAAAGTACCTGAGGTTCTCCTTTCAGGGAAGGGTCTACCAGTTCACGGTCCTGCCATTTGGCCTGTCCCTCGCCCCTCGGGTGTTCACGAGGTGCATGAAGGCAGCCCTGAGCCCCCTTTGCCGGTCAGGGCTGAAGGTCCTGCCCTATCTGGACGACTGGCTCATCTGTGCGCCCTCGTCTCGGGAGGTGAGACGTGCCACATCCAAGGTCCTGGCCCATGTCGGGGCACTGGGGCTGACAGTGAACAGACAGAAGAGTCAGCTGGGTCCTGCCCAACAGACCACTTTTATAGGCATGGCCTTGGACTCTGTGACCATGGAGGCCCGCCTGACTGCACAGAGGGTGGACAGAATCTTAGGCCTGATCCGGGCCTTTCAGCTAGGAGCGGCACCCCCAGTCAGCTTGTGGCTGAGACTTTTGGGGATGCTGAGTGCAGCGTCAACCCTGACGCCTCTGGGGTTGCTTCACCTCCGGCCCCTACAGAGGTGGTTCGGTGGCCTTCACATGGACCCCCGTCTGGACAAACGGGTCAGGGTGCCGGTCACACGCAGCTGCGTGGTGTGGCTCCGTCGGTGGGGGGACTGTGCGTATCTGCAACGCGGCGTCTCCCTCGGTGGTGTCCCAGCAAGGAGGGAAGTGGTGACAACCGATGCATCGCCCCGAGGATGGGGGGCGCTGTGGCAGGGCCGGTTCATCCAGGGCCAGTGGGGTCCGTGGGCGAAGGGCCTACATATAAATGTCCTAGAGCTGCGGACGATTTACTTGGCGCTGAAGCACTTCTGGCCTTATATCAAGGGCAGGCATGTCCTCGTCCGGACAGACAGTACCTCGGCGGTGTTCCACGTCAACCATCAGGGCGGGACCAGATCGCTGCAGTCTCTGCGGGAGGCTCACAGGCTGTGGACCTGGGCCTATCCCCTCTTCACCTCCATGAGGGCAATGCACCTTCTGGGGACGAGGAACTCCGTGGCGGACCTCCTGTCACGCTGGCGTCTTCCCCCGGGGGAGTGGAGATTGCATCCCCAGGTGGTGCAGGGGATCTGGGAGCGCTATGGCAGGGCCCGCGTCGATCTTTTTGCCTCGCGGAGCACCACACATTGCCCCCTGTGGTTTTCCATGACGGAGGCCAGCTCTCCTCTGGGGATGGACGCTCTCGCCAACGCATGGCCAGACGAACTGCTGTATGCGTTCCGCCATGGCCACTGATTCTGCCAACTCTCCACAGGGTGAATTCATCGTTCCATCAGGTTCTTCTGGTGGCTCCCGAGTGGCCTATGAGAGTCTGGTTCCCACTTCTCCACCGCCTGTTGAACGGGGAACCATGGCAGCTTCCTGGGAGGAAGGACCTTTTGAGTCAGATGGAGGGGAGGGTATGGCACCCGTCCCCAGGCCGCCTTTCGGCTCACTGTGTGGCCACTGAGGGGGACTCGCAGCTCCCGGTAGATCTGGAGCCCTCGATCCGGCGAACACTACAGAGTGCTAGGGCTCCTTCCACAGTGGCGACCTATGCTCATTGCTGGAGGGGCTTTAACGCATGGTGCGAGGACCGGGGTGTGCTACCGAGGTCCTGCTCGGTGCTTGACGTCCTCAGGTACCTCCAAGCCCTGTTCGACCCTGGACGTGCAGCATCGACCTTGAGGGTGCACGTAGCAGCCATATCGTCCGGACATGATCGCATTGATGGCAGAGGGGTAGGAGCACACTACCTGGTGACTCGGTTTCTCCGGGGTGCTCGCCGGCTGCGCCCCCCCCCGACGTTGTCCTGCGGCTACATGGGAACTCCCCCTGGTCTTGAAGGCCTTGGGCAGGCCGCCTTTTGAGCCATTATGTCCTCCTCCGTTCCGCTCTGAAGAACAGAGATCCGCGAACCTGCTGTGTCCAGTTCGAGCGTTGCAGCTGTACATGGCGGCTACAGCGGCGCTTCGACAATCAGACCAGTTGTTTGTGTGCTACGGGGGACGGAACAGGGGGCGCCCCCTCTCAAAACAGAGACTGTCGCACTGGGTGGTGGACGCTATCAAACTGGCATATGAATCTATGGGTGCGGCTGCTCCTCAAGATATCGTATGCCATTCCACCAGGGGCGTCACAACGTCCTGGGCGGCAATGAGGGGCGTCCCTCTGGGAGACATCTGTGCGGCGGCATCCTGGACGGCACCGTGCACGTTTGCACGCTACTACCGCCTGGATGTGGGCCAGGAATCGGCGCTGGCATCAGCGGTCCTGCCCCTGGCTTCTACCCCCTGAGAGGTGGGTGAGTACCACGTTCCTCGTGACACCGCTGGTATAAGTCATCCACTCTGTTTATACTGCCACTGGCAGTCAGAAGGGAACGAAACAGAACGGAAGTTACACTGTAACTATGGTTCTGTGAGTTCCTGGATGACTGCCAGTCAGGCCGGTCACTCAGAACTCTTCTCCACGAGAAGATCCTGGGAGGCCGGGTGTAGCCCTGCGTGCTATTTATAGACTCACGCCCACATGGGCTACGGGTCGCTACGCGACTTTGTTTACATTTTAACTCGACCTGCGCGGAGCGCGAGGGACATATTCACTCTGTTTATACTGCCACTGGCAGTCATCCAGGAACTCACAGAACCATAGTTACAGTGTAACTTCCGTTATATTAACACCCAAGCTTTCCACAGTAAACTTCTCACACATTGCCAATATATATTAATTGGAATCAATTTTGTTTCGGGTAACAACTCTTTTCTTTGTACAGACTACTCCTCTCAACTTAATGAGGAACAGCTGTGACACCTGAAACAAGGGTCCAAACACAAAAACTTCAAATATTCAATAAATATTTTAAAATGTCTTGTGTGCAATGATTTTCATTTCTGTGCAACTATATGCTTTAAGTGCTAACAAAGTTAAAGTGCTTATGTGCAGAACTAATAAATGTTTAAAAGTACTAAAGATAAAAAATACCAGTAATGAAGGTCATCTTCATCACACCAGACTTGCAGTGGGTGGGGTCGTAGAAAAATACTTATATTTTTGCAGAAAAGATACATTCTCTTACAGTCAGATCACTGTAATATTACAGGTCAACACCTCACATTAAATGTGCTTAAATGTCTTTGCAATTTCTTTTTTTTTTACAAATCATGTAGCTGACTGAAATAGTAGGATTTAAATAATTTAAGTTACAATGCTCAGAGTTCTGTTGAAAAATATATTTTTTAGTTACTTTTACTAAATTGTTACAATTAAACACCTTCCAAAGAGTTACAAAACTAAAGATTCTTGAAAATATGCTAAAGTGCTTTTTAAAAATACTTTTATCATTAGAATACAACCTCTTTGTCAAAAAGTGTTTTTTTTCCTCATTGGATTAATCCGTAAAATAACATACTGTTTGTTAATTTACATATAATTATAATTATTTTACAGTAAATGTTTGTCAAATGAAAATTAAGTGTTTTTCATCATCATATTTACACAAATATACATACATATATGTATGTGTGTGTGTATGTGTATATATATATATATATATGTTTTATTTTTTACTGTTTACAAATCTGGTTTTACATATACAAGTACCCAAAGTTATACACAAATAGGCTGACATAAGTTACACATCAGGTATTACACACACACACACACACACACACACAGAAATATTGTAAGTCTATTTTCTCTCCATATTAAGTCTTTATTTCACTCAGCCTTCTGTTGTTGTGTGGGGAACAGCAGCTGTGACACACATCCCTTTACCTCCACCTGCATCCCCCTCCCAAACTCTTAAACGTCACTCACTTCTCATCCAGGGTGCATGCACTATGGTTTAATGAGGACACGCACCTTTTTGAGATTACGTTTTTCTTGTTCCCGAATAAAAATATCTTTTAAAGTATTTGTTTGAAATAAGTATTTGTAAAAAAACACGTTTACATATAATATAGATTTTATGCAGATGAACATCTGGAATTTATAGCGTGCATATGTATTCAGCACCTTTTACTTTCACAGTCCTAAATAAAATCAGTTACAACCAATTGCAAGGCTGCCTAAGTACTAAACAAAGTCTATCTATGTATAATTTAATCTCAGGATAAATCCATATTTTCTGTGAAGGCTTCAGTGGTTTGTTTCAGAACTTTTGCAATCAACCATCATGAACACCATGGAGCACACCTGAAAGGTCAGGGATAATATTGTGAAGACATTTGCAAAAATGTTTGGTTTAAAATACAATAGCTGAGCTTTGGAAATTCAGGAGAAATAATATTATACACTAAAGTCTGTGGTTCTAATATAACGAAAAGTAAAAAGAGAACTATAAAAACTTTAAAAAACACAATGCCATATTGAGTCTTGTAACCACATATGTGCAGAAAGGAAAACAGCTAAAGTTTAAAGTATAAACTACATTCTCACTTTATGACCTATTTTCAAAGAACAGATACTACTCTGGCTTTGGTAACAAATATGGGCCTTGTATCAAAAGGCTCGAGGCCACAGGTTATAAGGTGGTTGTAATCACTTTATAACCGTTATAAGATGTTGTCAGTAGTGTTTCCCCCATAAATTTTTCCAGCAGTGGTGCTACTCAACCGCAATGTGTTTGTGTGTGTGTGTGTGTGTGTCGGGGGAGGGGGGAGTCCAACCATTGGGGGACGGGTACCTTTATTCAAATAAATAATGGTACACCAATAATTATTGGTACTGATAATGTCAATTATTTAATCATAGATGTAATCATGAGCACTGCTCATCTATACCTTAATGCATTAAAAATCTGTAAATCTAAAAGCACATTTTCTGCAGCTACCTTTCTTCTTTGAACTCAACACTGTATAAAACCTATATTTTTTATTACAATACTTTAAATAAAGAAAATAGAGAATTTTTTACGGTACTTGTTACAATATCTTTTATTTGCCCTCCACATGGCGTTGACAGTCTGAAAAACACCGACTTGTTATTTTGACTAGTTAAGTGACAGACATTCTTTACAATTTGACCGGACTCTAACATATATGTCTCTGTTTTTAGTTCCAGAAACAAAAACAGTGATCATTGAGGAGCAGCCGTCAGTTAGAACTGTTACTAGAGTCATTGAAGGGAAGCCAACCATCAAAAAGGTGACCAGAGTGATCAAAACAGAGCCAGCTGTCTCAACCGTGGTTGTTGAGGGGGATCTGTCCACCAAAAAAGTAACCAGGGTCATCGGCAGACAACCTTCAGAAAGCAAGGTTACAAGATTTATTGGAAGTAAGCGAAAAAAAAAAAAAAACATTTAGAAAACGTTTTTATCATGTGTATAGTGTCTCCTAAACAATCGAGGAGATTGCAACCTTCAGATTTCAAATGAGACCAGCTCATTAGATGTGATCTGATATGCTTTAATGCAGATAGACCGGGCAAAACAAGCAGGACAGAAAAAAGTAAGTTACTCTCCAATGTTACATTTTTTTCAATAGAGTAATTCCTTTTTTTTTATATATATTTAAACAAAAGTATTCACAGTCCTGTTAAATGTTTAAATATTGTGATTAGTTTAATAAGATATTTCTAGAATGAGGAGATGTTCAAAATTCCTCCGCAGTAATGTAAATGCATCCTGGACAGTTATTGTAGAAGCTTGATGGCAGGAGTTGCCACCAGGTTCAGCCCAATCCACTATTAGGTTTGGAATCAATTCATTTTACACATATAGAAAATGACATTTTTCCATTAATAGAAGGAATCGTCACTTTAAACTAGTTTTGAGTATTCATCTTTGGTTATTTTATGACACATTAACACTTGTTTAATGATATTGAACATCTTGAAAAATCACATGTACCATCTGTTGAGCGTGGTGGAAGAGTAGTATTGATTTGGGCTGAATTTGCTGTCATGGCACTTGGACACCTAGTTAGAGCTGAGCAATTAATTGATCAAATTGATTAATTGAATCTTCTGTTTATGAAGATTTAATTTTTACTTTTTTTACCAATGCATTACTTAGACTTCCGTAGCTCAGAGTGATGTCAATCTGCCCTGGGCCTAGTCATCTTGTTGAACAAAGATACTTTGCAACTTGTTTTTAGTTGGACTTTGAATTCAAGTCAGCTCTGGGACAGGGTGATTTAAATAAAAGCCCATTTTTGAAAATATTCCTCATCACTTGCAATTTCTTTTTAAGAAAAAAAAAACAGGTAGGAATACAATCCGATTTAAATCAGTTTTGGTATGAAAAATATTGGATATTTAATTTTTTTGCCATATCGACCAGCCCTACACTTAGTACTCCCTAATTTGCTCATGAATTCTTCTGTATAATAAAAAAACTACTGGGAAGCAAGTGTGTCCCCAATGGGTCCGCTGATTGAAAAAATAGTGAATGACTGTCAGTGGAGTGATAAAAGTTGTCTTCTGGTCTTTGTCTTAACCACTGAATCACACATATGATGTAGCTCAATTTAAATGAAAACTAATGATGTGCATTTCCACTGTGTCAAGTGATTTATTTTCTAGTAAAAATGTACAGGTAAAATACCTGAAAATCAGAAGTGGCATTTATGATGTCATGTAGCTAACATTAGCCAGGACTAGCTAACACTTAAAATACCCAACGAGACGTTTTAGAGCTTGTGCCACATGCAGGCTCTTCAACCGACTATTTCTCCCCATAGCTGCCACTTTCCACATGGCCAGATTTTCTCCACGCTCAATGCTCCTTTCTTCATTCTGGAGGAAGGAGGCGAAGGTGGCTAATCTCAAAGCCATTTTTCTTTTTTTTCTTATTCTTCAGTTTTAGCCCACTACGTGTTATCACACAAAACCAAAAATATACTATTTTTCTGCATCGAAATGTGTCTCTAAAATTCTCTAACATCATATGTTCAATACATGGTATGTTTCAAACAGCATCAGAAAATAACTTGTATCGCTAAATTGACTCTCATTCATTTTTTTGGGACTGTAGGGGACCCATGGAAAAACAGTAGATAGGCATGAATTTGACTCACCATATGAGTTCATCTGTTTGACAGCTGATCCTTGGCCTGAACTGGGTCATTTTAAGCAGCGAGGTATTAAACATAGCAGCATATCTAAATCAGAATGGCTAAAAAGCCTGCTAAAATTTTGACCTCGAAATAATTGAAATGATATTATTTAGAGAGCTGTGCATCAACAGAGTTTTGCTAACCAGAAAGAACTAAAACAATTATGGGGAGCAATAAGTAACTTACTGCAGAATCAAAGCTATTAAATGATAAAACCTTCTTCTCCGCTCCCTATCTGAAGGTAGAACCACAATCACCACAGTGAATGGGCCTCAAATCATTGCAGGTAAGGTGTGCTGTCTGTATATTAATGCAATTGAGTTTAAAAAGGATTGTTTTCTTGTAAAAAGCCCTTTGTGGAAATCGTTATTGATGTATGTCCAGTTATCAACATTATAAGATTTAATGATGTTGGTTTGTACGTTCAGTCCCAGATTTTTCGAAGATAACCAGCTTTGGTGAAAATCCAGCTCTGCTGAAGGAGGAATCTGGGAAAATCACCAAAATGATTCAAGGTGAAAACCCTTATCTGCAAGCCTGCAAATATTTCACAATATCTCTGCATGACTGACAAAGCTGTGTCTCATTCCACAGAGGGAGGAGGATTTTCTGCAGCTATGAGAGAGCCGGGTAAGAACACGATCAGAACTGTGAAACCATAACCAGTCATTCTTTTGTTTTTAACCTAATTTAACCGTTTTCCATGTATCCTCCATGGCAATCTTTGTACTCATGTATTAGTCACAGATCTTCCAATAAATAGCGCTGTTTCATCTTTTACAGCTGGAATAAGAAGAGTGAGGCTGGGCAAGCGTCACCACAAACCAATGGAGTGATGTAAAATAAAAAAATTTAAAGTATGCATGTTCAGTACTCCTGGAAGAGTTCTGGAGGAACCGTGGACTAACACAGATTAATCAATTGAATCTAGTGATTTCATTGTCTTAACATCATCTAAACCAATCTCTGTGTGGTAGGAATGATGTGTTCTAGTATATGTTGAGATTCAAGTGGAATAAATAGGAGTAAAAAGTAAGACATTTTACAAATAATCTTTTAAACTTTCTATATTTGTAAAGAGATTTCTTAGGGAGACATTTGGAAGACTTGTAATGTGATTTTGTACAAAAAGATGCTTTTAATATGACAGTGTAATAATATCACTACGCTGTTCTTCAAATGGTGGTTAAAAATTTACAGTTTTTTCTCTTTCAGTTTTTAAGAGACCTTTTATTTGAAGAAAAAAAAATCTCTTTGTCTTTAATATATGTTTGAACTATGTTTGCATCTTACAAGGTTTAACAATGTTGCTGGAAAAAATAAAAACAGATGAATTCATTTGTATGAATTTGCCTGAAATATTTTGAAAGTGAACCATTTGACACTAAAAAAAACTTATATATTACCAACCTAAGTTATATTCTATCAACTGTAGAAACATATGTTTATTGAGAAAGTTTTAATTACCTGAGGTTAAAAATGCAAGATTAGTTAATTTACTTCTTACAATTTTCTGTCAAGAATAGATATGCTGTTAAAAAGTATATATATCTCTATCTTATCTAATGGAAGGAAAAATGTAAATTGTTTCACAAATAGGGCTGTTCATTTAAGAATATTTTTAAATATTTAACACATATTTTACTAACTTGTCATATAACTCTGCTTACACATACTTATGAAGACATTTTAGAACTACAGTTGGCTTTGCAAATATCCCAATTGTACCATAAATATGTACCAGAATGAGGAAGAGTTATTTCAACACATGTCCTTTACTCTGCATAGCAAAAACATGCTTCTACCAAAACCAGTCTCCTAGATCTCATTTGACAAAACTTTCCAAATTATGCTGTTCTCGTAAAAAAGGGTCATAATGTCAATATTTAGTTTCATAGTTGCACAGTGTAGAACTACCATATAAAATTGCCCCTGGAAATCTAACCATGAAATGTAGCTATATTTACAGACCCACATGTAGTCCATGTTTATTACTTAACATCCCAAAATCAGCCGATTAGCCAAGACGTTCCCTCAACTGTGAATTTTGTCTTGTGTGAATTTAACTAATTGCAGCAGTGACACTGAAGCCAATGCTGTGATCTGCAGTTCAACATGATACAGCATTATGACAATTGTCTCTGTAACAATATTTTAGATCCATTTGAATAAATACTGTATGATGAACAAGGTTTTACATTCATTGCAGTTTTTATTCAAGGAAATGTAATTTTTCACCACCAAGCTACACTTGAATGCAACATGCATTCCCCCAGCTCTGAAACACATTGTGATCCCTCTCCCAGACTCTGATCCAAAGATTTCATACATTCTTCCCCTCCAAATGCAATTCCAGAGAGCTCCGCTGTTTGTACTTCAACTCTAAATTAAAACCAGCCAACCATAGCGGCAAATCAAAAATTTATGGAGCCTGAGGGGTGTCTCTTCTGAGACAAGAGCAAAGTCCCATCCAGATTTTATTTTTTGATTGATGAACTGTGACAGAAAAGGATTTCCAAATGACTCAAATTTCACAAGTAGTGTGAATCCAGAACAGAGGGATTTAATTTAGTGTTGTTAAATGTGTTAAACAAAAGTACCTTGTACTTCTTAACGGCAAATATGTAATGTATTATCTGCTCTGGTATATACAGTACATAAAGACCATGATGTCAATATATAAAACCTAGGTTCATCTCACTTAAAAACTAATTCATAATAGGGGGTTTCAATTTCTGTTAACTGTTTAAGAATAATTTTTAGGCTAATACATAAAGATAAACTTTTAAAAATGCAGAAAGAATTGGCACACTTTTTCCTGTCTTTGTTCAATAGCCTAAATAATGATTAGCAAGGCACCCCTGAAATCTTCTTTCACAAAGATTGCCTCAACATTTATCGAAAGAACAGTTCCAACATAATCAAAATAAACACAAGGAAGAGCGGATCAGCATTTCTTTTTCATATTTAAGATATTCTATATTAAATCAAATACTAGAATAAATGAAAAAGTTAAATCTGCCATTAACCGACATTATCAACAGAAATTAAGTGCTACTTTGGCATTTATATACCAGGTTTACTTTAATTAATGATCAGATAAAAAAATAAAAAAAAAATAAAAAAAAATAAGGAAGGAGTAAGCTAAAATTACTCCATGTGTAGAATAAATCCTGCCAGGTTTTTCAGTGTGCAGCAAATTTAAGAGAACAGTCTCTTTGGGAAAATGTCCCATTACTTAACTGTGTATAAATGTTCCCTACATTGAACAGCCAGCAACATCTGCCTACACAAAATCTATAGAGCTGGCTTTTATTGTGCAGATGATTGGAAACATTTGTGTCTCTGGCAACTATTTGTTCAGAAACAGAAGGGGAAATTAGCCATGCCTGAGAAGAGAATGATGTCATGACTTTGAGAAGTCCTTTGGGAACATCAAGATGGAAGGCATTCGTGTGAAATTCCTTATTGGTTTGTACTCTACAACAGATCCTGTTTTATATATGATAGAAAATCATATAACTAAGATAAGTCATTAATATCATTGAAGTTTTAGTTTTTGGTGATAATCAGATTAACGTTTTAAATGATAAGGTTAAAAAAATGGATTAGTTAGGCTTTAATAATAAGTTGTTACCAGAAAGTATATATGTACGTAAAAAGAAAACTGACAATGAGAAGTTATGGAACAATAATTACACTGGACTGAAAGTGCTAAAGTTTTCATGTATAAATAATAAATGTATCTAATGGTGTTAAAAATTTAACAGCAAGTGGTACAAACTGCACATAGGACACAATTACTATTGAATGAGAATTTACTCAAAAAAGATTAACCGAGAATAGGACGTTTTGGAAAATCTACGATCTACATCCAGCCAATGACGCCTGTGTACAATGTAAAACAGCTTTCATGTGAAAGGAGCAGGATACCGTGATTTTATTTCAGATTAATAAAGAAATTATACATATAGGTACATTTAAAACAGTGACGCGTCCACTGTTTTCACAAAAAACACTTTTCTGAATCTAGTTAAATTTTGAATCTTAATCTTAATTTTCAGATAAAATTTAAATAGCTCAAACTTTGCACAAAAACCTAGATATTATATTTGATGACTGAACACAAGGTAGTGCATTATATTGAATGGAATGGAAAACGGCACACAGTTTTAAAAGCTAAAATCGCAGACAAATACACTCAAATTTGGGATTAAAATGTACAAAAAATGTGACAAAGTTAAACAAGTATAAATACTTGCAAAAGACCATGCACTTTTTATTTTATTTTATTATTTTTTTATTCTACTTAAATCATTGCTTATTGTTTAGGACAAGGGTGTCAAACTCATTTACATTTTGGGCCACATCAAGATCATGAACGTCCTTAAAGGGCCAGTTGTGGCCGGAAGTATCTATAAAACTCTCTTTAACAAACCATTAAAATATGAATAAATATATGTTTCAACGAGTATTCCTGAAATTAAATAATACTGAACATCTTTTCACAGTGATGTGATTTAGGACTAATCAATTAAACACTTATTCTACTGAAAAAATAGTATTTAGGTGCACAAATATAGAATTTATGTGTTTTATTTATATGGTCCTCTAGAGTTTAGAGGGCCACATAAATGGCCTGGGCGGGCCAGATCTGGCTTGCGGGACTTGACACATGTGGTTTAGGAATTTATCCCTGTAAGCTTCATGCAAGCGGGTGACCTTTTTGAAGGCAGCTGCTAGCTTTCCTTTAGAGCTTTTAAGTGCAACCCTTTCAACATACTGTAGATATGTGATCTCATTAGACTACACTGACAGAAAGGATTTCCCAAACTATCTAAAATGAGGCAGAGACAGGAAAAAAGCCAAAGCTGAGGATGGGCGGAGTCAGGCAGATTGGGACAAAACCTGATTTCTGAAGTGGTTTTGTGCTTCCTTTCAGATTTACTCAGATCTGTTCTATATAAACTCTGGGTATTCCTGCTCCACACATTAAGTTATTGTAATAATGTGCAGACCTTTTCATAAAGCAGCAGTGTATCATAGAATGAACATAATAAATGTTACTACATTTTATATCAGGATAAGACCATTGTAAATTGTACGCAAAAAAATAAAAATGTTAATAAAAATTCACCTGTAATTAACTTCAAAGTCCAAATCAGAATATTAACAATGTAGCTTCCAACTACATTTAGTCACCTTTTTTCTGATGCCTCTGAATAAAATCCACTGTAACCAACTGCCTTCATAACTTACCTGGTTTGTAAATGACAGTAGTTTATTTTCAGTATAAACTGATTTGTTAAGTAAAGGTCTTTAGAGGTTAATTACACAAAACAGGTCTCAAACAATAATGTCTATAAGCAATGTTGGGAAAGTTCAATTTATATATCAACTAGTTTACAGTTTCAGTTCACACATTTTAAAATAAACTTGTTCAGGACATAGTCCATAATTAATTTTTTTTAAATGAGCAAAAAATGTAACTACTTTATTGTTCTTTTTTTCCCCAAAACAATTTCCCCAAACAATATTGAGCTATTTCCTTCAGAATACTGGGTTTTCCAAATGTCACCACCCCTTTCAGTCCACACTTGTACCCACCTGTACCCCATACAGTAATTTCTAAAAAACATAAGGAAGGATTTGATGTATGACTGTTTTTTAAAGGAATTATTAAACATTATTAAACTGAGGTAAGAGCCATGCTGAGGTTGTAAACTAAGGCTGTACCTCATAGTGCAATATTTTAAATGCAAGCCATTTAAATAGTAATTAACTTTCCGTTAAGTCACTTTTCTATTTATGTGAATATATTTTCTGACTTGGGTGCCCAAATAAAATCTATAGAACTTGGGTTAGAAAGTTAAACAATTAGCCCAAATGGATAAGTGAGGTTGTCATTGAAGCTCTTGAAAGCTGGGCATTCCACCATTCTTAAAAGCTGTAGGTCTCAGTAATTATATTGCAATGCCAGATTGTCCAGCTGAGAGATGAAGACGACAGAGCATGCCCAGTGCCGTGGGCGGGCATTGGGGGGCAGTGCTCACCCACAGAGATTCCTTTGCCTGCCCTGGAAAGCTGGGAAAAGGCATGGGCTGTTGATCAATGTATTGACTGTTGTACACACTCCGTACCAGTTGGTGGCGGTAGTGCACCAATTGTTGTTAGCAGGCCATTTATAAACCCCAAGAATAAGAATGAGACAGAGCACTCTGTGGCTAACTAGCATGCTAACGGTAGTTCTGAAAGTCAAGTAGACTGGCTGCTGAACGCAGAAAGGAGCTTCTCCATAGGACTTGTTGTGGACTAACTATTTTAATGAAGGACATTAATTGTACCATTGTGGATTTAAAAATAAGTTTTTAGTTTGAGATGGCTGTTTTGGGATTACTTTTCAATTGGTAGGTGATTAGACAAAAGCGTGTACTGTGTCTAAAGCTATGGTTAATATGATTTACTGTCATACATCATTTTAATCACGAGCAGAGATAGAATGGTGTTGAATCTCACCCTGGAAGTTTGGCAGTGCATACCTAAATTATCACAAGCATGCGGTATCTGTGTCTTCGAGTAAGAAACTCAACAACGGAGGGCCAACTAGAGCTGTTTTCAAACGCTCAATTCCCTGAAAATTATCTATCAGTCTCTCTTTAATCGCTTGGAACTAGCGAAGAGGTAAAAATGTATTTATGGTGAAACTTTTTTGCATTTTGAGGAGAAATCAATGTTTTAATAGCGGGCTTGTTCCGTGCGCTTTTCCGTCCGGGCTCTTGTAGAAGTAAAGACGTCATCTAATATTGCTTTCCCCTGAAAAGAGGACCCGCGCTTATGTATTTTAAAACTGATTTTTAAAGTCATATTTTACAATATTGCCAATATTTTGCAATTAATGTGCTTTGCGTAATTATTACATACATTTTACATTTATGTAATTTATTACATTTTAATGGCTATTTTCAAAGATCTACTGCAAAAACTACACACTGTCACTTTAATAGAATCCGCTAAACAGATCCATATATCCGTTTTTGCAGCGAGTGTCATTGATCAGTGCAACAGAAATAAGAGATCTACATAGAAGAAGTATGACTTGTTCCTTGTTTCTTTTTGCTGTTGTCATAAACTGCTTCATGAGTAACTCTTTGAACAAAGTCGGTTGTTTGGTGATGTCTGCTTTTTTTCCTCCCATGTACAACTTATCAGCCAACTTAAACACACCCACACTGTATAGAAAGAGTTTCAAGAAAAGCAGTTTTGAACTGGAAATATGTAACACACTGCAGACGTGAGATAAAAACGTGAAGGGATTAAATAAAACTGTGCCCTCCCCCCCCAAATAAGCCAATGCCCACCCATCTAAATTGCCCTGGCACCGGGTCTGCGACAGAGTTGCGGCTACTGAATCCAGTTATTCTGATTTTGGGTAGTAGATTATCTGTTTTGGTATGTCATCGCTATATCTTCTTATTTATTTATCTATTTTTTGTGACTTGCACATAGCTTGAAAGGCTAACTGGGTGTTTTATTTTAATGTTCAAGTTTGTTGTTGATGTTGATGATATGTGGAGAAGGTTCTTAAGACCCAGTGGGCAACGTTTACACAAACATGGAAGATTTTTCCACCTGGATCATTATTAACATTTTCACACAAAAAAATTACTGGTGCTGTTGCAAACACCGGAATTTGCCTGCATACTTCTCAATTTGCAGCTGACGCATGCACAGTCCGACTCAACGAATAGTGTTGCCAGATTGGATTTTTTTTCCCTGTTTCAACCTGGTAACATGGTTGCAGTTTTAACATGGTCTTCGCTGGGCTTTTGTCAGGAAGACTCGATGGAAATCTTGTATCACCTGAAAAACTTTTACTGTGAGCGTGCCAGAATGAGTGCATTCACTATAGCATTCATCAGACCAAAATACAGTGAGTTCAGTTTAATTTTTCCAAAAAATATGAACAAGTTCATTAATGATCGTTCAATGAACTTCTTTGGGAACAACACTGTTTATAAGTAACTACACTCTTGTGTGTGCGTGCGTACGAGTGTGTGTGTGTGCATGCATGCGTGTGTGTATGTGTGTAGACTGGTAAACTCCCTGACCTTGAATTAAGCATGCCTGTAGGTGTCAAACCTAGGGTGAGTGAAAAAGAAAAGGTTAACTGGATCACTGTTTGCAACAGCAGGAGAGAAGTTACTGCTAAAAGGTTATATTTTCAAAGTTTTAATGATTATTTGGAACAAGTGGAGAAAAGTTACAGCCCACGTCATATCTTTTTGACACAATGAAGAGTAAGAAGATCTAAAATGGCTTCAGTCAGTCTGTCTTCAGTTTGTCTCATCATGTCCTGCTGCCCTTGCCTGCTATGTAACTGTGTGTGCTTAATGAAGATCAAGATCATTGGTGACTCCAAGCGCATGGGAGTAGTTCGTAATTCTAGTGTGAATATATTTCAGGAAATATCAGACATCAAGGGAAAGTGGCATGCAATTTAATTGATTTGAATGGTCTATTGGAATTTTCACAAAATTTGCTATCAAACAAATACTAAAAGTGGTAAACACTTTTTGAAAAATATGGTGTACTGTACTTCAGACAACATCGGCTAAAGAGGAACCCCTGTAGGGTCTACATAACATTTTTGGAATCAAACCTCCCGCCCCTTAGCAATCATGAAGATTAGTGAACCTTTGACAAACTGAAAATGTTCACAAGTGTATTCCTACTGCGGATTGCTCTTGAACCCTAGAGTATCTGAATGCTGGTAGTAAAAAGCTAACATTGATAAAGAGAACCCTACATAAACGTTTTATTTGGAAAATATAAATTATATTGTCTTCAGTCTGGGCCATTCTTAAAAAGAGATCATGTATTAGTCTACATTGAGCAGTTTTGAACATTTAACTGTTTGTTTTTTAAGTTTTTCCCTCCAACACATAACTCTTGCAATGGAAAGAACAGACAAGACAGGGACACTTACTGCGGTTAACAAGAAGATTAGAACATCTGAACAATAGTATGAATACCAAGGCATCCCATAAGCCTCTGTACGCAGGTGAAGAGCCCCTTTGTGCCACATCATATACTCTACCCAGAAAGGAGCCTGATCTAAGGATGACACTGGCTGATATTTGTATAAACGGTACAGTCTTTGTATATTCTGCTCATAATTATCTTTATACAGCAATTATTTAACACTTTTCTCAGCACTTAATAATTCTAAGGAGAGAAATTAAGTTTTTCCCGATCTTCTTCTACTAATAGCAACAATGTCACAGTATTTGCACTATCCTCATAATTGTTAATGCAAATCAGTTTTGCTTGATTTTTCTGTTTTTTCTATTGCAGCATAGAAATCTAAAAACAGCAAACACAAAGACGAGGAGCGCTGCTATAGCAGTAATCAAAAAGAACAGAACATCTAAGCAATAGTATGAATACCAGGGCATCCTGTAAGCCTTTGTACGTAAGTGAGGAGCCCCTTTGTGGCGCATCACGTACTCTACCCAGAAAGTGGCTTGATCCATGGGTGGCATTGGCTGATCTCTGTGTAAACGGGACAGTCTTTGCATGTTCTGCCTGTAGCTATCTTTGTCGAGCAGTTCATTAATAGTTTCCTCAAAAGTATGACCATTAACATCAGCTAGTTTAATGATCTTTGCTGCTTCTCTTTCCTGCAAACGCAGAAGGTTGTCATACTGGTCAAAAAACAAGGGTATGCCGAGCACAGGGACTCCATAATAAATGGCTTCCTGGATTCCGTTTGTTCCTCCATGAGCTACAAAGACTTTGATCTGTGGATGCCCAAGGAGATCCTTTTGGGGCATCCATTCCACTATTAGAGTGTTATTGCCCAGAGTAGAGGGATGCTTCCCTTTGTGCCTCCAAATCACCTAATCAAAAAAGGTAGCGACAATGTAAATGTTCTTTACACAACAGACTTCATAGAATTTGCATAGTACAAGCCCAAACATGTTCTGTTATAATCTTAAAGGTAAATATACAAATCAATAACTATTAAATCAATAACTGCCCTGTTTTTTAACTTTTGCTTTTGTTAATCGCTAAATGTTTTTAATTTTCATAATTTTACATAAATTTTCTTTTATGCTGCAATCACTAATTGTTTTCTTTTAATTACTGTTCTTTCATTTTCTTTAATAAATGTTATCTTATGCCTTCTTTTAGTGATTCACTGTTTTTTTTATTTTATCATTTCTGTAATCATGTAAAGCACCTTAAATTGCCTTGTGTTGAAAGTGTAAATAAAATTGCCTTGCCCACACGAAACAAGGATTTTATAAAACCAAAGACCCCCCCTTCCATCTAGAAAAAAAAATCTGAATTCACACCACCTTGTTAGAAAATTAAATCCATCCACAGCTAAAGGCTATACATTTATAGACATGCCAAACTTGTAGAAGGAATTAATTCTCTAAATCCTATCGAATCAGAGTAACTTTCTATTCTAATATACATAATAGCAAGGTGACAGGCAATAACCATCCTTAGTGTCGTTTGCTTGTGGTTTTCTACATAGAGCCATACTTGAGCTTATAAAAACAAGCAAGCAAAAAGCACTTGCCAACACAGCTCTTACTGTGTCTCCAGACCAAACGCGATAGGAGCGACTAGAGCTTCAGGTTTACATGTAAAATCAATGGAGGAGCGCGATGAAGCGTGACTTGGTGTCCCGCGACACTTCAGAAGCAGATTTGCGTCGCGATAAAGCTTTTCTGCCTGATTTGTTTGCGCTACAGATGCAATGGAAAATTCACGCTGCATTTTATGTGGTGCATTTTGTGCATTCGCGCTCATGGCGTCTATCGCTTGAGTTGGAAAAATCTGAACTCCAGCGTCAAATCGCGCCGCGACAATCAATCAGGGGACAGAGTTTCAGTGATTGTGTGACTGTCATGGAGTCACAGCCTCGGCAGGACACGGAGGAAATACTGATAAACATTGTGGCTAATCACCCCGAGCTACATGACACAAGCAGTTTTCAATACAGAGACAGAAATAAAAAAAATAAACTATTTAGACAGGAATGCTCTTAAGAGGTTTGTGGGTGGCTCTTAAAAGAGCCGTTGTTGCTGTAAAAGCCCCTCTCGGCCTAGAAGTGAGCCTTGAACAGCCTCCTCACTTGGTTTCCTTGTAGCAGCTACCGCACCACGTCCCACGCTGCTCAAATATTATAAACTTTGATGAACCGCAGACAGATGGACAGCTGCTCAGAAATGTAGTTTGTGTTTCGGCAGGCGAAGCTTGGACCTTCACGGCACAAACTGGGTGAGCAAGTCACGTTCTCCAGGCGGCGAGGAGCCGGTGTGTATGAGAGGCTCGCTGCTGATTATGGATCTGTCCTCCGTAGCTAGACTGTATCTGTAGCTCACCAAACCCCCAGTGCAGCGGTCCCAGCTCTACCGGAGGCCAGGCCGAACACGTAATCCACTCTGTCCTCTGTCAGCTCGGTTCATAATCCACCTCTAGCTGCACTGTAACCCCAGCTCCGCTGAAGCCCGGACCGAACACGCTGTCCTCCGTCAGATCGGTCCTCCTCCGCCAGCTGCACTGTAGCCCCAGCTCCGCTGCAGCCCGGGCCGAACACGCTGTCCTCCGTCAGCTAGGTCCTCCTCCGCGAGCTGCACTGTATCCCCAGCTCCGCTGAAGCCCGGGCCGAACACGCTGTCCTCCATCAGGTCGGTCCATAATCCCCCGCAGATGCACTCTGGCCCAAGCTCTGCTGAAGGCCAGGTCGCGCTTGAAAATACCATATTTGAAGCGCGACCAGTTCGCGTTGTACACGCTTCAAGGTGCGAATGTGCACGCAAACAGCTAGGCGTGTGTCACGCGTCAAATTTGCCCCTATCGCGTTCAGTGTGGACACAGCGTTAAGGCACCGGCCCTTGAGACCTGGAGTTGGAGACCCCTGATCTAGAGGGTTAATCCTTGCATGGCTCCAGAATTTCAAGTAGTTTTACACTAGACTTTAAAGCAGTTTTGGTGACACAGCAATGCTCATCAGAACTAGAAAAATACTGATAGTTCTTATGTGATTGCAGCAAGATTTTAGAATAACAGTATTTGAGCAAAACTGTCAGTTAACAATAAGGTGACTTACAAGCACACTAGGCTCAAAACAAAAAGCTATTAAATTATTTGGAAGGGTGTTTATTTTCCAGGTCTCTAAAATAATACTATCATGCAACATTTCACCTGACTTCCCCCTGTTCACGGATTAATCCTTGTATTAACTCAAATATGATCTGAAAACTTTAATATCAAGTAATTGAGGTCTACTTTATGGATAATTTCAATGACCTGATTTGAAAACGACAAAGAAAGCTTAAATGAAAAAAAAAGATTAAACAAATAGTATATGGTACCTTTTGGGGCATCTTGGCAAAAACACTGGCGATTTCATCTGTCACCTCTTTGGGTAAAGCGTTAACCAAAGTTCCCAGAGTCATGATGATGACTCCATGCTCCCCAGCACTTTGAACAAACTTCTCAAGGTCAACTGGTAGTGGCATTGCAGGTTTACACTGGAACCCTCCAATATACACAACATTCGGCATTGTTGGCCGAGGGAAATCAAACACAAAATCTGACCTGAACAGCCAAATGTCAGCTTCTTGGAGCAGGGAGACAATATCACATCCGCCCTCAATATATTCATTGCACATATCAGCATATATCGGTCCCACGAGAAACTTCTCCTGAAACAATGTGATGCTATGGAGTAGCATATTTTTCACCCTCATGATGAAATCCATTTTGTCTGTAAAGCCAGATCCAGGCACAGGGATGTAAGAGAGGGGTGAAGGTGCCAATACAAAGTGACCTTCTCCACTAGTTATCCAGCGAACATTAAGAACTAATGGTAGTTTAAAATATTTTGCTAATACAGCCCCTGGACCCATGGCTGGATCTGTAAGAACCAAATCATATTGGGATTCTTTTAAACTTTTGACCAAACTCTGATTCCGTAAAATCTGAGCCACAGCATCACACCAAAGCCAATTAGCTTCAGTAATCATAGAAAGGAAGCCCTTGGTGAGCCTCAAGAAAGTCATAAATGAAGCCCCTTCTCGCTGTGCCTAAAAAAAAAGTGAGACATTAAAGAAGTAGTTAAAAACATGAATTTCTGAAACAAATTTCAAGATAAAAAGTCTGCTTTTAGCTACTAAAATGCAAGATTTTTAAGTAAAGTTGTGACAAGAAAAAGAAGAATTTCACTATCAAAAATGTCTACCTTTAATGTGGTATATATCCTGTGCAATTTAGTTGGAAAAAAACAAGGTTACGATGATAAATTCAAAATATAAAAAGTTGTAATAACCTGAAAGCATAAGTGTATATACTCATATATTACTACAGTTGAACCATGTTTTATTTTGATAATAGCATTTTGTCTATTTGATATTTATCTGGAATCAGTTAAAGACAATCTGATTAAATGTGGAAAAAAAGAAAACAAACAAAAAACTTCAGCTGTCCAAATAAAATTGTTTGTGCATTTGTTTAGCTGTTAAACTGAATCGGTGTATCAGCTTTAAGAAGGGTATAAAAGTAAGAATGCTAAATGTTTCTTTAAAAATCATGTATACTGTTTGTATCATGTTATGTGGATGTCTTTCTATTCCTCTCATTTGTATTTGTTCGTTTATTTGCATTTTATTTTCTGGCTGCAAAAGAAAGTGCCTTTTGAAGAAAAGAAAAAAAACTTGATAATTAATAAAAAGACTAGATGGAAAATAAGCAGAAAGGTCCAAAACATTATTGTAACCCTCAAAGCTGCAGAAAGTTTGGTTGATGTGGGAGTTCTGGACATGTAGCAACACTCTCCAGTATATTTTACATGTCAACTTTGTACTTTCATTAACATAAAAAGTACATATCAGTTCTGTTCTTTTTGGGTCTTTGCTGTGTCCTCTGTGTGGCAAATGGCCGCTCATACTGAGCCAGGTTCTGCTGGAGGTTCTCTCCTGTTAAAAGGGATTTTTTTTTACTCCTCACTGTCACTACATGCCCGCTCAATATGAGGAATTGCTGTGAAGTCAACGACACAAAGCAGGCCTTCTTCTTCTGTTGCTAAATGTTGGTCCAGGAGGAGTGAATGCTGCAAGTGAATGACTGGATACAATCTGCTGGATTTCCTTAGGCTGCATTCACACCTGATAGTCCGGTAGACTCGTTTTGATTGCAGACCAAAATAGCAACATTGTTGCGGTTTTTTTGGCTGGTGCGGTTTGTATTCACATTGTTCTTTTTGACACTTGCGGTACAGTGAAAGTTAAAGTTGGAGTGGCCGCAGACTGCAATGGTTTTAAATTTGGTCTGTTAAGGTTGGAAAATGTGCCACATCAATACTGCTGCATCAGCATCATAGAATGAACAGAAAAGATGCAGAGGACTATGAAGAAGGCTGGTTTTTACACAATGCACCTGATACAACTCCATATGAGGCGGTGCGCACAGCACAGATGTCCTAATATAGACATTGTGCAAGGTATATACAAGAGTCAGCATCTATCTATATTTGGCATGCATGTTTGTTTAGATTGTATTTACCCCAGATGCTGTGCACAATAGGGCCCTTGCTTTTTTGGTCAGGGATGGTTTTGCATTTACATCTCTCCAAACAAACCAGACTTTCTGGGTAAAGGAACTAGAGTTCGACTCAAGTGGGCTAAACTTTTGAACCAATTGGAATAATTACAGTAACTGATTATTTGGAACATATATAAGACTGAAATGACTTTTCTTGCAAAGTGAGATGACGTGTTGTCAATTGGTGCTATATAAATAAACTAGACTGAATTGAAATTGAGGGCTTGTCAAAGTCTACACCTGAATCTGACAGAAAATCAATTAAGTCACTTAAAGTGGGGTGTGGACAGGCGATTTTCTCATAATCTGAGAAGTTTTGCAGGGTAGAACAGGCAATAGCAATGTGCAAAGCAGCCGGTATTTGCATCTTTCGAGCAAATTCAACATATCAAAATAACTCCCACAATAACACAAGCCTTCTTTTAACCTTTTTAACCGAAAGTTAACTCTTTCAACAGCCTATTGTCTAAATTACCGACCTAACAGAACTACGTAAACAGAGCACAGAGCAGACATGAGAGCACCCGACTGCTCAAACTCGATCAAACTGCACTAAGTGAAAGATATAAACTGCCTCTGGAGACCGGTTAAATTACAGAAATCTACTCAACAAAAATAGTCATGGAGTTTACTTTTTTGCTCAGCCGAACCCTTCTGTTGCTGTGTGGAGCAGCTGTTACAGATAAAGCTTGGTTTATGCTTGCCGCGTCTGCGAGGTCCGCACGGCTCCATGCGGCCAAATTACGTCATTTTAGCAACCACGCCTCTCCGTGCGGCCTCCTCCCGCCCCAAAATTTCCGCGCTGCGCACCTAGGAAAATTTGTAACTACGCGCAAAATGAAAAATTTGTAACTCCCGCGCGGAAAAACAGGGTGGACTGGCAAGAGAACCTATTGCCGGAGGTTCGTAAATAGACATCTTTATGATTCGGCCGATAGAGATCACTGTGATCAACTGTGTTTTAATGGAAGAGAGGACGGTCTCCTTTTTTCGTCTTTTTTCCTAATAAATAGCATAAAAGTTCTGCTTTGTTTAAGCTCACGGGTATCACCATCTTGTAAACAACAGTGATTACTACTTCTACTATGGTGTAGTGTTGTATGCTTGCCGTAGAGCCCTACACCGCCCCCTACAGTCGTCAAGAATATTGGCTCTCAGCATGGACAAGCCACAAAAAGTATAAACGCTGCAAGAAGGCGTCTAGGCCGGTTCCGCACGTCTCGTTTCCGTGCGGAATGTTCATGCGGCAAGCATAAACCAAGACTTCTAAACGTCACTCCCTTCTCATCCAGGGCGCATGCACTGCAGTCTCATGAGGAAACATAGCTTTTTGACATAAAGTTTTTTTCTTGTTCCTGAATACAAATATCTTTGAAAGAATTTGAAGTAGGTATTCGTAAAAATATGTATTTGTTCCTTCTGAATAGCGTATTCAGGTTTTGCTCAAGCCCTAATGGGCAAATATGCCTACTACGAAACCAAGGTGAGAAATGCTAGCAACAAAGACTGATTGCTGAACTTGGATAAAAAGAAGGTCCTTCTTTGACTCTGTGGTGGCACCAGCCATCTTTTATGTTGTAGTATATTGGAGCAGCAGTTTATCCACAGCTGAGAGCAAAAGGTTGGAGAAGCTCATCAGGAGGCCCTTCTCTATTCTACCATGTGCCCTGGATCCAGTGCAGATGGTGGGAGACAGAAGGACTCTGGAAAAAATTCCTCCTTCATGATAACTCCTACTTAATGTCTCTTTCCATCTACCCCATGGTAGAACAACATAAATCCTTTTCCTAAGCTTATAGCCTTGCTACCTTTCCACCTGATCTCCTGAACACAGAATATCCACTTTCCTTCTTTACATCCTGTCCATCAGATCTCTTGCTTTATCCGTCGTAGTCCCAACATTCAAAGTCCCTACTCTTAATTCCACACTCTTGAATTTCCTTTTTCTCTCTCTGCCTACCAACACGCCTTCCTCCTCTCCTCCTTCGACCAACAGTAGTCTAATTTCCACTGGCACCCTGTGGGTCAACAGCACAGGAGGCGGTTGTTGTTAATCCGAGCCTTGACCGATCTGGTATGGAGTTCATGTTTGTGATTTGCATATTTGATTTGTCTTAGTTTTACGTCGGATGCCCTTCCTTGCACATCCCTCTGCTTTTTTTCTGGACTTAGGACCGGCACAAAAAATCATTGGCTTGTGGCCCCTTATGGTTGCATTGCAGATTCTAATTTGAGTATGCCACTTTATTTTTTGAACTGCAAAATTTTAATTTTTAATTAATTTGTAATTTCATTGTCAATGTATTGCATATTATTTGTCATTCTTAAATTTTATTTTTATTCTTTTTCCACTTGTGTGAATCCAGTGCTTGCAGTATATTACCTGTCATTTTGCTGCAGTTAAAGCTGAATTTCAACTTTGTGGAACAATAAAGGATTATTCTATTCTATTCTAAAAGACACTTAAATATATAAATAAAGTATGGAAATCAAAGAAATGCATGTGTTACAGCTTGCTTTAGGAATATTTCTCAGTTTCAACCTTTCTTTCTCAATTAAATTGCACAAGACAGATCTCACATTAAAGCTGTAAAATTCTAGAATAATTGATCAACTTTTCGTTTTCTGTAACAACAGCATAGCATTTCAACTGGACAGCCTTTTACATCCACTGTATTCATAAATACATACCCTCATATGCTCCTGTAGGTATAGATTAAAAGCGTTCTCTAAACGTTGGTCCATTTCAATTGTGATGGATGTGTACAGGGGGGATTTTTCTGGAATGTACCAGCTGGTAGAAGCCCTGATCAGACTGATGTTGTGTCCCCTGGAATGAAGTTCTTCCAGCAGTATCTTCATATTAATCCAGTGGCTGCCATCCACAGGGAAAACCAAAATTTTCCCCCCATTACAATGTGATGGGAAGAGGATCAGGTTTATAGAGAAAATAATTATACCACAGAAAAAATTCCAACTCATGGCTCCTACAATGCCACACACAGAAATAAATGTATATCATCAGCATAGGTGCACATTGAATCTAAACAATTGATTGCAGCTATTTTTTTAATAAAAAAGACTACAACAATGAAGGTTGTAATACATTGAGTTTCCAAATGAAGATGGTTTTCTAATTCACTTACTCAATGTTGATAGTGGCAACACCCGTCCTTATCTGCACACTGTTAGTCTGTACAAGGTTATCCAGTAGATATTTGAGTTCAAACTCCAGCTTCAGAGACAATCTGTATTTTCACAAGTAAACATGGCACTTTACACATGCAGTATAAAGTTTGAATGATGATAAACACCAAAAAAATGTTTTGGGGTTCTAGCATTGATGCTGTTTCATGCTGTTAAGCAACAATACTGGTTTTGACAATGAAGTTTTGACCTGTTTCATAAGTTTTTAGAGGAAGCTATAGAGCTGCAGAAACTGAAAATCTGTATGTACATTTGGGTGAAGAAACAATAATTTCACAGTGGATTCATGGGTTATTTTAAACCAAGCTTCAAATACTGTGTTTAAATATAAATTATGTTTACTATTGTTCACATACAAAATCATATTTATTTTTGTTTCCAAATATATCAGAGTCAAATTAATAGACAATTATTGCAATAAAAAGGTGTGGTAATGTTTCTATCATTGCTTATTGTTTTTGTTTCTTCATTTAAACATTTTTGATGTATTTTTCTTTTTATTTCATTGGTGTTTTGTGTCAAATTCCACTGCTGTTAGGTGATCAGTATGTGAGAAACCGGGGAGATTCTTGCCATATCTATCAAGCATTCTGTAATATGAAAAATGAAAGGAAAATTGAATCTCAGGATATACGCTCCTGGAGGTTGGGAAGGTGTCTGGGACGATGATCCCTGAGGCCAGGGATTTTTTTTTTGGTGGCCAGGAGGATGACCCATGATGACATGGAGGTCAGGATGTTGTTTTCTAGCTGTACACTGGTCGGGTGGATGTCCATTGGCTGGACAATCGCCAAGCTGCTGGCACATGGTGGAGAGATTATCGGTGGCCACTGCACACACCTGCTGGACAGGACGACAGCAGACCGCTGCTCACACTCGCTGGGCAGGATGACTCCTGGTTCAAGCTCTGGAAAAACATAAGGCGGCTTTAGTTCTGGCAGCGTAGAGCAAGCTGAAGATGCCTGCAGTGGCGGCTGACAAGAGGCTGAGGATGGCTGCAGCAGCGGCTGAAAGGGTCCTTCGCTGGTCCTCCTTGGAGGAGGACCTGGTTGCAAAGGCTTGACATGTGGTGCAGGCACAGGAGCCAGAAGGGGTTTGCTGGCGACAGAGACTGAAGCCTCTGGCGCAGAGTCTGCTCGTCCTCGAGCAGCCCCTGGAGCTCTGAAGACAGGGGTGGAATTTGTTGGGGCACCACTGGCAGCTCTGGCTCTGGATGCAGGGCAGCCTCGATGGTGGCTGTGCCAAGGTCAGAGGCTATCACGGCATCAGGTACACCTCACGCAGTGAAATATTCTGGACCCGGATGTCGGGCCAGAGCGGACTGTGGGACGGAACCCACCGGAACTGGAGATGCCAAGGCTGGAGGAGGTGACACTGACGACCCTCAAAGTACCACAGCAGATTCACTCTGCTTTTAGCTGAAAGTCCATGACCTCATTTAGAAGTTCAAGTACTGTGATGTAATAGTTAAAAAATCCTAATAAATCATAGAGAAAACTGAACAGCTTCAAAAATATTACCAAAAATCTATACTAGGTGTGTCCCCGACCAGGTATTTACACATTCGAATCAGAGCTGTTGAATCTTTCTATAGTCGACTGGTGGTTGACTGATTTATGTGTGCAGGCTGCTTGGGGGACTGTTTTATGCCACAAAGACTTATGGGTAATGTTTTCATCTTAATTGTAGGATTTCTTCATTTTACATTATAATTTATGTTCCAAATGTACTCATGTTCTTTAGTTATCCTTTGAGTTATGTTGTTGTCAGTGTTTGTTTGTGTTTGTCATTGCACCAGATGATAGTTTATGGGAGTTATGTCTGCCTCGAGTGCTCAGTCTTCAATCTCACCCTGTGCCATGCATCGAATCTTCAGCTACTCGGGGTCACCCCTATACTATACAAACTTGTCTCCACAACAACTTGGGGGACTAACTCATTCTTTCTTGCATTCTTACAGACTCTGAGTGCACAACACACTGCATTTAAGAGCTAAAAAAGTGGAATTTTCATGCCCCCTTTAAGTCCTAGATATAAAGGGAGGTGTGTTATCTTTCTAAAATGATCATCTTAACAGTGTGATTTACTAAGTTATGGTTAAGAGAATTAAATCTACTGGTAGATTTTTTTTTACTTAAGAATACAAAAAAGACAGAACTAATAAATATTTGTTTCTTGTTAAGCACTGTTTATGAGGTTTCACTTCTCTTTACAATAAGATACAGCAAGCTACAGCAAGAATAGTAATTAGTAAAGGTAATAATCCATTTGCAAATAATTTGAATATGGTCTTTTATCATCAATTCGGGGACGACAGAAAGTCAACAATTGGTCAGTTAAAAATGACATAATGGTTAAACAATGATTAACCAATAAAAGAGCCAGCATAGAATGGGTAAGTACTGAAGTACTGTAAGAAGGTTGGTAAGTACTATGAACTATGTATCAGCACTTTAGTACTTTAAAACTACAGTTTCTATACGTAAAACTACACAAAGTAAAAGCTTTGCTGTTATATGCTTAATTTTCAGTGTATCCTTTAGCTTATATAATTATACATTATGTCAGAGGTCACCTACCTTAATTTTCTAAATAAATGGTGACCATTTGGTAACACATAACTGATAGCATGGGCTTCTAGCTAGGTCTCAGGTCAAAGAGCATTGAAGTTCTGATCAGTTACTGAATATATGTTTATGTCATAATCAGATGCATAAATATAATTTTTGTCTTGCTCTGTTGATGTTTTTCTACAGTTTAGACAATTAGATGTCTGAAAATCATATTTTTACGTAGTCCTGACAAGGTAAGAACTAACTACTAAAGGTTATCAGTTATACTTTAATATCATACTTACCTATTTTGTGTAAAACAATAACAATTTTTTTTTTAGTAATAAAGCATTGAACTAAGTGATAAATGGTTCACCGTTATGCAATGGTATACTAACAAGCCAACATAAGCACTTAATATTTCTAAGGTAAGAAATATACTTTTTCACGATCTTCTTCTACCAATAGCAACAATGCCACAGTCTTTGCACTATCCTCACAGTTTTTTTTAGCAAATCAGTTTTGTCTGAATTCTCGTTTTTTTTTTTTCAGAATAGAAATCAACACAACAAAGAGGACCACAGTTACAGCAGTTATCAAAAAGAACAGAACATCTAAGCAATAGTATGAATATCAGGGCGTCGTGTAAGCCTTTGTACTTAAGTGAGTAGCCTCTTTGTGGCCCATCACATACTTTACCCAAAAAGTTATAGTCTTTGCATATTCGCCATCTTTACACAGCAAAATCCCTAAGACTTCTCTCAAAGGTGTGGCCATTAACATCATGAAGCAGAATAATTTTTGCTGCTCCTCTTTCCTGCAAACGTAGAAGGTTGTCATACTGAGCAAAAAACAAGGGTATGCCAAGCACAGGGACTCCATAGTAAATCGCTTCCTGGACACCAGTTGTTCCTTCATGAGCTAGAAAGACCTTCATTTGCGGGCAGAAGCAGAAGGAACAGAAGGCCAATTTAAAAAGATGTGTCTTATGATCCACTTGATAAGCTTCCATTTAGCTTGCCATCCTTACATTAAGTGGAAGGGCATCCCATAGCCTAGGAGCAGCAACAGAAAAAGCCCTGTCAACACCTGTTACCATCCATGATTTTGGAGCAGCCAGGATAAGTTTATAATTGGAACCTAAAATTATTTGAGGGGAATGGCAATGTAGCAGCTCAGACAAATATGTGGGTGCTAAACCATTTAAACATTTAGAAACAAGAATTAAGATATTAAAATCAATCCTAAAAGAAATCAGCAACCAATGCACTGACAAAAGAATAGCAGTGATATGGGTGCGACGTTTTCAGTCTCGGAAAAAAGAGCAGCAGTGTTCTGAACAAGCTGCTGACGACGCAGCGGTGACTTATCAGTCCCAAAAAATAAAGAATTGCAGTAATCCAGTCTCGATGTAATAAGATCATGAGTCACTATTCAAGGCCAGCATAAGGAAGATACTGTTTAATTATACTGACTAACCTCAACTGGTAAAAGCTAGACTGCACTACTCCACTGATTTGACTTTCAAGTTTAAAACGGTTATCAAGTTGAAAACCAAGGTTTCGAGCAACAACCCGATCTTTTATTAGACAGGTAGATGTCTGTGTTAAAAAAAACACCTTTTAGTTACACACCTGGAAAATAATTCTGTACCCTATCAGCTTGCATGTGTGTGCAAATGGCAGTGGGGAGTTATGTGTATGATGACATTTCCCTGAAGATAGAACTGATAATCTATGACTGATTAAGCACGAGCTTGCAGCTCTCAAGTAACCCCCTACAAAATAAACATATCAAAGTGACAGTGATGAAATTCTTCTCTCTTGTGCCAACCTGTTTCAGTATGTATTACAACACCAAATGTGGGACAGTATGAAAAATGCATATAAAAAAGAATGTAGTGATTTCTAAATTCACTTTGACTTGTACAGTATTTCATTGCAGACTAAACAAATGTAAAATAATTCATGTTTTATCTGGCGAACATCTTTTCATTTGTAAAGATACATTGTAGCTTTAGAGGAGCAGTAGATCTACAGCTCAGCTTGCATCTCTATCAATAGGTCAACCACCCAACAAATCTATAATCGATATTCATGTGATTGAATAACCTAATCAAACTCCAGAGTTAAATTATTCCCAAAAAATTATTTTGCCAAAACTTGAAAATTGATCTTAATAGATGTTATTTCTTGTGCATGAAAAAGGTTGTGCTATTTTGCAAAGAAGAATGAGTAAATAGTTTAGAAACATTTTTCATAATCTCTAGATATCCATATCTGCCAGAGACATCCTTAAAACCTTTACAGCTCAAATTGCAGACAATAATTTGAATTCAGTTTTTATTGTAAGTCAGTTTTTTTTCAGTTTTCTATTTGTTCGTCTTCCACAGAATAGAAATCTAAAAATGGCAAAAACAAGGAAAGGGATCACAGTTACAGTAGTCATCAAAAAGAGTAGTACATCTAAACAATAGTATGAGTACCAAGGTAACCTGTAAGAATCTGTACGCAGGTGAGGAGCCCCTTTGTGGCGCATCACATACTCTACCCAGAAAGTGGCTTGATCCATGGGTGGTATAGGCTGATCTTGGTGTAAACGGGACAGTCTTTGCATATTCTGCCTATAGCTATCTTTATAAAGAACTTCCTTAACACCTCTCTCAAAGGTGCGGGCATTAACTTCATGAAGATTAATAATTTTTGCTGCTCCTCTTTCCTGCAAACGTAGAAGATTGTCATACTGGTCAAAGAACAGGGGTATGCCAAGCACAGGGACTCCATAGTAAATGGCTTCCTGGACTCCATTTGTTCCACCATGAGCTACAAAGACTTTCATTTGTGGGTGGCCAAGAAGATCTTTCTGTGGCATCCAGTCCACCATTAGAGTATTGTTGCCCAGAGTAGAGGGGCGCTTCCCTCTGTGCTTCCAAATCACCTGATTCAGAATATAGACACAAATGAAGGAACATAATAATTATAATAACTCTGCATAAATGCCAGGTTAAAAAACATGACCAGAAATGTTCTTTCATCCATAATAATGCAGGTGTTTCCCTGTAGTGGTGTTTTGTAGTTCAATTAGACTGTTAAAATTATTCAGAATCACGCCCTTTCCTCTTTTCTATCAGGAGATATTTAGACTGCATGCATAGACAAATGTTTTCGTTGTTCATTTTTCTCTTTGTATGACATTACATTTAAACCATACATTGGTAACACTCCAACTATTCCAAACTCACAAAAAAATGGAAATAAATTACCCCATAAATCATGTGAAGCAATGTGGAATTACTCAGGGATTAACAACTGAAGATGCTTCCTGGAATTTATTAATACTTATCAGAAAAAAAAATGTTTTGTGTCATGACAGCTTAAACAATATCCTTTGTGAACAAACAAGTCATATGTATTCAGAAGGTATGAATTAGACCTAGTCTTCGGCATGAGCTACATTGTAATCTTAAAATTTGTGGGGACCTCTTCTATCCACTCTGATTCTCTGTTTTTTGTTTTTTGTTTTGTTTTTTTGTTAGATTCTGTTATGGCAGTGTTTCCCAACCCTAGTCATCAAAGCACACACCTGATTCAGAAAATATCAGCCCAGTAAAAACAGTTGAAATAAGGTCTGCTGTAGCATGGTAACATCTAAAGCCAAGTTTATACTTCTCCGCCAGCAGGTTTGCAACCACACGCAGATGTATTGACGGAGCCTTTTATACTTCTCCGTTGGTGTGTAAGTGTTGCAAAGCAATTCTGCCGCAGGAAAGCAGGGGGTGCAGACTTTTTCTGGTGGGTCTTTCAACCATTGCAGTAATGTTTCTGGTTAATGATAGTTTATTTATTTTTAGCTTGTAAACGCACATCCAGTCAAGGAGCAATGGCCAACAGAAGGTGAGTTGTGATTTAGCGGGAATGCTTCTTACTCAAGTGGTGCTTATATAATACTCTAAAAACACATGTAAACAAACAGACACAGCAATCTGTTTTTTTGTTCTCTACACCTCCTAGTATTCAAAATCGGCATTACACAATATAAAATAAACTGGCCTTTCAAAATAAAGCATCTAGTGCCCAAAAGCTGCACTGACTACTAATTAAACCGACTATAAAACATTGGTTCTGGTGAAATGATCTGGGACTGATGTTGGGCTGACCAATGACAGATGTGTGCTCTCCGTTGTGTTTGACTGATTGGCCTCTACTCCATCCATGCTGAGTTATGGGAAAATTGAGTGACGGACAGCTCTTGCATCAACAGATAATGGCGATGCGTGTTTCCGCACCTGTGCAGAAGGAGAAGTATTAACTAGGCTTAAAATTTGCAGGGCAGTGCACCTTGAGGAGCACTGATACAGGGTGCTTGATTCAGCCAAATAAGTCTTTTGGATTCTATTGGTTCCTTTCTCTGAAAACAAGAGATTCCTTGGCTGTAATAAATAACATCAACATGTTTTGAAACAGAAAAGCTTGTGTAAATTAACATTATGACAAACTTATTGTCCAATGCCTTGTTCATGAGAAACCTTTTTAAAGGTCAACCGCTAGAACTAAACCACTGAAATTTGGCTCAAACTGATGGCAGGATCAATTCTGATAGATTGTATCTGCCTTCTTTGCCTTCTTTGCCGTCATTTGCTAACTTCATCATGTGTTTAATCCTCAGCACATGGTCTATGGCACTTCACAGCACATATTTTTAAATGTACAATATGTAATATGGACATCTTCTGGTCAAACTGGAGTACTGCAGTCCATTAAGAAAAACAATGTAGTCTGCTCTAACTCAATCACCCTCTCCCTTCTGTGAATTTATTTGAAAGAAGAAACACAATGACGAGCAAAGAGGAGTTGTACACAATAAACTGATAAGTAGACAAATACTTTTCACTGCAATATTGAGTTGGTGGTAATTATAAAAGAAGCTTGAGTTATTTTTAGAGGCAACTTTGTTACCGCTAGCATTGTAAGTTCAGCATTAGCTCAGTTGGTGTCAGATTACAAATGGCAGTGCACTGTTTAGTGTGGCAACCTTGTGGGCTCACATGTAATTCACCCTGGAACCAGGAAATATGGTAGCGGGTCGATATTGTAAATAAATAGTAGTTCCCAAAGTAGCGTTTTTAAAATAACAAAAACCTACAATCACTGAAGTTGAAATCAGTTTCAATTCAACCTTTGTTCCAACATGATTTGGAAATTAGACTGTTATACTATTAATTCACTGTAAAATTCTTACGTATTGCACCTCTAATATGTTAACTAACCTGTTGTGATTTTTTCTCTTGTGTGGATTATTTGAGTTGTTAGTGACATCTGGTGTGTATTAAAAAAATGTGCCAAATAGATAAGTTTCAAAGATGAGAAGAATACAGAAGAATATTTTACCTTTTGTGGCATCTGAGCAAAGACACCAGCAATTTCATCCGCAACCTCTTCTGGTAAAGCGTTAACCAAAGTTCCCAGAGTCATGATGATAACTCCATGCTCTCCAGCACTCTGAACAAAATCCTCCAGTTCTGCTGGTAGAGGCTTTGCAGGCTTACACTGGAACCCTCCAATGTAAACAACATTTGGCATTGTTGGTCGAGGGAACTCAAACACAAAATCAGACCTGAAAAGCCATATGTCCGCATCTTGAAGCAGCGAGATTATATCACACCCACCCTCAATATATTTGTCACACATAGCTTTGTATGCAGGTCCAACAACAAATGTCTCCTGGAACCTTATCAGGCCATAGAAAAAAAGGTTTTTGATTCTTTGGATGAAATTCATTTTGTCTGTTAAACCAGATCCTGGGATCACTGGGATATAAGACAGGGGTGACGGTGCCAACACAAAGTGGCCTTCTCCACTGGTAATCCAGCGAACATTGAGGACTAATGGCAGTTTAAAATATTTAGCTATCACAACACCTGGTCCTATTCCTGGATCAGTAAGAACTAGATCATACTGCGAATCTATTAATCTTTTCACCAACTTTGGGTTTTCAAATATCTCTGATGCAGCGTCGCACCACAGGGCATGAGCTTTACTAATGAAGGACATAAAGCTCTTTGAGAGCTTAAAAAATGTCAGCAGGGAAGCCTCTTTCTGGACCACCTGAAACAAAAAAGGAAAGTAACTAGCAACTAAATGTGCGGCTGAACAAAGACAGAAATACACCAGTATTTAACTAAATCACATACCTTCATTTGGTTTTGTATGAACTCATCAAATAACTCCTTCACATCTTTACCCATCTCAATTGTAATGGATCTGTAAAGAGGGGATTTTTCTGGAATGTACCAGCTGGTGGAAGCCCTTATCACACTAATGTTATGTCCCCTGGCATGAAGTTCTTCTAGCAGGATCTTCATATTGATCCAGTGGCTGCCATCCAGGGGATACACCAAAATGTTTCCCGCATTACAATTTGGAGTGAAGGAAATCAGAAACGAGCTGAAGAATAAAATTATTCCACCAAAATGGTACAAAGGCATGGTTCCTAAAATGTATAGGAGAAAAGCCAACCATATAAAACATGCAACCTGAAAATGTAAAGTTTATCAGATATTTTAAATTGAAAGGCTGAAAATATTAATGAAAAAACAAAATATACAATTTAATAATTCCCAACATTATAATAACCATGATGACAATCACTTACCCATATCCCATGTTATCACAGGCCCTACTTGCCTGCAGACTGACAGTCATCCATGAGAACTTTGAGTTCAAACTCCAATATAAGAGATAAAGGCCCTTACCAAGTAAATGAGTTACATGGGGCACTATGTAACCACCATGGGGGAAGAAACTGCTTATGCTAGTTTTTACAACTATCAGACTTTAATAACTTAATCAAGATTTAAATACTGAAGGTAATATAAGACATAAACAAGGTGTTTTCAAAGACACTTACTAATGCACACTTTGCTGTGAAGAATTAATGTTGAAAACTAGACCAGAGCTCAGATCTCTACATGCATTTCCCTCATCTTTGCTTATTACATTTTTAAAAAATATATTTGGCATAAACTGGTAAAAATACCAAATATGCCAGCAATAAAAAAACACTTATAGTTTGTGTGGGCAGCTAACTTTAAACAAAGAATATTGAGACAGTTTTTCTGAGTCCCGTGCTTTATTGCTTGCTACAGAAAGGAGAGAAGTACATCAGATCCCAAGTCATTCTAAGCACTGCTCTGAGCAACTCAAACTTCACACAGTCTGTTAACAGTTTTCTAAACACACCTCAAAAATCACACAATCCCCAAGGCACATTGATGTAAAACACTCTGGGATTTCATATCTCCATGATTAAAAATCTGTGCTGTCCAGTTTACACAACAAAGTTCAGCTGTTTCTTGCAGCAACTTCCTTCAATCTGAGCATAAATTGTTCTTTTGATGAAATCATATTTTATTGAAGTTCTCTTTCACATGTTAAATGGTCAGATTGTCATGTTATTCAATAGGACAACTCATGTTATAAAGAACAACTCACAAAATTACAAACTTCCACCACATGGTCAATAATCATAAAAATGTAACCACTGCTGATAACATTGCTGAAAACTACACAAAACATTTTTCAAACTATAGCTCTGCTTTAGATTTGTATTACTTTTTTTTTCATAAATCATGCGGACATCATTAACCAACAATGATTATGAATCTTAAACACACACTCACAACTTTTAAACCTTAAAAACATGTACTTTTTGAAATGTTTCGGCGGCCCACCAGCATTTATTAATTTTATTTTTGGAGCTGTCACTGCCTGCGAGCCTCCCGCTGATAAAAAAAAATTGTCTATACATCTTTTCTCTCCCAGGGCGCCTCCGGGAAGTACTGATTGAGTTTTGCTCTACGGCATTAGGTCACATGCTACCAAACAAATATAAATAAATCAGTTTTGAGACTTGAGCAATGTAATGCAATTGTATCTTCAGTCGCAAGTTTCTTCAGTTTTGCTGTTACACAGACCACTACAGGAAATCCTTGATTAGTTATAAGCTACAACAACATTATTATTTTCCCTCTCATCAATAAAGTATTTTTGAATTTGAAATTTTTATCAAATCCTATCAGTGAAATTTTATCTTGTAGGCATATCTTTTGGAATTGTTTTGGATAGGTTTGTTTGTGTTTCATCCAATCATCCACCTATTATCCTAAGCAATAGCTTAAGCAGAGAGACCCAGACTTTCATCTCCCCAGCTACTTGGGCCAGCACCTCGGAAGGAATCCCACGGCGTTCCCAGATCAGCCGAGAGACATAGGGCCTGATTTATCTGTCAACACGGCGCAGAGAGCATTGAGCCTGTTAACCGCAGCAAGACTCATGCAATCCGTTTAGCGCTTTTTCCCTTGATAAATATGCAATCTGGGTGTTTCTGTAAGAAGACTAAAAATATTTAGAGGAGAATAGGCAAATATGTTGGCTTTCCAGGCACAGTGTGATTTACTAAGCATAAAAATATTTGCGGCGGCTTTTTCAGTATCTATTTTCAGCACTTCTGAAAAGCATGCCTTAATTTTGCGCCACCACATTCAATATGTTTATTATTGACAAACGAAAAATGTCATTCACACACAATATAACCTAAGAGTAATTAACACTCTTATGGCCATAAACCTGACAGTTATGTAAATATTTACCCGTTTTCCACCAGAAGACTCATCACAACTCAATGAGCTCTCATCACGGCTCCATCTGGTGAAGACGCGCTGAGCGCACAGTGAGTTATGATCCTCGTGGATCCTCATTAGTTTCCTCTGTAGTGGTTTACCTTCCTAGAGTCCAATTAATACAATGTATTAATGATATTGTAACCGGCAGGGGGATGTCCCTTTAGGTATACCAAAGCTGGAACAGCCCTTCCCCCTCCCTCTGGCCAATTTAGATGATGTCATAAAAGCGCAACCAAACAGCTGTTCTCCCTTTGTCTAACTCTGTTGGCCGGGTGTGCATGTGTCGGGTGGTATCTTTGTTCGGTAGGTGTTTTTATACTTTGTTTTTACTTGTATGTAATTGTTTACCACTGTTATTTTGGTAAAACTCCCTCTGCTCTGTAGGATTCCAACCAAGCATAAAAAGTACCATCTTGTATGGGTTCTAGGTAGCACTGTTGAGGTATGGCGTCTACCCTTTTACTGCAAGGTTATGTTGTTTTCTTACATTAATGTCTTGTTTTGTTTCTTTTTAGACGCCAGACTTATCCCACTGCTGTTTTGTTTTGTTTAGTTTGTTTAGATTGTTTTTGTTCTAATTATTTTTCCTGTTCCATCAGGAGGTTCCCTGCAGCATTTGTTTTAATCCATTGTGTTTCCGTGGGAGGCTGACTGGTGGTCGCGGTCCTGTAGTTTGGCTTGTTGTTTATTTGTTTAACGCATGTTGCTTTGGTTGCACGGTTTCAGTGATTTTGTGTCTTAATATTTTCTTTTGGACCGGGGCCACAGTGAAGCCCCCAACTTACTTCATTGTTGGTTTTTATTTATTTATTTACAGGGAACCCTGATTTTAGTGTACTTATGTTAATAAAACTGTAATCCTGAGGGAACCATAATTTGGTCTCAGTTCATCATTTCACCATGTGTTATCCTGGTTCTTCATTGACCTCAATCTTACCTGAGCACTAAGAGGCCTTTATAAGGGCTGGTCACAATATACAATTCGACAATGATAATTGCCATTATATATGACATTTTGAAAACAAAATTCAGACATTTCAGAGTACATATTTTCAAGATTAATTTGTGCTACCGTGACATGAAATTCAATAGAGGCCATGATAAAGTGCTATGCATTTCAACAACATTAGTAGAATAAGGACATTTTAGCGACTTACTACTGGACATGCTGCAGTTTTACTCAGTCTAACCCTGCAATACAACGTGTGCATGCAGCAGAGAGCAGCACATATACACTGCATGAATTACATTTATTACTGACAAATGAAAAACAGAATTCACAAAATTCTAGCCAAATAGAATAATAGTAATTCTGCAACAGCCAAAGAATTGATACATATGTTGTACCCCACTCCTTTTATTTGTGCCAAAGACGCATCATGAATCCATGAGCGTATTCCTCCTCTCTCTAGCCATGGTGCAGCTCGCATTAGCGGCCGCAAACTCCTCATTTGAATACTGCTACTTCTGCCTAATATGAATTGCTAAAGGAATCTTAGTAAATCACTCTCAAATTAAGGACAACCCACATGCACAATTTTTTAGTGCCACAAACAATTTTGCGGTCATTATCAAGAATTTTGAAAAGAATTAGGCCCATAGTCCCTCCAGGGTATCCTAGGTCTTCCACTAGGCCTCCTTCCAGTGGGACATACCCGGACAACTTCACGTTAGATGGACAGACTTTTGTAGGCTCAGGCATTTGATGGTGTATTTTGTTTCTCTAACTGATGCAGGGAACTGAGTTTGGTGAAAATATTCACATGCAGCATGCTTATACAACTAAGAATGACTGTACTGAAAAAATAAAACAGTTTTACATGATTTTCAGTGATGGAGTCCTTAAAGTAAGATAATGAAGTATTTGTACTTGATATAACAGCTGAGTAACTAATAATTTATTTACTAATCCAGGAGGCTCCTGCTCTCAACAGAACTGAACAATTAATGCTTATGCAACGGGCAATTACCAAAGTCTTTTGACAATGTTTAAACTATGTGTTACTTGCCAAAAATGGCAGAAGAATGTTGCATGTCTGTTTTCTTTCTGGGAGAACTTGTCACTTTTTCAACAAACCACAGATGTTGAATCAGCTGGTTTTAATGTGATCAACTTTTGATGGTCCTTTTATCTTTCAACAGCCTGTAAGAAAATCACATGTGCACAGAACATTCATTTTAACCTGAGAAATTCACCTTACTTGCATAGACCAAACTTCACATGGTTGCCGTGATGATGATATATATATATATATATATATACATATATACATATATATATATATATATATATATATATATATATATAAAAAAATTTCATTTTCGACAATTCAACAGCACATTTATTTCTAATACGTATATTTTTTTGCCATTTTAATTTGTTTCTACCAGTTTTAATTTAAAAAAGAAATTCACAAAGTTAGCTTTTATTTCATGGTATTTTTTCCAATTAAATATTTTAAAAGGATGTTTATCAATTTAATGAGTGCATCTGCCAATCAGGTTCAGAGGGTGGGACCTGAGATTATGTATTTTTTTTCTTCACGATTTCACTTTCAAATTATATACCTGTTTATTGTTTATTAATGTACACATATTTCACAAGGTTTTTCTTCTTTATAATTTTGAGCACATTGGTGTTCCATAATGAAAAACCAGACATGCAACAATTTGATAAATCCAAACATCACAAAATTGACATTTTTACATGTGAAAACGCTAATAAAACTTATCCAAATAAATATGCATTTATTATATATAAATTATTTAGAGTTTTGTTAATATTTTACTTCATTGCGATCTAAGATATCAAATTTATTGTATCTGTTGACATAAAAAATACACTACTATAGAAAAGTAGAGTTTGCCCCTCTACACTGTTTTGATCCCATATTCCACCCCTAAGCAAATGTTTGGTTTATGCTAGGCTAAAGCATGCAAGTAGTTCCCATTCACTTATATTGGTTTATGCTAAGCTAAAGCATGCTAATAGTTCACATTCACTTACATTGGTTTATGCTAAGCTAAAGATAACAGACTCCTACCAGATCAGGGTAATTACTGGGCTGGTTACAAAATACTTTTTCTTTATCACTAATCTAACTGAAGAATATGTCAACAGACACATTTTTACTTAAGGGTATCCTTTTATCTCTTTGGTCACATGAAGCTGAAGAAGCCCCTCAGGGTGGTTTTGAGTCCACAAACTGGACGACTCTTTGCCAACCACATGGAGAGGACATCAGTGCCATGACTAAGTGTGTGACTGACTACATAAACTTCTGTGTGGACAACATCATCCCCTCCAGAACAGTGAGATGCTTCCGTAATAACAAACCCTGGATCACCAGTGAGCTGAGGTAACTGGTGAACAATAAAAAAGAGCCTTCAGGGGGGAAGATAGGGAGTTATTAAGGAGTATACAGAAACAACTTAAAGTCAAGATCAGAGACGGCAAGGAGGCTTACAGGAAGACGCTGGAGAGCAAACTACAGAGGAACAATATAAGAGATGTCTGGTCTGGAAAGAAAAAGATCACAGGCTTTAAGCACAGACAGGATAGGATAAATGGAAGTCCAGATAGAGTTAAAGAGCTGAACACATTCTTCAATAGGTTAAGCTCAAGAACAAGCTAAGCATCCTCCTCTCCTGTCCCCAGCCATAGACATCCCATTTTCCTCTGACCCACACCTGTCCTGTCACACCTCAGATGTTTTATCTTCCACCTCACTGATGAACTTTTCTACTTCCGAAACATTGTCTTAGACCAGGTCAGGAGATGCTGCTACCCTCTTTATCTCACTCTCCCACCTATCTGTCTCTAAAAGTCAGGTAAAGCAGCAGGTGGAGAAACTGAACTGGAACAAGGCTGCAGGTCCAGATGGTGTCAGCCCCAGAGTCCTGAAGACCTGTGTAGAGCAGCTCTGTGGGGTTCTGCAGGACCTCTTCAAGCTTAGCTGACCTCGGAGAAGGTTCCAGTGTTGTGGAAGACATCCTGCCTTGCTCCAGTTCCAAAAAAAAACGTACCCATCAGTCATCAATGACTATAAACCGGTTGCCCTGACATCCCACATCATGAATGTTGTGACGGGAAGAATTTATTTTTATGTACTTTCTGTACTTTGTAATCAACTGTGACGTGGTTTATTTAATGTTGTAGTATCAGTTTGAATGACTAGTCTTATTTAGTGACGTTTTTACCCAGGACAGGGACAGAGAGTTTTTGAAAATGATAGTCCACATCCTGTGTTACCATGGAGAGGGATCTCCTACCGGGCGTCCTTAAAGATACACAAAGTTCTCAGCTTTCTAATCTAAGAGAAAGGCGCCACAAAGTCTCTGTTATTCATCTTTATTTTTTTTTTTTTTTTTTTTATTTTTTACGTATCCTGTCTAGCAGTATGCTACTCAGAATTGGTGTCTGAGTACCAAGTACAAGCCCAACAGTTTTACTTTCCCAAGCAGAGTATTACAGCTTCGCTGTAGTACGCCACTTGATGTATTATGTATGAAAACTTTATTAGTGATTACTGTGGGTTCAATTTCCTGACGTCATGGACATTAAACTGAGACAAGAAGGGAGAAAGGAAGAAGGTGAAGAAAAGAAACCGGACCAACAGAGGGGCGAACCGACGACACAAGACAGGGAGGCAAATAAAGAACACAAGAAAACATCCCAGTCCTCCACCTCTGCCGGACGGCAGAGAAACAGTAATACAAAACAAAAACAACAAACTGTACAGAACCAAACCAATAGTTCGGATCTGGTAGAATAAACAAAGAATTACACATTCACTACACACAAGCATTGATTAATGAACATAATACAAATGTTTCTGGTAAGCTCCTGTGAACAACTAACTAATGATGATAACCTCAGCTTAAGATATGTCCGTCCTCACCTATGTCCCCACACCTATGTGTGTGCGAGCATGCAGGTCTGAATAAGGTTTCCCCATGCAAGTGATTGATAGCTGGTGTAAGGAACCGTCAATCCGTCCTACAGGAATCGGCACAGACATGGAGGAGGCAAGAGATGTATGCATCCAGCGTCCCACAGAGTACAGAGTCCACAGGCGGATCAGCGCAGGGTCGATCACCCGCCAAGAGGGGAACAGATGGAAGCCCCAGGGGAGCACCCACCAGCCGCGATGCTGGGGCCCGAGAGATCGCAGTGACGAGCCCACGGGCTCCGCCGGTAACCGGCTACGCCAGGGCGGGCCCGGACCAGGAACCGGAGGCCACGGGGACCAGGGGCCCGCCCCCCAGCGGGGCCCCAACCAGGAGCCGACAAGGGTCCCCCGCCGCAGGCAAGGAGGACCCGCAGCCAACCGACGGACAACACACGCCGCCGCCACCCCGGACCAGTACCCACCGCCAACAACCCGGCCCGCCTCCACACATCCACACGCCAGGGAGCCACAGCAAGAGCCACAGCGGATGTACGCCCTCCCCAGGCCGCGCCCAGCCGGCACCTGGACATCCAGATCTTCCAGCTCCAGGGTCCAGATCCCGCCCCACGTGGGGCGCCAAGATCAGGGGCCCAGCCAATGCCGGACAGCCCCACCAGGCGAACAGACCAGCCAGCTGAAGTCCTGGAACCGGCAGGAGGACTGGGCGCCAGGCACGGTCCCCACCGATCCACCGGACGGCACCAACCTATTCTACAACCCCGGCACCCCCATAAGAGGTGCCCCAGTCAATCCAAGGAGGACATCGGCCCGAAACAGCGGCCGCCCGACACACCGGACCACCCAGGACCCGCCCGACATGCACCAGGACCGAGCCGGGCCGCAACCGGGACCCCCAGCCCCATGCATCGAGAGTCATCATCAACCAGCGGGCAGGAGCAACCATCACCGACGGGGAGTGACGGGGAGGGAAGAAGATGCATCAGGCCAGAGAGCAGCCAAACACCCAACCTGACAGGTAGACATAGACAGACAGAGACACTCATACGTACCCTCCCTCTCATGTGTACACATTCTTACAAATACAGGACATACGAAAAAAGGACGCTATACCCTCATTCATACCCCCCATACGTACACTATACTCCATACTCCCAGGCCCAGGGACAGACGCCCCAGTAGAGAACCCTGCCCCTGCACCCAGGAGACAGACCCCTTTGCCCACCAGGACGGGGACAAGTAGACCGCCAAGGCCCCACACCGGCAAGAGCAGCCCACCAGCCCAGGACCCCGACCAGACGGCGTGATGTTCTATCCGGGCTCCGACCCCTGATGGTCCAACGAACAGGGGTGTGGAAAGACCCCCCAGCCTCTCTCCCCCAGCTCAATGTGGTGTTGTTGCGTGTTGTTCTAATGTGCACTTAAAACAGAGGGGGGGGACATGGGAATACTGCCGGGTACCCCCATCTCCCCCCCCGGGCCCTCAGTGTCTAGATGCGTTTAACCAGTGGGTGCCGGCACCACAGGCGAGGCCCCCACAACGGGGGGGCCTCGCCTGTGGCGCCACACCGCCAGGTCCCTACATGTGCGTTCCCTGTAAATGTTGCAAGTGTAGTGTCTAAATTGCTCAATAAAATCGGGACCCAGGCCGCCACCGGGTAGCGAAGACGGAAGCTCCATCCCGCACCCCAGTGACGTGCCCACGTCCCAAGGCCTTGTGAATGGTAGAATGAAGGAGCAGGTGGACAGAGGCATGGGGATGGGGAGAAAATAACTGGGGTGACCATTGCCAACCCCAGGGAGCCAGCTCCCCTGCTGACTCCAATAGGCACCCCCGTTCGGCCCGATCCACCAGGGGTGGGAGGCCCCAGCACGTCCAGTCGGGGCCCACGGCAGCGGTACCGCCGAGCCCCATGGGGGCCCCGGCAATCCACCAGCCCCCATGCCAGGGGCATACCTAAATCCTCCCCAACATTCACACTGCTAACAAAACACATGTCACTAGACACCCAGGTTGAGTTTAGCCCCCCCTCACCCTCAACGCCCTCCCCCCTCCCGTCCCAAGCGCACCCCGTTAAAAAGAGCGCCTGTGCTAGATGGTAAAAAGCCTCCCCGCCAATAAGAGACGCCCCAGGCACCGCCAGCGTCCGAGGACCCCCGGGCCGAGGCCGGAACCCGGCGCACCACCGACTCGGGTACCCCGGACATGCCGCGCCAGGCCCGTGAGCAGACCGAAGTCCCGGGCGGCCAATCCCCAGGCCGACATCCTCCAGCCTTGCTACTACCGCCCGATGGCCGGGTGGCAACAGAACCCAGCACGTCCACCCACCAGCCCACACCCCACCAACTGGTCAGTCACCGTGGAGGCCGACCAACACCGGCCAGAGCCCCCCACCCCAGCACCCCCGCGAGGGCTAAGACCAAGACCCAGGAGCCATGTCCAGTGTCAATATAGCCGATCGGGCCCGGAGACGCCGGCCACCCGCCACGGCCTCTCGCCGACGCCCGGACGCGGCAAGCGGCCACCGGGGAGCAAGCGACAGGAACCAGCCCGGGGAGATGGAAAGGGCAGCAGCGCCCGCCAACCACCGGCCGACCACAGCCCCCCCCCAGCCGGCACCGACGGCAGCGCCCCCCCCCGGCCAAGCCCCGCCAGGGCCCCAGCCGGGGGGCGCGCCGCCCCAGAACCCCGAGCCCCAGGCCCAGTCCAGACCCCCCCAGAGCAGCACAGCACCAGGCCAGTAACCCGTGTCCGCCAGCACGACCCCTCTAAGGCGCCGCATGCAGCCACTAGGAGTCACCACACAAAGACCCCAAAGTCCCACCCCAGGCGAGGGTCTCGGCACCTATCGCCGAACCGCAAGCGGACCCACCCCCAAGGACCTCCCCGCAGTCACCACCAACCCTTAAGCTCCACATCGGCAACCGTGTCCCACAGAACGGAATCAAGGGCCCGACCCCACTAGGTGATGGAACTGATCAAGGGTGACCAGAAAGATTGATCAGATGTGGAGGCAGATGCCGTTTCTAGACCAATGTAATCCAGAAGGAGATCTCTATATTGATTAATATTCAGAGTATTTTTATTTTTCCAGTTCAAGAGGATATTTTTCTTAGCGATGCATAAGGCGATGTAAAATAATTGCATAGACTTTGTATCCATGGTAACTTCATCTATATTTCCCAGCAAGCAAACTCTGGGAGCAGGTGTGATATTACATTTCAGACACTTTGATAGATCTTCACATATCTGGTACCAATATTTCTTAACAGGTGGGCAGAACCAAAGAGCATGAATATAATTGTCTGGTAGATTGCTTGTACATTGTAAACAGGTATCAGACGGCGTATAACCCATCTTGAACATCCGTTGCCCTGTATAATGCACTCTATGAAGGATTTTATATTGTATTAATCGTAGATTAGGATTCTTAAGAAATTTGAAGGTTCTTAATGAAATTTGAGACCAGAGGTTTTGGTCTATTGAGATGGACAAGTCCATCTCCCATTTTGAAATAGGAAGGGCTATTGATTCATCTATTCTATTTAATGTTTTGTATATTTTAGATAGCAGTTTGGGAGGGTTAAGATTAAGGAAGTCTAAAACTTTTCCTGGAATTTGTAAATCAACTGTATTGAGCCTAAATTTATTTTTTATAATTGATTTAATTTGTTGGTATTCTAAGAATTTATTCTTGTTAATTCCGAATTGTGTAACCAATGTATTAAAGGGGATAAAGTCTGTTCCATCAAATATATGCTCCAGGTATTCAATTCCTTTACAACTCCAGCCTGGAAAGTTAATCATGCATTTTTTTTGTAAGATATCCGGGTTATTCCAGATGGGTGTACGCCTGCATGGGACTAGTGAGGTCTTTGTCATTTTAAGAAATTCCCACCAAGCTGTCAGAGAGGAGCTGATATTTATACTTTTGAAACATTCATTTTGTTTTATATTTGAGCTAACAAAAGGTAGATCTGAAAGTTTTATCTTATTGCATTGTGTCTGTTCTACATCTACCCAGCACTCATCGATATAACTGTGTTTTACCCATCTTGATGTGTATTGGAGTCTGTTGGCTAAGAAATAATGACGAAAGTTTGGTAGGTCTAGACCTCCATTATCTTTGTACTTCTGTAGTGTTTTTAAGCTGATACGTGGGGGTTTATCTTTCCAAAGGAATTTAGAAACAGAAGAGTCCAGAGATCTAAACCAATCAGGTGATGGTTTGCTTGGGATCATTGAGAATAAATAATTGATTCTAGGCAAAACCATCATTTTTATTGTAGCTACCCTTCCAATAAGTGATATTGGAAGGGATTTCCATCTTGCCAGATCATCTTCCACTTTTTTTAAAAGTGGGACGTAGTTTAGCTTAGATAAGTCTGCCAGTCTTGGTGAGATATGGATACCTAGATATGTAATATTTCCCGACCGGAGCTGTAAAGCAACAGGACTCTGGTAAGAACAGTTGATTGGAAGGACTGTAGATTTTAACCAATTTATGGAATAGTCTGAAACTCTTGAGTAAGATTTTATTAACTCAATTACCTGATACAAGGAAGTTTGTGAATGCTGTAGAAAAAGTAGTACATCATCTGCGTATAAACTGATTTTATGTTCTATTTTGTTGCATTGTATACCTTTAACATTATTATTTTGCCTGATTGCTGCTGCTAATGGTTCAATAAAAATAGCAAAGAGGGAGGGAGAAAGTGGACATCCCTGCCTGGTACCTCTCTGAAGAAAGAACCTTGATGATGTTTGATTATTGGTCCTAATACATGCTGTTGGTGAGCTGTATAATATTTTTAACCAGTTTACAAAAGAATTACTGAATCCGAATTTATTTAAGGCTGCAAATAAAAATTTCCAGTTAACTCTATCAAATGCTTTTTCTGCATCTAAAGATAATATATTGGTTTGGACGTTTTTACAGTGGGAATAATCTATTAAATCTATTAATCTACGTGAATTTGTGGAAGAGAGCCTACCTTTTATAAAACCTGTTTGATCCGGGTGGATTATTAGAGGTGTTATTTTCTCTATCCTTCTTGCAAGAGCTTTGCAAATTATTTTCAGATCCACATTGATAAGAGAAATCGGACGATAACTGGTAGGAGACATAGGGTCTTTTCCTGGTTTTAATAGAAGATTGATGTAGGCAGAATTCATGTTTGGTGGTATTCGACCATTTTCCTTTGTTTCCTGTAACATTTTGTAAAATGTTGGTGCCAGAATATTCCAGAATTCTTTATAGAACTCTGCTGGAAATCCATCTGGACCTGGAGCTTTATTATTAGGCATAGATTGGAGGGCCTCCTGGAGTTCAGACACTGTTAGCGGTGAATCCAGGGCCTTTGCTTGACTGTCTGAAAGTTTAGGAAGAGTTATTTTATCCAGAAATTGTACAATATCATTATTTGAAGGGTTTATCTCTGGTGTGTATAACGTCTCATAAAATTCTTTGAAAGTGTTGTTTATTTTTTCAGGGTCATATATTATATTCCCAGTTTTGTCTTTGATTGCAGATATAGTTGTTTTTTCTTTATTTATTTTTAACTGATTAGCTAAGAAGCTACCTGATTTATTACTATGTTCAAAGTTTTCTATTCTAAGTCTTTGGATTAAGAACTGCGTCCTTTTATTAATAATTTCATTTAACTCTAATTTTGCTTTCCTTATTTTACTTAAGCTCTCTTTATCCAGGGAAGGTTCTAATGATTTAATAGTTTCTTCTAATTCCTGAACATGTTTATTTTCTGTTCTCTTTTTATTTGATGAGAATTAAATTATTTTACCTCTAATCACAGCTTTCCCTGCTTCCCATAGAGTGGATGGCGACATACCAGGGAGATCATTAAATTCCATGTATGAAGCCCATTCTTTTTCAATATATTTAATAAATTCTTTATCCTTAAGTAATGATGTATTAAATCTCCAATTTTTATATTGAAGGGTTGCAATTTTATTTGCTAAATTTAAAGAAACAGGAGCGTGATCGCTGATCACTATAGGATGTATCTCAGTGTCTGAAATGTCATTCAACAGTGAGCTGCTGACTAACAAATAGTCCAATCTAGAATAAGAATGATGTACGTTTGAGTAAAAAGTGTATTTTCTGTCGTTGGGATGAAGCGATCGCCATGCATCGCAGAGTCCATAATCGCTCATGTACTGTTTAACTATATCTATGGATTGCCATCTGCGCTGAGTCCCTGCTGTACTGAGCCTGTCTATTTCTTCATTTAGTCCAAAGTTGAAATCTCCCCCAAGAACAAGTGAGCAATCCATGTGATTAGCCAGAACCGAGAAGAAAGTATGAAAGAATGAGGGGTCGTCAACATTTGGACCATATATACTAACTATACATAACTTTTGGTTATTTATAAATAGTTTTAATATTATAAATCTACCTTCTGGATCTGTAGCTGTGTCTATTACTTTAAAATTAGTATTTCTATTTATTAATATTGCTACTCCTCGTTGTCTAGAGTTATAGCATGAAGAAAATATATTAGGATACTCTGGTGTTTTTAAATCATTAGCTGTTGAACTTGATTTATGAGTCTCCTGTAGTAAGACGACATCTGCCTTCAGTCTTGTAAGATGGTTGAAAATCTTAATGGTTTTATCTCTGCAGCTAGCGCCGCGAATATTCCATGTTATAAATTTTACAGGATTCATAGAGCTAAGATAAACCTTAGATATGTACTATCGCCAAGGATGAATATAGGTGTAATTTTGGTTTGTCCATGGGGTTGCCAGATTGAAAAAAACCAGAAGCAGAGATAAAGCGGGTAAATAATGCACCATACAGGTGTGTACAGAATGAAAGTATGATGGAAAAACATGAATATGCCATGATAAAAGTCTGTGTGTGTGAGAGAGAGAAAAAGGAAAAAAGGTGATAAAGAGATTTGGTGGTACAAATGTGAGAAAGATAATAGTGAAAAAGAAAAAATGAAAGAAAAAAAAAGAAAAAGCAATCTAGTGCACAGCCCTGCCCCTACCTACATTAACAAACAAAAACAGCCTGCTGAGCTGTGCTTTTTTTTTTTAACTATAGTTGTCTGATAAAGCTAATTCTGTCTTGGCTCTGTTAAATATGACTAATAAAGCCAAGGAGTAACCTGAGGGTCCCTAAACAGCTGACCGTTAACATACAGTTTATCCACACTAACCGTAGCCCTACTGCCCTCACTAATATGTTTCTTTCTAATTGGAAATAACACGCGTCTTCTGTCCAGGATTTCTTTCGGAAACTGATCATTAACGCTGTAATTCGTCCCCCGTAGCTCTCTCCCGCGTCCTTTGACTTGTTCTTTTTGTTTAAAATGTTCAAATTTTGCAACAATTGGTCGCGGGCGGGTGTTGTTGTGTTTCTTACCTCCGAGCCGGTGAACCCGATGGAAGGTTATGCTTTTAACCGTGTCGTCTGGCAGTTTCAGTTGGTGTTGAATGAACTTTCGCACGGCTACTTCAGCATCTTCCTCAGCCTGCTCTGGTATCCCCGAAAAAACAAGATTGTCCCTCATTGATCGGGCCCGGATGTCTAGAATAGACTCCTTGAAGCTTTTGTTTTCTCCAGACAGCTGCTTCATTCCCTCGTTGAGTTTCTTAACGTCTTCTTTTGGTGTTTGGTTTTGTGTAACTAGTGAAGCTACCTGTTGTTGGCTGAACTCCAGCGATTCCCTCAGAGCCTGAAATTCTTTATGAAGAACCTCAACCAGCGCGAGATGGGCGTCCAGGCTGGTTAGCTTCTTGTCTATTGAGTCCAGGATGTCGCCGTAGCTTCTATCTGGCGAGTCGGTGGATGTGCTAGCCTCGGAACGAGTGCGCTTCTGCGACGGTGTGCTCGTTGTTGTATCCGAAGCAGGTTTCCGTGACTTACCCATAACGATGTTATCAAAGCACTCGTCTAGGTAGCACTCCAGCGAATCCAATGTTTCCTCGTCCAGGTTGTTTAGAGGAAAAAAAAAAAGTAACTTGATGGTTAGTTTAGAAGCTGCGTTTGATTCAAAATGATTGTCTTATTTTACCTGGGTGTATACATTACCACATAACCGCCATGTTCACCTATGCACAGCTCTCGCGAGAACTCAGCAGCTCATCCTCTCCCTCCTCGGAATTATTTTTTCACTCTGTGAAAAATCACTCTCTCTGTTATTCATCTTGAGAGTGGTACTTTATCGAATAGAATAGATAGACCAAGATTGCTAGAAATAATATAAGCTTGTTGTTGTAAGACCAAGAGAGGGCAGTATTCCGAATTCGCTGTGACGAGTTGCTGTCCTCCTGTATGATCAATTCAAATAATATTAAAACCTCCAAACGCTTAAAGGAATCTCTCTCATTTATTAAGAGTCTCAAAAAATCCGATTACAAATGTCCTGGAGAAACTCCTGTTGCCCCACCTGAGGAAGCAAACTAGAATCCATCAGGACCCCCTGCAGTTTGCTTATCGCCATGAAGTTGGTGGTGAAGATCCCATCATCAACCTGCTTCAATCAATCCACTGTCATCTGGACAAAGTAGGCAGCACTGTGAGAATCATGTTCTTTGATTTATCCAATTCAGCCTGATTTACTTTGTTAGAAACTCCTGAAGACACAGGTGGAAGCCTCATCAATCACCTAGATCAATGACTACCTGACAAATAGACCACAGTTTGTGAGATTGAAGAATTGTGTGTCAAACCAGCTTGTCAGCGGTACAGGAGTACCACAAGGGACTGTACTCTCATCATTCCTTTTCACTCTGTACACACCAGACTTCCAGTATAAGACAGAGACGTGTCATCTGCAGAAATACTGAGAATACTCTGCAATTGTCGGGTGTATCAGAAATGGAGACGCTGATTACTGCAAATTTTTGGACTGCTTTGTGGCATGGTGACGAAACAATCATCTTGCCCGAATGTTAAAAAGAAGGAGATGATTGTAGATTTCAGAAGAAACAGGGATAAGTAAATAACTGTCTCCATCATGGGAGAAGAAGTGGAGGTAGTTGAGGAGTATAAATAGGTCAGAGTTCACCTGGACAACAACTTGCAGCAAAACAATACTGCAAATCTACAAGTCTCTTGTGGAGAGTGTTATCTCCCCGTCCATCATCTATTGGGGTATTGGAAAAGAGCTCTTCATTTTTAAACATGGTAGTCAGAATAAAGTTACTTTCATAAGCACTAAGCACCTGCAAGCACCAACTTTAACGTGAGTTGCCAGGTATGGATTCAGACCCTGAGCTGGGGGAGTTGGAGCCACAACCACAGCCAAATAAACCTACTAGCAGTGAAGAAAATGATTCATTCAATGGCGCACCCTCGCAAATCACTTTTTCCAAGTGATGCTAGATTTCATTCGAGCATTGACAAAAGCTTGACTAAAGCCATAGCGGTTAAAATGGGGGGAAAAAAATCAAATCTGGCATCACTAGTTATAGAGTCGCACTGCTTTCGCTTCTGGTGTCAAACTGCGAAGTATGCAGGCAAACTCCAGTGGTTGCTGGAGCAGCTGTAATTCTGTATCAATGATTGAAACTGCATTTTCGTATAACAACTTAAAATATTTTTTTGCAAAGGTTAGTGATGATCCAGGTGGGAAAATTCATAAATTTTTGTCTAAACTTTGCTGGTGGGTCTCAAGAAACTACACTGCCACACATCAACAACGTCAACAGCAAACTAGAAACACTGCAGCCGGCTGGCTAGTCTTTCAAGGTATGTGAAAGTCACAAAAAAATTAAAAGAAACTGCAACGATGTACCAAAACAAAATAAAATCCTGTACCACTGTTTTTTTTTCTCCATTATTTGACAGAGCCTATATTGTGTTAGTTAGGTCATTTCTAACAGTTACAGTGTCTGTGTTGGTTGTATGTTATGGAACGCCAAAGTGTTCAAAATTAAATAAATAAATACAACATTATAAATATTGAATAGAAATATAATGTGAAAATGAAATTATTAAAAACTGAAATCATTTCAAATTTCAATTTCATTTTTTTATTTTAGAGTATACATTTGTATAATATATATATTTCATTAAATATTTATTTCACTGCAATTTACTTCATAATAATATAAATTATTTCAAGACATTTTTATTTAATTCCATCAGTTTTTATTCCAATCTCTCTTTTTGCCAAAGTCAGGTTTTATTTCATAATGAGGTTTTTCATAATGGTATTTATTTCAAAAAGCCATTTAAGAACTGAAGTCGTCCATCAGCCAATCAGAATCAGCGGTTGAGACCAGGACGCTGATTGGCTGGAACTAAGATTAGTCTTCCTGGATAGCCGTTATTGTGGCTCTGTGACCAGCTAGAAGCATGCTAAGTAAGGGTCGGAGCTGCAGGAACTTTGTTCAGCTCTGGTTGCTCTAACAGGTCATATTGAGAGGAATAACTTCTAATCAACCGTTTCAGAGACCCATCTTGATTCGTCTGGATGATATAATCTGAAATGATCCCAGGTTCAGCTCTCACCTGTCTGACAGTAGCACTGGAGTTCTGCTGTTATCTTTTTTGTTTTGTCCAGCACAACTAGAAGGAGACAGGAGAGGAAGCCCTGGTTGGTTGTTAGCTACAGTCAGTTAAAGGGAGATTATTTAAACGTGTTCTTTGTTATTTCTGAAATGTTTTAATGATCGTACCAAACAGCCAACCTGAGTCTCTTTCCCCAGTCTAATCACGGGCATGGCGCCCTGAGCAGCTTTACACCTAGAACACTGGAGCAGCACCGGCTGTTTGGATTAGACATCCCCATTACAAAAGTGATCAAATATTCTGCCAGTATTATAAGAATTATAAAGCCATACATAAAATCCTAAAGCCATTAAATTCAATAACAGTATTAAACGACTTTAGCCGGTCCTCGACATTTTCCTCCTGCAGGAACATCATGTTTAAGCACCAACCAATATGCATCCAGGTCCCAACAGCTAATTCTGATTGGCTGGCTAAGACATTATGTTAAATGGCATTTCGAAATACATACACCATTATGAAAAAAAAACTATTATGAAATAAAAGCTAACTTTGTAAAAAAAAAAAAAGATTTTTGAATAAAAACTGATTATATTAAATAAAAAAACCTCAAAATAAATTATAGTATGAAAAAAGTGGAAGTGGAATAAATATTTAATTATATATATACTTATATATTCATTTTCATTTGGAGTGCAATGAATGTCATTTTACAATAATTTGCATAAACTCAATTTCAAATGACTAAATAAAAGAAAAATTATAAAATGTAAAGAGATATTACTGCTAAAAACCTGTTTGTTTTTTTGTTTGGTTGGTTTTTGGTCAATGACAGGCAGCAGTGTTGTGCCAAAAATAATTAAATACTTTATTTTTTCCGAGTCAGTACCTGATGTTCAGCATTAATATGCCCTCTGCTTTCCAGTGGCAGTTGCTACCAGCGAACTTTTTGACATTTAATAGACTTAAATGCTGTTTTTATGGGGAAGTATTCCAAGAATTTGGAATACAGTACCAGGATTCAGAAAAGTTATGGAATACATTACAAAAGACATTTTAAGGCAGGTATTTAGTATTCTATAACTAAATACATTTACAAAGTATCCTCCCCAACACTGTTAACAAGTACCCCAACCATCTGTGCATAATTGTAAAATTTCATAGGACATTGTATTGCATATTTGATTGCAGGAGAATGCATACTAGTCTTGCAATCCACAGAGAGTAAAGAATAGGCTAGAAGAAGAGTACCAAATTTTAGTTTTGGATGACCAGCTCATGAAAGACAAGTCCAATAGGCAATGACCGTTCATATTCCTTGCTTGACTGGTTTGTAAACTTTTTATGTTGAAGTTTGTGCTTTTGTTAAATATACAAAGTATTTTTTTTCTAGTTTGATTATATTCACCATGCTGGAAAAAAGAATTGGTAATAACAGTTAGATAAGGAGGCATTTGTCTCCTTTTAATGAGGTAAGAGGGAGGCCCCATGCTCAGAATTAAATCCAAAAATATTCATACACCATGGCAAATATAAGTACAAAGTATGTTATTTCCTTTTATTCTATTTTTTATTATTTTACCAGCATATTTCTTCTGAATTAGACGTACTATTATCATTTTGGAGAGATGCAGTTAGATTCCTGACTTGAATCTGATTGAAAATCTCTGGAGCTCAGCACCAGATATAAATGGTCAAAATCTAGTGGAAGCATGCCAGAAGCTGATTAGAATTTACAAGAAGGATTTATTTGCACGTCACTTCTCTGGGTGGTTAATGCTGTGAGTTTAAAAAATATATATATTTTGTTACCCTTCACCTCCCTAAGATCATGAATGCTTTTTTGCAGGATGATTTGATATTGGATATGTTGAACAAACAAATACCATGTCTTTCAGCTTTGAATTTGAAATGTTTTCAAATATGTGGTTCAAAGTTTGACTTATGTTTGTTTTAGTGCAAGATTATTTACAAATCTTTTCTTTGCTGCTAGCTGAGTGAAAAAAAATCTAACCTTACTGATAAAATCCTAAAAATAGTAAACTGAAAAAATGGTTTAAACTATGTTGTTTTTGTATATATTTGCAACAATTACAACTAAAGAAGGGATAGATCTGATTTAATATAGGTTTTGGATCCAATACATCATTTTTGGATCAGATATCAGGCTGAGGTAATGTACATAATTTCATAAAGGATATATAAACAGATGTTTCTTGTATATCATATTGTATAATGGATGTATGTGACAGATAACCTAAAGTGAAAATATACATATGGAGCTTGTTACAGAAACCTGCTTAGTATAGAGTCTGACTGCGTTATGATCAACACTGCCTTTTGTAGATATCTTTCAGTGCGGAGTAAGAGAAATACAAGACGTCTGATTGTTGTGCTTTTTTGCCAACATTTGGAGTGGTGAGTGTTATGTTTGTGTCTTACGGTAATAATAATAATCTCTTTTACTATGATTTTTATAAAGACACAACTAGAAGCTTCAGCAAGAACAGTCGGATTAACCGAATTACATAAAGATTATTTTAGTCTTTTAAAATTGCCAACTTTAATCACTAGTTCTTTTGTTTTATTTAAGCTAGCTTGTAAACATCTAAAAAATGAACGTTTTCTCTTGATGAGCTTTGAAAGCAACGAATAAACAAACTGCAAAGTTAAAAAATATTGGCTGGGAGTCTTGGAACATCTATTTCTGTTTTTTCTCATATGACTTTTGGCTTGTAATTTTACTTTCAGATTTTCTTCAACAGAAATCATATTACAGAGTTTCCGTGAGCTATCATGAGAGAAAAATAGTAAGCTACCCTTTATGTTAAAATGTATAAACACTATTGTTAATTTCTGTTCTCATGTATCACCAAAAAGAAAAAAATGTCATTTTAATTCTGCAAACCACTTTGTGTTGCAGTTTGTGCATGACAAGTGCTTTATAAACAAAGTTTGATTTGTTGTCAAGTTATTCAAGTCATTAAACACAAATCTATTTTAAGAGTTTAAGTCACGTGGTCTCTAAATGTGTGTCAGTAAAACATTTAAAAGAGGGAAAAGTGTTATTTACAGCAGTGCAAATTGTCAGTATAAATATTGCAGTTGTTATCAAATATATACTGTAATATTTTTGTAAAGGTATTGTTAATTAATACTGTATGATTTAGTTCACAGAGGGTTAAATTCTCACAAAATACTTTTTGTAATGACGTCCACTCCAAATTTTTTATCACATTTTTCTGGAGAAATTGGGTCAGTTAGGTATTTTCATCTATCACTTGCCTATAATGATTGTTTGGGCCCTGAGGTTTTGTTTTTAATCATGTCTCTTGTATTTCAGGGAATTCTGATGTGGTGCACTCCTGATTATGTTTGATTCTACCCTTGGTATATTATACGTACGTGAATTCTCTATATAAATTAAACCACGAAGATTATGAACATATATGTACAAGGAGAAAATAAAAGTGGGAAAATAAGTTAACATTTTAAAATCCTTGACCTGCAGGCACTGAGGCAAAATAAACTATCTTATTGAATTCAGAGAACCTTCTATTTTAATGGTGAGATCTTATGTTTTGGGGCAAAGTATAGTAAACAAGATTTCAAAAAGAAATGTCAATAACTTTCCAAAATTAATAAGACATTATTATTCCTGAAAAAGTGAGTTTTTGCCTGATAGTATATGCAGACTCTCTCCAAACTCTGTAAAGTTAAAAGCTTGGCTTATTTAACAGAAATCTAAATGTGAAATTTAAGCAGGACTCCATGTCTTCTGCACTTCTGCACCGTGAAATCCCACTCAGTATCAATGTAAGTTGCAACTGCATTCTCAGGCACCAGATAAACCCATGTTACTCCCAGCCCCAATGCAATCTGTACTTTTTCATAACCTTGCACCATGTCAAATCATTTTTAAATTTTAGACCTAAATAACAGAGCCTTTGTCTTGCATGAAGATGGAATCTCAAATTCTACCTCTGAATATAATAACACCAAGCACCATATGTTACATGTTACATGGGGCAGGGGAGCTCATACATATGATCAAATATATACGAACGAGCTCTTTGCCAAAATATTTTCAAGCAGTAGCAAGAAGCTCACAAATATGAAACTGATTAGATCTCATTGTGGTTTATAAACTTTAAGAGGTTTACAAAACTCAACCTTAAGTTTTGGAGTTATTCACAGTAATCACACCCTTGTACTGTGATGAATCAGTGTTTTTAAAAGGAAACATCTGACTCATAAGGAGAGATTGACATATCTGACTCTTTCATAGACAAAGAACAGACTAAGGAAGGGCTTCAGCTGTCTTATCTATGCTGAGATAAGACACATTTAGTCAAGTGAACCAGGAAAACATTGCCAATACAGCACATAATTTTCTGACTCAAGTCACAGCAGACCCCAAGAAACAACCAAAAGAAGAGATTCAGGAGATACCGTTTTTTTATTATATTGAAGCGTAAAGTAACACTATGGTGACATTATTGTCACAATGTGAAGTCTGTCTCTTTCCTTGTCTGTCCCTGCACCCTTAATTTTCCATAGCTGTCCAGAGATTTCTTGATTTTCTTCCGGAGTACTTTACTTGTGTATTTAAACCTTCGTGTATTCCACGTCCTTCGTCGTCATTCATCTAACATAAGTTCCTGTGGGTTTGCCTGAGTCATTATTTGATATGATTTTTTTATGCTCATCTCACCTCTCAGTGTCTGGGTCCTAAGGTGCAGAATGTGGCTGCTAGATTTCTGAGAATACTGGCTGTCGACAGCACATCACTCCGATTTTACCAGGACTTCACTGGCTTCCAATGCATTATCGTATTGCAAAATTTCATTGTTTGTTTTTAAGGCCCTGAATAGCTTGGCCCCGGAATATATCACAGAGCTGCTTACTCCTTATGTCCCGGGCAGGTCCCTTCGCTCTGCTGATCATCATTTATTATGGATTCATAAACTTTGCTCCAAAACACGTGGTGATCGAGATTTCTCGATCTGTGCCCCGAAACTGTGGAATGAACTTCCTCCAGACATCAGACTTTCTCCCTCCATTTTGTGTTTTAAGTCTTGTTTAAAGACTCATTTCTATTCTGTTGTTTTTAGTACCTAACCTAGCTCATATCTGGGTTTATTTAGTAATTTTACTTTTTCTGATGTTTCACATGGCGTTTCTGTGTTCATATGTTGTTTTTAAGTTGCATTCTTTTATTTTTTTATTTTACTTTAGTGCTACAGCACCTTGGTCAGCCTGTGTTAAACATGCTTCAACAAATAAATGATATGGTATGGTATGGTATGGTATGGTATGGTATGGTATGGCATGGCATGGTATGGTATGGTATTACAATTATTTTTATAATACTATCTTGTATGCTGATGTATCCAGAGATGTGTTTTAAATGAGTCTTTACTGGGGTAAAGAAGAAGTATATTTTGTAGAACACCAATACTTGTCTTGTCTTACTGTACATGTATTGATTTTGATTTACCCCATAATTTGTATAGGCTTCATGTATTGGGATGAAGACTTTAAATTCACACATTTTTCTATACTTTTCGTAATTGAAAATTCAATCCTCTATACTCACTCTTTAAGTGTCCCTAAATGGTTAAATATTTGATGATATCATAGCTGGAACACTAGTAGCGCTTTTATAAATTCCATACTGGTGTATACTATATGTGTGTTATAAATAACATCTAGTCGTGAATGCCATGAAATTTTACAACACACCCCAAAAATGGCATGTAATACATTGTCAGATGCTGGAGCACAGAAAGGCCTCAGGTAAGATTTGAACAAGCCGCCATCCAGCTGTTGGTCTGCGTTGTTAACTGTCAAAGGCCGTGTGCATTTGTGCATCTTCCTGTACTTTTCACTCTGAAGACAGAATAATCACATCATCAAACCAGATAACAAGCTTATGCTTTTTCTGTTTCTGTTCAAAATCTCTTAAACATGGAAGTTTTGTTAATTACATTTTAGATATTGGTTTAGGCTTGTATTGAAAGTGGATGAGTGACAACGGTTCTGCATTTTCAGGTTTGGTGTGAAACATTCCAGCCTGAACATACACTGGATTAGGAGCAGAATAAACTCACCCTTACAGTCAGCACCATCACATCACAGCATGCAGACAAACATGAACAGATGTTTTAGTGTTGCCCTGCAGCCTTATATCATACAGATTAATTTACAGGAAACTAATTTAAAAGCATTTGCAGAGTTTTCCTATAAGGCTAATATGTGGCTCTAGTGATGTCAGCTATGCTATTTATCCACGGCCAGGTGTCCAAACCCAAAACATGTCAGATTCCAACCACTTTTCACTCTAGGATTTATTCTCCAGCCTCTTCCAAAATCACTAGCAACTTTGTCCTGTTGCTTCATGTAGCAGCATTACGTATGGGCTCAGTTATGTTCCTTAGTGCAGTTCCCTCACCTCTTCCAGTTCTGCTCCATGTAACTGTCAGTTTTATTCTTGTGAGCTGTCATCTGGCCAGTGGCCAAAACAATGTATACTCTACCTCTGCAGGTGCTGCATAGTCATTTAAGAAAAAACTGAATGTTTATTTATCTTGGACAGTGGGGGTGTATGCAATGAATGTTTGTTTTTTTTCTATTTAGATATTTCCACTCTTCATGTAAGTAAAAATTAACCAGTTTAAACCTTTGCAATCTGTGTGGTGGGTTTTTTTTATATATATAATAGTGTCACCCCCAAGTAAAACCAAAATTGAGACTTATATTTATTTTTTTATTTTTTTATTTTATGATACAATTCTAAAATTGAACAAAATAGGATGTAAAATATTCTCTCTTCATCTCAGTAAGACATGGGGCTAATAAGATCTAATAACAGTATTAGACTGAAGACTGAGGTCATTTTTGAATTACATTGCATGGTCTTCTGTTCCTTGATGTTCCATTTAAAATAGAGTTTCCATAGTTAGCTCATGAACAGTTTTTTTGTCTCTTTTTTAATATGAGTATTTAAAATGCAAACATAAAGGCTAAGCTGAATCTTGAATCCCATCCACAGTGCACAGTAAACTGCTCATGAGAGAAAGCCTGACTGCCCAGTTTAGCATTGAAAAGAGGAAAATTCAAGATAGATTTCTTTGATTTAGACAGGCTATCTCTCTTGCTTTTTTAAGTCTCCCTTGAAAACCCACCAAATATCAACTGCATGACATAAAAAACATGTGTTCAGTTTGTTTTTATTTGATACATTTCAGGCTGGTGTAGTTTGTCTTATGTCCTTTAGAGTCAGATTTAGAAGCGTTGTAGCTGTCAGTGAAGTGCATAGGCTCAATTAGCTGTTTTGTGTTTTCGTTTTATAATTGATGAGAAAACCAGAAAAAGATTAAAAAAATTTGAAGTAAATAGTTATGTCAATTTATTTTCTGTTAGAGATTAGAACCCAAAAATGCCCGATTAGAGCATCTCTAATTTCAGTGAACCCCTTTCTTTAAATCAGAAATTAAACTCAACACCCTCCAAAATAACTTCTGTCTGAGTAAAAAAAAACATAGTAGTATTCTCTTTTTAATCATCCACATATGCTCAATACTAAATAAAATGCAAAATAAATGCAAAATAAAACAAGACTTAAATAGTTATCAACAATAGTCATTAGTTTAATTTTCAGGGAATATATAGTCTTATTAAACTGTAATGTTGACAGCTCTGTTGACACTAGTTTTATAAATCATGTGATCAAAATAAATAGCTGACTGCCTGGTTTTAACCACTGTCTCCATAACAAATTAAAAACACAACATGTTGGGGCTCAGGGAAATCTTCCATCAGACAGGCTCCATTTAGTACGGAAGAGGATTAGGGCCACTGAAGAAAAAAAAATAGAATTCTGAGAAAAAAGTCAGAATTCTGAGTTTAATCTCAGAATTCTGACTTTTTTCTCAGAATTCTGACTTTTTTTAGAAATGAAAAAAAAATTCCTCTGCAAATTTTTTTGTTTGTTTTAGGTTTCTGAAAAAAGTCAGAATTCTGAGATTAAACTCAGAATTCTGACTTTTTTCTCAGAATTCTATTTTTTTTTCTTCAGTGGCCCTAATCCTCTTCCGTAGATCTCTGTAAAATAAATGAAAAAAATAAATAAATAAAAAAATAAATAAAATAAAAATAAGTTCCTCCCATCTTCAGCTGAATTTTATCTTCTAATATACAGTCATATTTAACAATTTACTATATTTTTGTAAAGACAATCATTTCAGTAAGTTCACAATGCGAAACACATTGTATAGATTAATTACACAGAAACTTGTTGTTTTCAAGGCTTTCTCTCCATTAATTCTGAGGATTTTCTGCTTACGGCTGATGAAAGTACATTTAGGATGAGAACATTACATTAGATAAATATTAAAAAAAGTGTAGGCTTGATGACAAGTAGGTTTCATACCTGCTTATTTTTTTTATTTCTAAAAGGTTCTTTTAGTGTAACATATGAGCCTTATCGGAATACATATTCTATTTACTGAAAATAAATGTAACCATAATATTTTAAGGAATTTTTTTCTTTAATTGAAGAGAGTTTAACTGTGGGCTACTAAAACAAATACTGTACATGTCTGCACATGATCGTTGAGTATGACTTTTAACATGTACAGTCGACATCAGGAACACCCACACTTTAGAGTCTACTCATGATGGTGATCTTACCCCAACCAAATGTTTTTGATCCCTTATCCACACAATCTTTGCTTACTCAGACGATGAAGGCAAGCATCTGCTAAGGGACTTTTTGACATTCAGTGAATTATCCACCCACATCTTTCCTTGCCAACCAATTTGGAAAGCAATGGTTCCCATGATCAAATGTTGTCAGAAATGGAGCATTCCATTAAACATGCCAAAGTGTCATTCTATATGTTTTGGTTCTTTAAGATATAGCCACATGTGACATCCTCTTTAAACAGCCTGCTGTTGAGACTATATATTTATATGCACTGTTTAACAATACATGTAAGCATTATTTTTTCAATGTTGTATGAAGAAAAAGCTGAGCAAAAAAGCAAATTGTTTAATATATAAAACTTTATACATTCCAACCCTCACCTGTAACCATTTGAAAAGGATCATGACTTACTGCTAAGCGTGTATCCTTAGACAAAGGGGAAGATCAACATCTTTGAGGAGTCACTAAGAATAGAGCAGAATAGAAAAACAGATGTACTTTCCCAAGCAGAGCATTGCAGCTTTGCTATAGTACTCCACTTGATATATATGTATGAAAAATCTTTATTAGTGATTACTGTGGGTTTAATTTCTTGAAGTTATGGGCACGAAAGAAGGAAGAAAGAAAGAAGATGAAGAAGAGAAACAGGATCTGTAGAAGTGTTAACTGAGGATGCAAGATAGGGAGGCAAACAAAGTACACATGAAAAAATCCCAGTCCTCCACCTCTGTTGGAAGGCAGAGTAGTGGAAAAAACAAAACAAACACCAATAGAACAGAACAACATTAACAAAAAGATTCTAGTAATATGAACTTAGAACTACACATTCACCACACATTGGATATTGTTATTCATCTCAGGAGAGGAGTGACCACTGAAGAACAGAAACTAGAGTAGTTTTAAGTGAAGCCTACACTAGATGGACCCACATAAAACATTTCCACGACATCAAATACACACAGATACTGTGACTTTACCCCTGGACCGGTAAGCTAACTCACTTGCTAACTTTTCTGACATTAGCTGTCAGTTAAACTCTTCTAAAATATATTCCTCACTGGACATAGTTCAGGGTGGTCACTGGGTGTATCGATAGTGAACCAGGCAACCCAAGAGCTGGAATTATGTTTTTATTGTAGTAACTACAACCTAGATAAACTAAATGTAGCAATCATGCTCATGTTCCATATCTAACCTTTAAGGTGAGATGTAAGGAGACATCTAAATATTTTTCCCCTTAAATATTTATAATCTTGTAACATTGTAAAAATGGGATGAAACTACTCACAATGTAACATTTTCCCTCAAAATAAAAAAATGAAAGGATAAAAAAAACTGATCTCAAAATATATGGTTTATTCAGATTCAATAGGGGATCTGTTTCTCTAACTGAAAAAAAAACATCTAAGCATCACATTTTAATATGCCAGACAACGACTTGTGCGAAGGGACTCACAAGGCCTGTGATAACTGGACCTGAACGTAGTTCATTTGTTTGGCTTCTTCATTGTCCACTCTGTCACTATGAATAATGATGCAGATGGAGGGATGGTATGGGAATTTATTTCAAGATTATTGCATTCTATTGATCAGTAATAATTAGTAAATGTATCCAGGGAATATGGCATAATTCTTGGGAATCAGTGAAGTGCCTCCACAACCCTCTACGTGTTTTGGTTAAGTTTGCATGGAAGACAAAACATTTGACATGGAAGCCTCTAGCAACTCACACAGACAGGCAGAAAGGCCATGATAGATGTGGCAGAGGAGGGGCCCAGAGAGGGGCTCCTGTACTAGGGTCTGGCTGTAATAATATATTTTAATGCCTCAACCTTATGGAATTGTGCCATAACAAGGGACCGTAAGTCAATATCTGCAGAAACCAAAAGGAAACCATGCGCTTTGTTGTTTTTTATACCCGCAGCCTTGCCGATTAATTTATTCAGTTGCTTTGTAGCAGAAAGTAAAAGAAAAGATGTATGCCAAGTTTATACCTCTTTCTCTATCAGAGAAATCCTGGGTCTGTAGGGATACCTAATGATGACTTTGTAATGACTTGCAGCTTTGGCCGTATGAAATTACAGTGATCCTATGTCAAATAATGCTTCCTCATGTGTACACTTTATTCCTTTTGTAGTAAAATATAGTAATCAAATTAGCTGTAGCTGTCCAGTCACCTCCTGGTCACCAAGAGCTTGTCTCAACTCCTCGCTGAAAACCTCACAGCACTCATCTTTTTTCAGTTTCCACCACTTGGTCCTCTGCTCTGTCTTTGTTCTCTTCACCTACCACTCCATTAGTTTCATCCTACAGAACACCATTCTATGCTGTCTAGCTACACTCTCACCCACCACTACTTTGCAGTCACGTAACAATTTTGCTTTTGTTTGGAGACTTGGTGACCTCCATGAGGCCAATAAAAGCTTTAGTAAATTTACAACATCGTTTGTCACTGTACCAGTTGCTTTTAACGTTTTTATTATTTTAGTCGATATTTTTTAATAATCTGAGCATCAGGTAATTTCATTTTAGGGATGTCCAAATTTATGGCACAGGGTGTTAAATTAAAAGAATATTCTTTTTTCACTTGGCTGGACTATTAAAAAGTGTTCAGTGTTCAGAAATTATTCAAGATATTTAGTTTTCCTTGTTCTCCTTTTTCTTTTTTACATCTTTATCAGGATTGCCAATAAATGTGGACGGTGTTGTGTACAGTGCTGCCCAAAAGTATTTACAGCCCTTGAAATGTTGCCGATTTTGTCACGTTACAATCACAAAAGTTAAAATAGTATTCCGGCGGAACATTTAAGCAAAAGGGCTTCATGAGCCAATGCAACCATGGGGAGAACATGCAAAGTCCGTGCAGAAAGACCCTGGGCCAGGATACAAACACACAACCTTCTTGCTGTAAGGCAACAGTGGTAACCACTGCACCACCGTGCAGCCCTTGCAATTAAATATGCAAAAATATTGTTTCTTTTCCTATTCAGCCTTCAATCTTGAATGTTTTACACAGATGTTCAAACTTGCTTCCTTTATCCTAAACACATACATCTGCAGGTTGAATTTCATGTCTGAGCCCGCTCCTTCTTGGACAGGAACATTGGGGGAGTTGTCTGGCAACAAAAAGATGAAAGCTGGAATGCTAATCGAGTATCATGGAGTTCATATGACATATTGGAAGATGTGAATAACGCTGCTGGGAATGTGAACATATCACTGAGCCTTTGAAGTTTTAAAGTTCCACATTAGTTATTGTGTTTGGATGTTTTTTGAGGATTTGTTTTTCTCATTTCAGAGTTGTATTTTATAACTTGACTAGCTCTTTTAGCAGTCCCATAATCATACGAAGTAATTCATGCTTACACTGCAGAAGTGCTAAATGTGGGGTCCTGCTTATTAAGTTTTACCCTGAGTCAGTTCTAATTGGATAACTGTCAAGACAGCAAAGATCTGGGGGGGGATATACCTAGATGTTGGAGTGGAAAAAATCATGGTGACATGATGGTTATATAGAATAATTCCAAGAGATGGAGATAAGGATAATGGTGCATTCACACCAAGATTACATGTTAAGTCTATGGCTGAGGCCGTTGGAGGAGCGTCGCAGTCTCTGTGGCACTTCGTGAGCATTGGCTCCGTCAACTTTACAAGCTTTTCCTGCATTTCAAGCTTAAAATGCACAACTTCAGCTAGTTGAACTTTTGACGCTCTTAACGCTCTTGATGCAGCACGGCAACCAATCAGAGTGTCTCACTGTATTGACCTGTACCGACGTCGACCCTGCCTAGCCAACCACGATCCGCAAGTGTTTAAAACATCCAGCAGAGAAAGGCCCGCCTGCGAGTTTTGCAAGCTTCAGCTTAAAAATGTATCTTCTGTGTATATACGTCAAACTAGTCACTTTATGAGCGTTGCTTGACGCTGACAAAGCTTGTGGTCTGAATGTACCATATGGCTGTTGGAGTTTTTAACATATTTATAAGGACCTGAACAGAAACCTATTTCTTGGGTCATTCTTCTCTCCCCAGACTCTAGACATGAGTAATTTCCTCTCAGATATATCACAAATATATATCTCAGCTCTCACTTATATCAGAGTGAGCTACTCTAATCCCTAGATCTTTACATCGACTATAAGGCATAAACTTTTAATAACTACCCAATGATGAAATAAACAAAAAAAATCCTGTTTTAGTATAGACAAAATTACCAAAACCATCTAGATTTGCTAGATGCCAGAATTATGAGATTTCCCCCACACACACTTTCTTTAAATTCTATAGTTTATAGACATTGTTATAACCATACATGGGAAATGCCAGATTATTAAGTCACATCACTTTTCAAGTTGAGAATTGTGAACATCAACAAGTCTGGTTCACCCTGGGAAGCAATTTTAGAACACTTAAAGCGGCAATTTATTTAATTATATGCCTTTTAAAATATCATAGAAATGTCTAGTCAGTTAACCTTTTAAGAAAGAGATAGGTTATGTATCCTAGAGATAAGCATGCACTGGTTCGTAATGTATATAGCATCCCCAAAAGAAAAGGAAAATATATTGCTAATATGCGGAATGAAGCTGTTAAAATTATGAAATTTTCTAAAGTGAAAGGGGTCCTTTAAAATAGGCTGAAAGGGCATTCCGAGGAAAGAAAGCCAGTACTCCAAAATGATATTTTTGGGGCAGATTGAAAGAAGTGTGCGCAAGAAAGGTAAATCAAAATCTTGTCTCAGACACTGGTTCTATTAGGAGGAATGGGTCAAAATTCAAGCTTGTGAAAGATACCCAAGAAGTTTGACCTAAGTCATACAGTTAAATTGGCAATTCTACCTTATACTAAGAAAGTAAAAGTGTTAAAGAATATACTAAAAAAGTTTATGTTGCCCATCATTCTAGCATTTAGAAAATTAAAATACCTTTTTCAATCCCAGCTGATCTAAAACAAGAAAAGTTTATTCTCATGTAATGTTAGTAAGAAGGAGTGATTATACAACGTATACAACGTATTTTATACAACGTATGAGAATATCTGGTTTTACCTGAAATATTTTAGTTTTTAGCTAAAAACACATGCAATACCTTCAACTTTATTAAGGTAAGGAAGTGTTTATTTGCTTTGATTCTTTATAAATATTTTACTAATCAATCTTTGAAAAGCACGTTTAAAAGCATGATTCAACATTTGATCACAAAAACCACTCCACAGCAAAGAGAGACAGTGATGCATGGGTCTTAAAAATTATACAAAATTGCACAAAGCACAAAAGAGATATTTTACATGAAAAAACATTTGCAAGTTTTGACACTGTTTGTTGCCTATATATATTTAATGTTCCTCTAAAAAAACTCTACAAAGAAGAAAATGGCTTTGACATGACTGCTGGGGCCATTGTGTTGTTTAAAGTTGGCAGCACTGAGAATGACAGTCAAAACAAGTGTTTCAGAAAGCCATGGAGATCCTTTACTGTAAAAATAAAGATGTTATGACTGAGAAAAACAGTTAATTTTTAAAATAGGTTTTTATCTTTGTAGCTGTGCTGTTTTAAAACTTGGGAGACAGATTCAGGACCATAGCCGTTGTAGTGAGAACATTATTTCAAGATTAGTTCTGTTTAGTGATTATTAATTATTAGTAAAGGTATCTGGGGAATATGGAATAATGCTTGGGACTTAGAGAGTGAAGTTGAAAGAGACCTATTGATATTTTACCTACTCTGGCTCTGTATCAATCACAGTTTGACCAGTTTAGTGTCTTTGCTAAAGTTGTGCAAGTCTGTGCCTCTGCACAGTGTATTTACTTTGTTACGAGTAGTATAAAAGCTGAGTCATTTATTATTTCAGGACACAGACTTGGTAAAACCTTTGAATTTTCTATCTGGAAGTCAGTCCATGTCAGTCCATTAAATTTGTAAAACAGTGCTTGCCATTGAATACAGACATCATCCTTTCCCCTATGTGTAATTCTTCTGATCTGAAACATTAGATTATAATACTGAATGCTACTACCCTTATGGTATTGTATACTACTGAGTGCTTGAGGGTGTTGAAAGAATAACTACATGGACATTGGCAACTGATGCTCTCTCTTGCTCCAGGAATGTGTTGTGCTTTGTAAATGTATGCAAGGCAACATAACCATTAGCTGTGGCAGAAAAACAAACACATCTCTGTTTTTCCCCATTAATGTTCATCTCTTGTATAACTGGGTTAAATATTTAAAACTAAATGTGCATCTGCAAGTCAGAAAATAATATGTTTCTGAATATCTCTATTGTAATTATTTTAAATCCATATTTAAGTACTAGTGATAGCGGCAGCTACCATTCTACTGTCCAGACTACAAAGTTCTGGGTTTGTTGTATCACCATTGCCCATGGGCCAGTACAGCAATTGACTGCCATGGTGATAAAAGGTAGGCTGGTGGTGGTCATACATATAGCTGACCAAGGGGACACATACATTTGTCTTTATATTCATTAAATACATTTGGACTATTCAATTAGTGTAACAGTTTGACCCATGGGAAACTCTCTAGGATTTTATTGGAGGTCATCTGTAATTTTTTTTCTGCATGTTGTTTTAGTCATCTTTCTCGGTATCATTTTTCATTCCATCTTAAATGTTCTCCAAAACCATGTGTTTATAATATAGTCAAACCAGTGCCTCAAGTTTTTTTCCTGCATTTGCAAGGATACTCGATGGGGTTGACATCTGGACTGTGTTGTGGCCACTACTTATGTGAAAATTATGTTTCATGTTCCCTCAACGGCTCTTTCTCAAGTTGATGCTGATGAATCCCAGCGTAGTCATTTTGGAATATACTTACACTATTAAAGAAGAAAGTAAATTTAAGATGGAATAACGAGGTAAGGGAGAGGATTCAAGTAGAATGTTAATTTCTTTGGCACCAAATATCGTTAAACCTAAAGTTAAACCTACACCTGTCATGATCCGTCCCTGTCTGTGTTGTTTATTCCTCCTTGTTTCCTCCCAGTCTGTTTTAGTTACTTAGTCCTAGTTTGTTTCACCTGTTGTCTTTTTTTTTTTTTTTTTTTCTTTTTTTTTTAACGTGTCCTGTCTAGCAGTATGCTACTCAGAATTGGTGTCTGAGTACCAAGTACAAGCCCAACAGTTTTACTTTCCCAAGCAGAGTAGTACAGCTTCGCTGTAGTACGCCACTTGATGTATATGTATGAAAAATCTTTATTAGTGATTACTGTGGGTTCAATTTCCTGACGTCATGGACATTAAACTGAGACAAGAAGGGAGAAAGGAAGAAGGTGAAGAAAAGAAACCGGACCAACAGAGGGGCGAACCGATGACACACGACAGGGAGGTAAATAAAGAACACAAAACATCCCAGTCCTCCACCTCTGCCGGACGGCAGAGAAACAGTAATACAAAAACAACAAAGTGTACAGAACCAAACCAATAGTTCGGATCTGGTAGAATAAACAAAGAATTACACATTCACTACACACAAGCATTGATTAATGAACATAATACAAATGTTTCTGGTAAGCTCCTGTGAACAACTAACTAATGATGATAACCTCAGCTTAAGATATGTCCGTCCTCACCTATGTCCCCACACCTATGTGTGTGCGAGCATGCAGGTCGGAATAAGGTTTCCCCATGCAAGTGATTGATAGCTGGTGTAAGGAACCGTCAATCCGTCCTACAGGAATCGGCACAGACATGGAGGAGGCAAGAGATGTATGCATCCAGCGTCCCACAGAGTACAGAGTCCACAGGCGGATCAGCGCAGGGTCGATCACCCGCCAAGAGGGGAACAGATGGAAGCCCCAGGGGAGCACCCACCAGCCGCGATGCTGGGGCCCGAGAGATCGCAGTGACGAGCCCACGGGCTCCGCCGGTAACCGGCTACGCCAGGGCGGGCCCGGACCAGGAACCGGAGGCCACGGGGACCAGGGGCACCCCACCCCCCAGCGGGGCCCCAACCAGTGACCAGCCGACAAGGGTCCCCCGCCGCCGCCGCAGGCAAGGAGGACCCGCAGCCAACCGACGGACAACACACGCCGCCGCCACCCCGGACCAGTACCCACCGCCAACAACCCGGCCCGCCCCCACACATCCACACGCCAGGGAGCCACAGCGGATGTACGCCCTCCCCAGGCCGCGCCCAGCCGGCACCTGGACATCCAGATCTTCCAGCTCCAGGGTCCAGATCCCGCCCCACGTGGGGCGCCAAGATCAGGGGCCCAGCCAATGCCGGACAGCCCCACCAGGCGAACAGACCAGCCAGCTGAAGTCCTGGAACCGGCAGGAGGATTGGGCGCCAGGCACGGTCCCCACCGATCCACCGGACGGCACCAACCTATTCTACAAACCCGGCACCCCCATAAGAGGTGCCCCAGTCAATCCAAGGAGGACATCGGCCCGAAACAGCGGCCGCCCGACACACCGGACCACCCAGGACCCGCCCGACATGCACCAGGACCGAGCCGGGCCGCAACCGGGACCCCCAGCCCCAGGCATCGAGAGTCATCATCAACCAGCGGGCAGGAGCAACCATCACCGACGGGGAGTGACGGGGAGGGAAGAAGATGCATCAGGCCAGAGAGCAGCCAAACACCCAACCTGACAGGTAGACATAGACAGACAGAGACACTCATACGTACCCTCCCTTTCTTGTGTACACATTCTTACAAATACAGGACATACGAAAAAAGGACGCTATACCCTCATTCATACCCCCCATACGTACACTATACTCCATACTCCCAGGCCCAGGGACAGACACCCCAGTAGAGAACCCTGCCCCTGCACCCAGGAGACAGACCCCTTTGCCCACCAGGACGGGGACAAGTAGACCGCCAAGGCCCCACACCGGCAAGAGCAGCCCACCAGCCCAGGACCCCGACCAGACGGCGTGATGTTCTATCCGGGCTCCGACCCCTGATGGTCCAACGAACAGGGGTGTGGAAAGACCCCCCAGCCTCTCTCCCCCAGCTCAATGTGGTGTTGTTGCGTGTTGTTCTAATGTGCACTTAAAACAGAGGGGGGGACATGGGAATACTGCCGGGTACCCCCATCTCCCCCCCCGGGCCCTCAGTGTCTAGATGCGTTTAACCAGTGGGTGCCGGCACCACAGGCGAGGCCCCCTCAACGGGGGGGTCTCGCCTGTGGCGCCACACCGCCAGGTCCCTACATGTGCGTTCCCTGTAAATGTTGCAAGTGTAGTGTCTAAATTGCTCAATAAAATCGGGACCCAGGCCGCCACCGGGTAGCGAAGACGGAAGCTCCATCCCGCACCCCAGTGACGTGCCCACGTCCCAAGGCCTTGTGAATGGTAGAATGAAGGAGCAGGTGGACAGAGGCATGGGGATGGGGAGAAAATAACTGGGGTGACCATTGCCAACCCCAGGGAGCCAGCTCCCCTGCTGACTCCAATAGGCACCCCCGTTCGGCCCGATCCACCAGGGGTGGGAGGCCCCAGCACGTCCAGTCGGGGCCCACGGCAGCGGTACCGCCGAGCCCCATGGGGGCCCCGGCAATCCACCAGCCCCCATGCCAGGGGCATATCTAAATCCTCCCCAACATTCACACTGCTAACAAAACACATGTCACTAGACACCCAGGTTGAGTTTAGCCCCCCCTCACCCTCAACGCCCTCCCCCCTCCCGTCCCAAGCGCACCCCGTTAAAAAGAGCGCCTGTGCTAGATGGTAAAAAGCCTCCCCGCCAATAAGAGACGCCCCAGGCACCGCCAGCGTCCGAGGACCCCCGGGCCGAGGCCGGAACCCGGCGCACCACCGACTCGGGTACCCCGGACATGCCGCGCCAGGGCCGTGAGCAGACCGAAGTCCCGGGCGGCCAATCCCCAGGCCGACATCCTCCAGCCTTGCTTCTACCGCCCGATGGCCGGGTGGCAACAGAACCCAGCACGTCCACCCACCAGCCCACACCCCACCAACTGGTCTGTCACTGTGGAGGCCGACCAACAACGGCCAGAGCCCCCCACCCCAGCACCCCCGCGAGGGCTAAGACCAAGACCCAGGAGCCATGTCCAGTGTGAATATAGCCGATCGGGCCCGGAGACGCCGGCCACCCGCCACGGCCTCTCGCCGACGCCCGGACGCGGCAAGCGGCCACCGGGGAGCAAGCGACAGGAACCAGCCCGGGGAGATGGAAAGGGCAGCAGCGCCCGCCAACCACCGGCTGACCACAGCCCCCCCCAGCCGGCACCGACGGCAGCGGCCCCCCCCGGCCAAGCCCCGCCAGGGCCCCAGCCGGGGGGCGCGCCGCCCCCTCACCTGTTGTCTTATTAGTCCTCCCTGTGTTTTCTGCCTCTGCTCCCAGGTGTTCCACGTTTCCTGATTACCCTCCCCACAGTATATATACCCTTCTGTGTCTGTCTGTCCTCGTCGGGTCGTTGTCGTCGTTACCTCCCCTAGTTCTCTGTGCTTCTCGTCTGTTTTTTTGGACAATTAATAAACATGGGCCGTAAGAGCCACAAACGCCGCTCCGCATCTGGGTCCTCCTTGAGCCTAAACATGACAGTACGACCCGACCAACTGGACCCAGCGGAGTACCAACACACCGAGGAAGAATGGAGAGAACTTATAGATTTGAGTGTAAGTCAAGGACTCCATTCTGACTCACCCTTTTGCGGATTCCGGCTGGCTCGCTGTCCGCCCGGTGTTGGGCCCCGCCGTCGTGAGGAGGGCGGCCTCTCCGCTCCTCGGGCCTCGAGTCATCGCCGCGCTTCTGAGCGTCCTCCTGGGAACGTAGTTGATGTTTCCCCGTCGTTCCTCCTTGCGTCCATGTATGACGATTCAGAGGAGGACGATGACGGCTTCCCGGAGTTCTTCTCCGACTCCCTGGACGACGAGCTGGACTTTTGCGGCGGTGCCCGGGGTGCGCCGCCCTCGCCGCGGCTTTCTGCCTCCTGGGTTGACCGGTTGATCTCCCTGGCTCCTTCCGCCGATCTGCCACCCATCTGTGATCCCTCTGGGACTGGCCCTCTTCCTGCTTCCCGGCGACGAGGAGGGAGGCGTCGCCGAGCTGCTCCATCGGCTCCAGGAGGTTTCTCGCTTCCTTCTCGGAGTTGCAGCGCCTCGGCTCCTCCTGTCCCGCTTGGTGCTGCCTCCAGCTTCGGTGATTCGACCGCCGCTTCCTCCTGCCGCCCACGGCCGGTTTCGGGTCTGCCTCCTCATCCTCTCCAGCACAGCCAGGCGCCGGCGTTTCCTTCGGGTGGAGCCGAGTTGACCCAGGGTCGGTGGAACAGAGGGAAGAGTTCCGTAGGGAATGTTGAGCCCAGGTCCCCTGTGGAGACTGTTTTTGAGCGCTCTTCAGAGGCTCACCTGGAACCCCGGTTCCGAGTTCCCTCCGAGGGCGTCCAGACGGATGCGCCTCGGCTCCGAGATTCCTCCGAGGGTGTTCTGGAGAACACGCCTCGGGTTCCTGATTCCTCCGAGGGTGTCCTGGAGAACACGCCTCGGGTTCCTGATTCCTCCGAGGGTGTTCTGGAGAACACGCCTCGGGTTCCTGATTCCTCCGAGGGTGTTCTGGAGAGCACGCCTCTGGTTCCTGATTCCTCCGAGGGTCAGCAGAGCACGCCTCGGGTTCCTGATTCCTCCGAGGGTGTTCTGGAGAACACGCCTCGGGTTCCTGATTCCTCCGAGGGTGTTCTGGAGAACACGCCTCGGGTTCCTGATTCCTCCGAGGGTGTTCAGGAGAGCACGCCTCGGGTTCCTGATTCCTCCGAGGGTGTTCTGGGGAGCACGCCTCGGGTTCCTGATTCCTCCGAGGGTGTTCTGGGGAGCACGCCTCGGGTTCCTGATTCCTCCGAGGGTGTTCAGGAGAACACGCCTCTGGTTCCTGACTCCTCCGAGGGTGTTCAGGAGAACACGCCTCGGTTCCTGACTCTTCCGAGGGTGTTCAGGCGAACACGCCTCCGGTTCCTGACTCTCCAGGGTGTTCAGGCGAACACGCCTCCGGTTCCTGACTCTTCCGAGGGTGTTCAGGCGAACACGCCTCCGGTTCCTGACCCTTCTGAGGGTGTTCAGGCGAACACTCCCCGGTTCCTGATCCACCGAGGGTGTTCAGGCGAACACGCCTCCGGTTCCCGACTCTTCCGAGGGTGTTCAGGAGAACACGCCTCCGGTTCCTGCCTCTTCCGAGGGTGTTCAGGGGAACACGCCTCCGGTTCCTGCCTCTTCCGAGGGTGTTCAGGGGAACACGCCTCCGGTTCCTGCCTCTTCCGAGGGTGTTCAGGAGAACACGCCTCCGGTTCCTGACTCTTCCGAGGGTGTTCAGGAGAACACGCCTCCGGTTCCTGACTCCTCCGAGGGTGTTCAGGAGAACACGCCTCCGGTTCCCGACTCCGCCGAGGGTGTTCAGGAGAACACGCCTCCGGTTCCTGCCTCGTCCGAGGGTGTTCAGGAGAACACGCCTCCGGTTCCCGACTCCGCCGAGGGTGTTCAGGAGAACACGCCTCCGGTTCCTGACTCCGCCGAGGGTGTTCAGGCGAACACGCCTCCGGTTCCTGACTCTGCCGAGGGTGTTCAGGCGAACACGCCTCCGGTTCCTGACTCTGCCGAGGGTGTTCAGGCGAACACGCCTCCACCTAGGCTCAAGGTTCCACGCCGCCGGCCTCCAAGGCTCAAGAGTTCCCACGCCGCCGGCCTCCAAGGCTCAAGGTTCCACGCCGCCGGCCTCCAAGGCTCAAGGTTCCACGCCGCCGGCCCCCCAAGGCTCAAGGTTCCACGCCGCCGGCCCCCAAGGCTCAAGGTTCCACGCCGCCGGCCCCCAAGGCTCAAGGTTCCACGCCGCCGGCCCCCAAGGCTCAAGGTTCCACGCCGCCGGCCCCCAAGGCTCAAGGTTCCACCCGCCGCCGGCCTCCTCGTCTGCTGTTTCCTCGTCGCCGGCCTCCTCGTCTGCTGTTTCCTCGTCGCCGGCCTCCTCGTCTGCTGTTTCCTCGTCGCCGGCCTCCTCGTCTGCTGTTTCCTCGTCGCCGGCCTCCTCGTCTGCTGTTTCCTCGTCGCCGGCCTCCTCGTCTGTTGGTTCCTCGTCGCCGGCCTCCTCGTCTGTTGGTTCCTCGTCGCCGGCCTCCTCGTCTGTTGGTTCCTCGTCGCCGGCCTCCTCGTCTGTTGGTTCCTCGTCGCCGGCCTCCTCGTCTGTTGGTTCCTCGTCGCCGGCCTCCTCGTCTGTTGGTTCCTCGTCGCCGGCCTCCTCGTCTGTTGGTTCCTCGTCGCCGGCCTCCTCGCCTGCTGATCCCTCGCCGCCGGCCGCCACGTCATGGGTCTTCTGGGGACTGTGGTTTTGTCCCTCCGTCCTGGACCCCCTCCTCCCGCCCTGGCTTGAGTTTCCTACTTGGTGCGCCAGGTGGCGCACCTTGAGGGGGGGGTACTGTCATGATCCGTCCCTGTCTGTGTTGTTTATTCCTCCTTGTTTCCTCCCAGTCTGTTTTAGTTACTTAGTCCTAGTTTGTTTCACCTGTTGTCTTATTAGTCCTCCCTGTGTTTTCTGCCTCTGCTCCCAGGTGTTCCACGTTTCCTGATTACCCTCCCCACAGTATATATACCCTTCTGTGTCTGTCTGTCCTCGTCGGGTCGTTGTCGTCGTTACCTCCCCTAGTTCTCTGTGCTTCTCGTCTTTTTTTGGACAATTAATAAACATGGGCCGTAAGAGCCACAAACGCCGCTCCGCATCTGGGTCCTCCTTGAGCCTAAACATGACAACACCTATATCTCTGTAAGCATTTTTGGGACATTTTTAAAGGTACTGTATGGAAGCTCCAGTGTGTGTGTGTCTACCTGATCAATCCTGAGCGTGCATCACTCGCGAGACGCAAACAAACTAGTTTTGCTGAATGTAGGGTGATTTTTATGTTTATATAGGCTACATAGTTAGAATAAAGCAGTATGAAGCCTATGGCGGACACACATGAAAGACATTTATGAAAATACGGAAAAAATAGCGTCCCTTATTAGTTCAAAACGGGACGGCACATTCAATAGTCAAATAAGGGACGATTCCGTATTTTAAGGGACGGTTGGCAACCCTAGCTGTACAACTGATTAGTCTCATTAAGCCATGAGTTCTTTTTGACCAGTGCACATGGAAGTAGGCTACTTAGTTTCACAATTCATAGAAACCAAAAAAGTCAATTTTTCTCCTTGTTAGATTTAACTAAATGTTACAGCGATCAGAATGATTAAAAGTTCTTCTCCCACAACTAACCTTCCTGTCTTTCTAAATTTTGTTGCACAACCAGTAAACACTTTTGCTGTTTTAACTATTTCCATATTTCCCCTTATATTTTATTAAGCAAATTCTCAAGTTTTCATTTAACAGATTATTAACATTCTAACATTAGTCTAGCACTTCCTGTGTCAACATTATCAGCAGAAGCAAAAAATGAATTTATTGAAGACTGTAGCTGTATGTTTGGAGTCAGATATATGTCTAAAAACCAAAGGTTAGTCTGCTGACCCTTTTTAGGACAAAACAATGGTTGCTGTCTATGTAAACCATGAGTAGAGGGACTTACTTGAAAATCACTGTAATGCGACCAATGTAGATGACATAGTTTATTTTACTGCACCTAAAAAGCTATTGAGTTATTGGCTACTGGGTTAAGCACAGATATGGCAGGCACCTTCTTAAATGGCTTTGATTTGTGTCATGGACAAAAATCCCTAACAGAATACTTGCACTGATTACAAGGAAAATCTACACACCTATAGAGTTTAACATGACATTAACAGACACGGCAGCAGCCCAACACAGACTTTTGAATTGCTTAGCATTGTGCTGTGATGCATGTGTGTTTTCGGGGAACTGAAGGTAATATGCTTGTTTGAACAGGTCATTGGGATGAATTCAGATGTGAGATGTAAGACAATCCACCACCCAAATACATTTCTTTTTGGCAGTAATTGTTGTGAGTTCAGGAGCTTCAAAGTAACCTTAAAGTGGTGCCAAATCAAATTAAATCTGACACAGATGTTTGGCTGTGACCACCAGCAGCAATGGAGAAGAAGACACCCAAGGCTGTCACAGTACTATACTAGGTATACATTTATGTATTTTATTAAACTGTAAAGCAAATTCTCAGCAGATTTGTACATTTCTGGATGCAATTGGGGAAAAGTATTTTAAAGACAGTAAAAAACATTTAAGAGGAAAATGTTTTTTAATGTTTCCCCCAAATCTATAGTTTAATGAAATTTATTCAGTTTCAAGCGTTAGGAGTAATTTTCCTTGGAACAAGCATGTGGTATTTTTTCTTCAGATAAAATCTGCATGAATAACAGAAGCTGTTTGCTAAATCACTTCACAGTCCAATAAACCTCCTATATATGCTTGACCTTATGGAAGTCACATAAATCTTCACTTCAAGTATATATGGGAAAGACATGAGTGGAGCAGATTGTGATGAAAGTGAGGTCAAATCCCAATGCTTTCATAGTGCAGACAGTTGCAAAGTTTGGATGAGGAAAAAAAGAGTGCATTTCCAGCTGTCTCTCAGCAGCATATCAGGCTCCAATTGAGATCTGACAGACTTGCTAAACAGAGGACATGCAAACCTAACCCTCCACTTGGAGTTGTCTCAAACAACCAAAGTCTGATAAAAAAAAAGCTATAAAATTATCTTTTTTTGATACAATAATTTTTTTTTAATATTAGAGTTTTTTCATAGTACATTTTCTCTGAAACAGTCTTATTTATAATGTAAACATTTTATAATCTGGGGGGTTTTGGCCGATAAGTTGCCTTTGTGTAAGCAAACCCGTTCACACGTTCACTGCTTGTTAACGCAAATTTCTAATCAGCCAATCACATGCCGGACACTAAATGCATTTAGGCAGGCAGACATTGTCAAGATGATCGGCTGCAGTTCAAACCAAGCATCAGAAGGGGAAAAAACAGTGATTTACATGCCTTTGAACGTGGCATGGTTGTTGGTGCCCGACGGGATAGTAATTCAGAAACTGCTGATCTACATGAATTTTCATGCACAACAATCTCTAGGGTTTACAGAGAATGGTCCGAAAAAGGGAACATATCCAGTGACGGTAGTTCTGAGGGCGAAAATGCCTTGTTGATGCCAGAGGTTAGAGCAAAATGGCCAGACTGGTTCGAGCTGATAGAAACGCAACAATGACTCAAAAAAACACTCTTTAGAACCAAGGCATGCAGAAGAACGTCTCTGAACGCACAACGCATCAAATCTTTAGCCAAATGGGCAACATAAGCAGAAGAGCACACTGAGTGCCACAGCTGTCAGCTAAGAACAGGAAACTGAGGCTACAATTCACACAGGCTCACCATAATTAGACAATAGAAGATTGAAAAATGTTGCCTGGTGTAATGACTCCCGATTTCTGCTGTTACATTTGGATGGTAGGGTCAGAATTTTGCGTCAAAGACATGAAAGCATGGATCCATCCTGCCTTGTATCAACGGTTCAGGCTGGTGGTGGTTTAATGGTGTGGGGGACATTTTCTTGACACATTTTGCACTCCTTAGTACCACTTGATCGTCATTGCTATGCCACAGCCTACCTAAGTATAGTTGCTGACCATGTCCCTCTCTTTGTGACCACAGTGTACCCATCTTCTGATGGCTACTTCCAGCAGGATAATGCACCATGTCATAAAGCTCGAATCATCTCAGATTGGTTCCTTGAACATCACAATGAGTTCACTGTACTCAAATGGCCTCCATAGTCACCAGATCTCAATCCAATGCACCTTTGGGATGTGTTTGAATTGGAGCTTCGCATAATGGATGTGCAGCCATCAAATCTGCAGCAACTGCATGATGCTATCATGCCATTGATCAAAATCTATGAGGAATGTGTCCAGTAGGATTAAAGCAGTTCTAAAGGCAAACAGGGGGTCCAACCTGGTACTAGCAAGGTGTATCTTATAATGTGGCCAGTGATTGTATACTGTATGTTAAATTTGATGAGGATTAGACACGTTTTCTAAATAATAAACAGCAATGGCTATTTTGGATTATATATTACAACAGTGTCAGGGAAGAAATCAAAAAAAGTTTGACTAATGTCAAAATAAAAGCATATGTGTGTGATTAGAAGCTTTCTTTCCTGTTTATGCAATTACTTAAATCCCAAAACCAGTATTGGACATTAGCTAATAACCATTATAAATTGTCCAAAGTTAGTGGAGCCATTTAGTTTATGTTCACAACATTTCTTCCAGCTTCTTTTGAATAACAAGAAAAAACTGTTTTCAGTAAAAGCATTACAGTAATATGAATCATGATATGCTAGGGCTGAAATGAAGGTCTGTGGTTCAGTGTCTGATATCGTGCCATCTAGTTTCAATTCTTTGTATCGTCAATTAATTTTTATGGTTTGGAGTAGAAAATGGAAATGTCATCTAGAAGACCTAAACTTTGTTCCTTCTACCACAGTTAAATCTATATTTATTTGTCTGGTTTTCAAAACAAGACAGAGGAAAAAGCTAATAGTGTGATGCTTAGTGTGACCCACTTGCAAAAGCCTTCATTATCGTTCAGTGTTATCATATTTTATCACCAATCAGTAGAGCAGTCATAAGGTAAAGTGTTCAGTTGACAGTATTTTGCTATTCCTTCTACAGCACATGTGTCAAACTCAAGGCCCAGGGGCCAAATCCGTCCCTCCGTGGCCATTTTTGTGGCCCTCTAAACCCTAGAGGACCCTATAGCTAGAAAATTTAAGGACTGTTTTTTTGCAATCCCAATACAGTTTTATTAGTCAAATAAAATCTGTGATTCTTTGAACAGTCCTAAATCACATCATTATGTAAAGATGTTCAGTATTATTTAATTTTAAGACGTACTTTTTGAATGTGGAGGCTGAATTTAATGGTATGGTATAGTTTTATCAATACTTTCTGCCACAACTGGCCCCTTTGAGGATATTCATCAACTTGATGTGGCCCAAAATTAAAATGAGTTTGACACTAAAGGGTCCTCAATCAGGACATGACAGTGTTCTTTCTGATTTTGTTACATGGTGTGACGACAATTATTTGGACCTCAATGTAACAAAAACTAAAGAGATAATAATTGACTTCAGGAAAAAAACACCCACAAACATGAGGTCAGTATCATCAATGGCAAACCAGTCGAAATTGCAGACACCTACAAATATTTAGGCACAATATTCGACTCTGGTCTTATATTCGACAAAAACACCGAGGCTTTTGCAACAAAAAGCCAACAGCATATTTATTTGTTGCAGAAATTGTCATCTTTTAATATATCTAAAACCATTTTATGTGTCTTTTATCGTTGCTTTACTGAAAGTATTTTAACGGTTTCATTTACATACTTGTCGGTGAAAGATAAGAAAAGCTTGACCAGCATCACCAAAATTTGTTCCAGGATCATAGCTGTGCAGATCCCCAACTTACACTCTCTGTGGAGCAGGCAGGTACAGTACTCCTTAAGCAAAGAGTGTAGTCGGTCAGCCAATCCATATACTAAAAAAGAGGTTTGTTATGTTGCCCTCTGGGAGATGCTATGTGGCTCCAACAAGAAAAACAAACATGGCTTTTTCGTTATTCCTTCTGCCATCAGCCTTCTTAAATGCAAGCAAAAAGCAAATACTAAAGCCTAGTTTATGCTTCTCCGACCGCAAATTTGCACTCAGACGCAGACGTATTGATGGAGACGTTTTCTGTTTATAGTACTCCGCTCTTCCACTCCATTCTTGCTCGACCAGAACAGCAGGGGGTGCTAAGTTTTCATGGCGTCTCTGCCTACTATCACAGTGCCGCTTCTGTTTTTTTTCCAAGCTTGCATTTCTTCCTCAAGGAGCAATGAACGACAGAAAGTAAGTTTTGATTAAGCTGTAAAGCTTTTTACTAGAAGAGCGGATTACAGAATACTGTAAATTGTGTTCTGTTCTTGCTTTTGCTACGTTATAACTGAATTTCCTTTGTGCAGCAATAAAGAACAGTCTCAATATCTCACTGTGGATTCCAAATAATGCATCATTTGCTGTCCCCCCTCCAACAAAAAAAAAGTTAAATATCTGCTTTTTTTACCAATAACCGATGATATCCATGACCTCCCCATATCAGCCGATAATATCGGCCTGCTGATATATAGGTCGGGCTCTAATTTCTACATCCACAAGGGTCCAGGTAATGTTTTCAAATCTACTCTACATGCCCCTAGTTGCTTGTATTTCAATTTTAAAACTGATTACTGATATTTCAAATATAATGTAAGCACCATGAGTAAGGACTAAATAAGCCCACGAAATATTCATTGGGCCATTTATCAAAAGTGGTATCAACAGTAGGATAATAATATTAATCATGCAAATTAGGTTTAATGCATGCACGAAGTAGCTTTTGATATAAGATCTAGAGCATCACCTGGAGGGCCAAATAAAATAGCTTGGTATGTCAACTTTGGCCTACGGGCCCCACTTTGGGCACTCATGTGTTAGACTGACTGACATATTATTCTGCTGTTGGTAAATTAGCTGTATTAATGGTCAGATCCTGTGTTTTATTATGTTGGGGTTTTTTTTATCTTGTTGCTCATTGGCTGGTGTATCTCCTATGTGGAATATGTGTGTAATGTATGTGTGTATGATCTGTAGTGACTCATGTCTGCAAACAGAATTGCCCCTTGGAGATTAATAAAGTATTTGGAAACTGGATCTGAAATTCCTTCTGCCTGGATGAGCTGTAGGGAGACATGCTGCAATGTGAAAAAAATATCACATGTTAGAGTCAGATGAGAGCAAAATTGAACCTTTTGGCCAAAATGCCATGAATAGTGGGCTGAAAGTAACATTGCACATAACACCATTTCCACTGAGAAAAAGGTTGGCTTTTCTTCAGTGGGTACGAGAAGCTGCTCAATGTTGATGGAAAGATAAGTGAAGCTAAGACAAGACATTTTTAGAAACATACATATTTCCTTTCACTTCCCAAATATGCACTGCCTTGTGTTGGTCTATTTAATTATTTCCCCATTATGTGCAATGAAGTATGTGATTACAGAATGACAAAATGTACATTTCAAGGAGCATAAATTTAGTAAGGGACAGCAAGTGAGATTATTATTACAGTTTCCACTGTTCACTGTGAGGCAAAAGCTCTACAGTCATGTGGACTTACTTTCCAGCACAAGCAATTGTGTTGGAAAGTGAGTAGAGGAGTGAGGGAGTAAAACTGTCACAGTATTGGAAAACAAAGGACATGTGTTCACTCACTGGCCGACCATGTGTTTCCTCTGGCCAAGACCTCTTGCTGTGTTGTCCAACACAGACCATTCCTGTCAGAAATGATTCCTGGAAATACCCCATTACCTTCTTTAACTGTTATCTTTTGGGTCAAATAGACAAGACAAATTGTTAACTATTTCAAGCTTAATGTCCGTGAAACATTGAAACGTGTCCAAATTTGGTCAAAAAGAAGATCTGATAGAAAGCTGAAAAAAATTAGGGCCTTTTTTTAAAGCAGAGTACAGTCAATTTATATGAATCGTTTTGTAGTGATTCCCTGCAGAGACCTCAAAATATAGAATTTCCAACCATTTATCTTGCAGGTAAAAAAAAATCTGCAGATTGTCCAGCTCTGGTTTGTCAGATGTCATGATCTCTGTTTAATACCCTGAAGGCCTGTTGACATCATCTTTCATGATATGTAGGTTTAAAACCCAATATCATGAAAACTGGATTGATCAAAGGTGAGGAACTTAACAGTGTGTTTAGGATATATCACATTCTACAACAACTCACAGGTTTCTGGAGGGGCTTTTAAATTTTCGGTTGGCAATTTGACATTTCATGCATGTGTTTTCTCCTCAGGTCACGGACATCATGTCATCTTCAGTTTGTTATTAACCAGAATAATTCTTATATTCATAGAACACAAGCCAGGGTGTCATGTTGTTCCAAGAACATGCGTTTTTCTGTGCTACGCAGTTTTCTCTCTAACTGAAGTAGCTTAAATTACATCAACGATTATTTGTATTTTTAGCTTTGAATTATCATTCTCTCAAACTGCTTATTATGCTGATATGACAATAATGATTTTCTGTAAGATCTTTCTAAGTGTTTCTTACATGGTTTAAGGATCCAAATGATTTACTGATTCATGCTCGTCTTCTTCTTCTTGCTGCCTAAAACACTCATTTGACAGTTTTTCACTGGTTTCCATTTTGTTGTGTTCTCCAGGATAATTTGCTGTTTAATCCTGGATGGTAGTTTTAATGCTCACCAGTCCTTGGCATTCCCCTTTCCACATGGAAAACAGTTAAGGGATGATGAACTTCAGAGGGAACCCTCTATGCATTATGAAGAGCCTCTTTTTCTTGATATACTGTACTTGATCACTTGTTTTGATTCCATGCATTTTATTCCTACTATCCTGTTGGCTTTACAGAGCCTGCCTTAGTCACTGTAGGTTATGGGTCATAATAGACTGTCTTATTGGGCCTATTTTCCAGATTACCAAGATATTTTATGCTGTCTTGAACATCAGCAAAGTTACATTGTGGTCGTTCAGCTCCTTGGATTCAAGTCGCCTTTTTTTTCCTCTCAAATAGCCCACTAATCTAATTCAAATTAAAGTCTGAGTCCGTTGATCTGCATCCTGGTGTAGTATTATTGGGAAGCAGCATGATGTCATCTATGTAAATGAGATGACTGTTTTCTCTATGCATGCATTGATTCTCTCTGGGAAACTATAGCATTTTTTTCACAGTACCAAATTCGTCCATATATTGTGTCCATGTTCACCTGTCTAAAGCAACGTATGAATGCAGATGATTAAACTCACTTTAAAATTCACTTGATTACAGATATATTAAACACACATTTGCTGTGTTTTATTTGACTGCCTCTTAGTGGTATATTTGTGTAAATCAAGCAGTTTTGTATTTCTCTGGGTAAAATTTGTTATGCATTGTGTATTTTGTGTGGGTTTGACATTTATATAGCAGAAAAGTTTTAACTAACAAAATGTTTAAAATCTCGGTAAACAAAAGGTCTTGTGTAACACATTGGTTCTTCCCTTTGGTTTCAGTGGCGTGACTCTCTTTCTCCTGTAAGCTTTTTGACATCAGACAGTAAATGACTCATCAACCTAATTTTAATAAGAAAATTCATTGTTTTTTGTTGTTGTTGTTTTTTTACCATTTAAGTAATTATTAGGGAATTACGAAAATGCTTAATTCTGATGCTTGTGATTAATTTTTATTTTCATTCATTCTGGTTTTGATATGTCTGTTTTTATGGGTTTCTTAAAATTTCCAGTCATTTCCAAAGTGCAAGAATGATGAAAAAGTACATAACTCATCAGGAAGTCTGAGATTTATGCTGTTCAAGCACATGGCAGTTTGGAGTCAGGCTTTGTCTTTTTTTTCCGTTTTCTGTTTGGACTACTTCTGTCTTGTGATCTTGTAGTTTACAAAAGCATGACTCAATGTTGCCCCCCACACACTACAGCTGCCTTTGGACTGTTCCCGAATGACCAGATAAGGTGATTGTTAGTCAGTTGGACACAAGTATAAAACCTTCAGCAGCTTGTTTGGATTGATCTACTGAGCGGTGCTTCGAAATCCAGTATTTGTTGGTATCTGGAAAAAAACTGAATATACGTTAACTTATTCTTTGTTTTAATAAAGGAACAATACTCCTTTTCCTTTATTATGATAATGAATATCAAACAAACAAACACATTTTTTTCTTCCTGCATTTACTTAAAATTAGCCTAAAAAGACAAATCTTCTATCAGGTTATGGACTGTATTAATAAAGTGGGTGACAAAAACAGGTCAGGATAAAGAAAAGGCTCGAGCTTGTTAGGTAAATTTTTATTAACATACTTCACACCGTGCAACTCAATAACAGACTGCAGGCTGGACTGGTCCCTGTCTCACTCTACACTCTCCTCCAGGCAGATGATTCAGAAGAGATTGTGCCTTCCTTTGTGTTGTATCTACAGTTACCAAAGTGGTCTGTCAGTAAGACATTGCACAGTTGCATGTATTATATAAGTTCAATCATTGTTTTGATGTTTGTCTGTAGTACTCTGTGTAGGTGACTCTATCTTGGTTGGGTGTTTGTTTATTCATGCACATTAACTATGTCATTTTGATGTGTTTTTGATAACTCTTCCAAGAAGTGAATGTAGGAAACTAACCTTAAAGAACAACTCACCCCACTTCCAGAGTCAACCTCTACCTATATTTCTGGTTTGAAAAATGCAGAACAAAAGGAGGAGTAACCTGGTGGACCAAGGGAGGATTGGGGGGTATTTTCTCCAACTTGCTATGGAGGTGTGGCCAAGACTCAGCGTATTTTATATATGAAAGCAGACGGATGGCTGGTGTCAGCTATAAAGACTGAGCCAGTAGCAATGGGCGATTCAAATTCAAGTGCAGTGTAAAGTTTTAAACTGAAGAGGGCACTCCACTGACGGTTTTTAGTTGAAAATTAATAGTTTTTCTAAAATGTACTAAAATACCAAAAATAATAACCAGATATGTAGACAGCACTATTAGACACTCATTTATGCAGTTTATCAGCAAAAAAAGTTGATTTAGTGGTGAGTTATACTTAAAGGATCCCCAGCTCCCCGTGAGAAGCTGACAGGAAAGTATAAAATTTGAGTATGTGAGTTAGGCTCGAGTTGCTTTTAAAAAACAACAAAACTTAGGCTTCCACTCGTACAGTTCTTAAATTTAACAGCTCACTCAACAAGAAATTAAAATTATTCATACTTTAAAACCTTCTCATACACTGATATAATAACCTACTTCTAAAAAGTCCCCCAAAGTAGACATGTATAATTCTGAAGCTTATGTACAATTATCTCTTTTTTTTTATTAAGAAGACTAAGTTTATCCTTCAAAATCGGAAGATGTCTAGCAGTACAATAAGCTCAGAACTGCCAGAAAACAGTGGGACCCAGGCATCTGGGTCTGGTGAATTCTGGTGAGAAATGGTCTTTATGGAAGAACTGCAGCCAAAAAGCCATACATCTGATGTGGAAACAAGGCCAAGCGTCTCAAATATGCATGAAAACGGAAACTAGTGTTCAGAGCAATGACAGTAGGTGCTCTGGACTAATGAGTCAAAATTTTTATATTTGGCAATACCAGAAGGCAGTTTGTTCAGTGTATGGCAGGAGAGTGGTACAATAATGATTGGTAAGGATTAATGCTGTTCTACTTACTTACATCCTTACTACGTATCATGCAATACCATTAGGGAGGAGTATGATTGGCCCCAGATTTATTCTGCAGCGGGACAATGACCCAATAAATATATATTTAAATACATACAGAACTGAGAATTTATCATTTTTCTCCCAAAACTTTTTATGATCAAAACATAATATAATACAAACATAATGCAAATAATAATTACACAAGACATATATTTCTGTTAGGGGGAAGCAGACAACATACATAAAAGTCACAAAACAATTAAAGTTTTGAGCATTAAATGATTGTTGTACTAATTAGAAGAAACCATCAATCAGGAATTTTTCTAAACTGAGCTCATGCTTTAAATGTTGTTTATCTGCCTCTAACATTTTAAGATGTGTTGCTGGTACTATGCTCACTATAAATGCCTAATTAATTTTGTGTTAAAATGCTTTTTGAATATTTTCAGTTTGTCTCTGACAGCCTGTGCTCCAACAGCTTACCAAAAGAATAAATAAATAAAAAGTAAAACCGCCAGATGTCAGCCATCAGGTAGGGATTACTGCTAAGGCTGAGTTGAATTTTCAACACAAAAAGAAAAGCAAAAACGACACATCTGGAGCAAAAACATGTCACCAAATCTGATGAACATCCTTCAACAAAGGTTCAGGGTTAATTATGGCTTATGTCAAAAAAATCTTAAATAAACTGTGCACTGATCACAAAATAGCTCACAGCTGTGGTTTAATCAGGGCCAAAAAAGTCTGTACTGTGGCATGTTCTCGTACAGATCTCTAGATTTTACATAAATATGTTATTAAGAAATGTTACATTATCATCTTTTGACAATGTAAGTGATTGACCATGACTGAACTTAGTGTCAGATAATTAAAGATGCCTCTCCATCCTTGTCTCTTTGTCACCACTGTTCATGGATGAGGTCAGCAAAGACCTCACAGAGCGAGGATGATTCACTGCTGAAGAAAAGCATAAATCTGGAATAATTTTATGCTAAACTAGTGCAAAGAACTGTAGGTATTTGAAACAAAGATAATTTATAGATTTGAAAACAAACTTCTTCTTTTTTTCTTTTTTGTGTTTCATAATTTATTGTATAGTTATACCTTGCAATTCAACACTTAGTCTTAGTTGTCTGCTTCTTAGCTTAAGCCACATCTTAAAACACATTCTGAAGTATGGATTATAAGTAGAAATCAAATGTGAAATCAAGTCTGGCTATAAATACAAACTTCCCCCCAAGGAGTTAAAGATATAACAATTTGCGTCCCTGTTGCTACTGGCCAGCTATCTGTGGTTTTCTGATATTTCCTCAGCAGTGTAATCCAAAAACAAGACCAAACAGCTCATTGTTTGGAACAAAAGCTGAATCATAACATCAATCTGCAAGGTCCAGAAGGACAACTACAATCCCCTGAGCACATAACCGAACTGGACACGATGGGCTGTCGGCCACAAACACTGCACACTATACTTGGGCTTTCTGCAACACATTTGTACTACTGCTGAATGATGAGAAAACGGCCTGGAATATTTATCACCCAGCTTTAAAAAAGGAAAATGCATTTCTGAGTGTTCATTTTCATGACTTTCCCTATTTGTTGGAGTCTTTAATTGTGTTTAAAATCCTTATGATATTATTGACTGTTTATTATTATTTCAATGTGTAGTGTACTTATGCATTCAGATTCATTTTCTCTGATTCACTTAGATAAAACCCAATGTGAACACTTGTTCTCAGAAGTCACATTTTTAGTTAACAGACTCCACCAATGTGTAATGTAATTTAATCTCAGTATAACTCCAAATATTTTTTGCAAAGGCCTCAGCGCTTTTTTAGACGACAAACATAGTCATGAAGGCCAAGAAACACACCAGACAAGTAGGGGATAGAGTTGTTGAGATGCTTAGGTTACAACACAATATCTCAAACTTTAGAATATCTTAAGAAGCATTGTTCAATGCAACATATGAAAATGGAAAGACAAATTTTTTTTTTTGAAAGAAGGTCATATAAAGTTCTATTTATGTTGCCTCAAGGCATGTAGAGAGCACAGCAAACATGCAGATATAGGTGTTCTGGTCAGATGACACCAGAATTGAACATTCTAGACTGCATGCAAAAGGCTTTGCACACGTGAACCCACTGATACCCACATTACTTGTATCAAATTATATCCTTGTGTTATGGTGACAAAGTCCAAACCTTAATCTAGTTGAGATTCTTGGGGTAAACTTGAAAACTGTATATACTCTCAATCCAACCTTACTGTGCTTGAGATATTTTGAAAAGAGAAATGTGCAAGCATTTCAATACATATAGACGTACAAATGCAGTAAAGACAACCAAAAGAATTCTAAATGTAATTGCAATGAAAAGTGGCTTTGCAAAGAAAAAACTGGAAGCTGTCATGAGTAAATAAAAATCTATTGGTATTTATTGGTACAGTTTATTATGCACTAGATTGTACATCATCAATTTTAATAAGTAAAATTAACCACAGGATCATTTGTTCCAAGAATCTGAGTTTAACTGTTTTAGAATCTGAGAATTTTGACATCCTCCTTCCTAAGTGTTAAGCTGCAAACACTTTCAAACAGCTGCAATACTTGTCTCGCCTTCTGAGAGTTAAAAAAAAAATGTCTCCCCGAGTCTAACAGTCCCCACCTGTTGAGAAAAATGAGACACTGGGGATGAAGGAATTAAGGGAAAGAGAAGATCCAACAATCTGCCACTCCAACATATGTTTAACTGCTCCAAGAAGACTCAAAGCCTGTTGGATTATGTTGATATAATTGCATATTATAAACTAAAGCATTTACTTCTCTCTTGTGATTCTCTTAGCATTGTTTGCATATTCTACTATTTCATTTAAGGCAATTTTCTTTGTATAGCACCACAAGATAATTACCTCCGCCAAGGAGGTTGTGTTTTCGACAAGATTCATTTCTTTGTTAGTTAGCAACATAACAAAAAAAAGTTATGTGGATTTTGAATCAATTTCCAGAAAATGTCTGCAATAGGACCAGGAACAAGTGCTTAGAATTTGCAGGTGCACTGAGGTCATTAAGGCAAATAATTTCGTCTTGATGGCCCTGAACTATATTCTATTAAAATAAAACAGATGTTATTTAAGTCAGCCAAACAGTGCCTCAACCCTCTTGCCTACCTTGATTACCTGGAGCCCTACCATTATGTTACCAACATAGTCGTGTTTATGAATGCTGGTTTTAGATCTAGTAAGCAGATATCCTCTGTTTTGGTGAAACTCTGTTTGCTTCTTTCATTTAAGGCAAGCAGTAAAGCTTTAGCTAGTTTGGTCAAAGAAATACTTGTATTCCCTGGGAGAATAAAAATGTGATTTTTATTAAACCTCATATTGACTATTACAATGCACTTTATGCAGCAATCAGTTAGACCTCCAGTGTGTTCAAAACACTGCTGACTAAAAAACAAAAGAATTGATTTTGAAATCTTAAAAATAAAAAAAGTTTATTTACAAAATATTCAATGGTCATCTTTACATCCTGCTTTAAAACTTTTTTAAACATCTTTTCCTAGTAACCTTCAAAACATAATAAGATTTTATATTTGAATTATTTATACATCCCGTTAAAAGGAACAAAGTAATCTTTTAACTTCACCAATTTGTTTTTTCTGTCCGGAAGTAATATTAACATTTTGGAGTTCTGACTTGAAGCTGAGAGAAATTTTGTGGAGAAAGTTAAAGATTTGAGTGATGACAAGAGGAAGACCTGGAGCTCATCACCAAAGATTACACACTTAAGAATACCAGTGGAAACATGCAAAACGCTGGTCAGCAAATATAAGATAGGTTTGATTGCTGTAAACCCAGTAGTATTTTTCAAAAGTTTTTTGATAAGGGTATAAATATTTTTAACACGCGATTGTTTAATAAATTTTGAATATAAATTGATTTTTTTGTAGACTGATTCTGCTTTTACATTGTGTTGTTAAATTAAAACGTAGAGGTGATTGAACAATCACTGTTGTCAAAAGGGTCTGGGTTTTCAGAGAATCATTTAAATGTCTGTTACAAATAGTCTCTTTGCTCTGGTCTTTGACTAATTGAGTATGCGTTTTATTCAATCGTATGATTAAAGGTTTAATTGTGAAACACTTTAGTCAACTTTTTGTTGTTTTTAGTTCAATTTAAAATATACTTCAGTAATCCTAAAATAATCCTATTTTTTCTACAGCATTCAACCTCTCCCTCTCTCTCTTTCAGGTAATAGAGTTAATAAAATCTTATTCGAGAGTCTCAGATTATTCCATTAATTGGTTAAAATCTACAGTTATTCCATTTAATTGTTCTTTCCAGAGTCCCATTGCTACAACTGCAGTCAGGAAATATTATATATTTAGGTATCAATGTCTCACCAAGACTGGCAGATTCATCAAACCTAAAGTACATCCCACTTTTAAAAAAGTGGAAGATGATCTGCCTAGATGAAATATCCCCACCCATATTACTTACGGGAATGGTAGCTACAATAAAAAAGATAGTTTTGCCCAGAATCATTTATTTATTCTCAATGATCCCAAGCAAACGATCACCTGATTGGTTTACATCTCTGGACTCTTCTGTCTCTAAATTTCTTTGTAAAGACAAACCCTCATGTATCAGCTTGAAAACACTGTAGAAGTCAAAAGATATAGGAGGTCTAGACCTACCAAACTTTCATCATTATTTCTTAGCCAACAGGTTCCAGTACATCTCAAGATGGTTAAAACATACATGAGTCCTGGATAGATGTTGAACCAACACTATGCAATAAGATAAAACTTTCAGACCTACATGAATGCTTTAAAACAAATCAATATTAGCTCCTCTCTGACAGCTTGGTGGTAATTTCTAAAAATGCTGGGGTATCGGTGCCTGGACCTGGGAGTATAGAGTGTATAAGGGGTTTATGAGTGAGTGTACAACATCCTTTCTTGGGTTTCTGGGTGTGCTGGTGAAAATTTGTGTGCATAAGAGGGAGGGAATGTATGACTGTGTCTGTGTCTCTGTCTACCTGTTAGATTGGGTCCTCGGCTGCTCTCTCGCATGGCACATCTCAGGCCCTACATCTAATAGGGGCCTATTTCCGCTCCGTCACTCCCTGCCAGTGACTAATACCTCTGCCATTAGTGTGCTGGTGTGAGCCCTGGTGCATGCCTGGCCCGTCTAGGGTGGGTCAATGTGTCAGGCGGCCAATATGTCGGGCCAAGGTCCTCCTTGGGGTGGTTGGGGCACTTCTTTTGGGGGTGCCAGTTTTGAATTGTTGGGTGGTGCCGTTCGGTGGCTCAGTGGGGGTCGAATCTAGGTCTCGGATCTGCTGCCTGTTCTGTGGGTTCCATGCCTGGTCAGTTCATTGGTGGGTTTGTCTGGCCTTGGTTGGGTACCCTGGTCTTGGTGCTCTACGTGAGCTGGGATCTGGACCTGCGAGCTGGTAGATCTTGGTGTCCAGGTGCTGGCTGGGCATGGCCTGGGGGTGCCATTCGTCCGCTGTAGCTGTTGTTGTGGCACCCATGGCTGCTGGATGTTCCCGGGAGCTTCCCTCTGTTCCTCCCTTCGGGGGTGTGGTCGGTCCTTTGTTAATCCCCCTGGGGCTCCTAGGCTCTGGAGCCCTATGGGTGTCTGTATTCTTAACCTCCTTTATGTCTGTGTGGATTCCTGTAGGACTGCTTCAAAGCTTCTTACACTCATATAGGGGAACCCTAAAGGCACCAGCATGCTCACACACACACACACACATGTGGGGACATTGGTGCTTAGAGATATATTCTTAGGCTTAGGTTATCATCAATAGATAATTGGTGCCAAGAGCTTTTCAGTGACTTTGTTGTTGTATGTATATACACTTTTTTGTGTTTTGTGGATGTGTAGTTCTTAGTTTATATTATTTGTTTTGTTTTGTTAATGTTGCTCTGTTTAATTGCTTGGTTTTTCCCCCTCTCTGCCAGCCTGCAGATGTGGAGGACTGGGATGTTTTCTTATGTTCTCTTTGTTCCCCTTCCTCTCTTGTATCGTCAACTCACACTCCTACCTCTCCTACCTCTCTTCTTCATCTTCTTTCTTTCTTTTCTCTTGTTTTTTGTGTCCGTGTCCATAACTTCAAGAAATGAAACCCTCTAGCAATCTCTAATAAAGATTTTTCAAACATATATCAAGTGGGGTACTATAGCAAAAGCTGTAATGCACTACTTGAGAAAATAAATATGTGGGCGTACTTGGTAAAGTAAGATTGATTAAATATCAGGGTTTTTAAATGTGCCACACTGTATAAATAAACTTGAAATTGTTATATTTACAGAGATACCTATCAATAACTTCTTCGTTTGGTAAAAATAATTTCATAGCTAAATTTGCAATTAATGTAAATATTTTGGCGCTTACCCACACATCTTGAGAACGTTGATTATTTCAGATCTTTTTTTTTCCCCATAACATAGCTTTTCTTCAAAGGAGATCACGTCAGTGTTAATCTAATTCATTTTCAATTAATCTTTAGGACAGACGAGAATAGCGTTGCAAGAATCCTTTTCACTTTTTACTGCTATACAGGCAGTTATGACGCCCTTTAAAGTCAGAACCAAAAACAGATGAATATGGATTGCATCAGTCTGCTCAACACCTATCTGCTTGCCAAATGTTTCCCTTCACAGGAGAAAGAGATTTACACAACCATGGAATCATATTTGTTGAAATCATCATCACTGTCAAAATGGACTCAATCCCACTTATATAACTAGTATTGTGCCAGTAATAGCATGTTTAGCTTTTCTTGTTTAGAATATTATACTCGACATTCAAGAGGTAAGACTTTCTTGATGTCTGATCTCCTCATATTCTTACTTACTTACATTTTAATGCATTTTGTGTACAAGTATTTTATCAAACAGTTTCCAACTCTCCAGATGTTCAATATTATATGACAATTTCTGCCAAACAAACAAACAAACTACTGTATCCACGGATGAGGACATTGAGAAAGAATTATTGTGAGAGGATATCAGCTCAGCACCACAGCAGGGGTTCCTAGTAATGTATTAGGTGTAGAAATATTGAATAAATTCGAAAACAAAAGATGGGATTTGGTTGTACAATACAATTTAAGACAAATTATACTCTTTATTCTGTCTTTTTTTCCACTAATAAATTAATAAAGAGCTATTTTAACTGTATTTTTGTTCAGCAAGTTGTGTTTCTTTAGCCCCTCATTTTTGGTCAGTGGGTCACTCTAACACAGAGTACTCCACCATTGACTTAGCTGAGAAACACTGGTCCCCCACCCAGACAATACAAAACTATTTAATAATTCTAACCACACTCATGCAAACTGTGTGTCAACCGTTTGTCCTTTGTCTGACCTAATGCCAGCCATGTTGTGTGTAAGGGAAAAGTATTTGTACAGGTGTGCAAAAGGGTATAAGTGTTTATACCTGCAACATAAGCAACTTTGAAGTTATTAAAAACTGTAATAATAATTAGATATTAATTATGAAAGATGACTTCATAAGGTTGTGCTCTTTTTTAAAAGCATTGTCCAAGTGCAATTTCCACACAAAAAATTCACAAATAGATTTTAAATTCATCCTCACCCTTATTTTGCTTCCAAGTAACTTCACTTTTCTAAACTACTTTGTTTTATGATGATATTTAAGAAAATAATAGCAAAAAATATTGTAAATAATAGCTATCTGTTATTCATGCAATAATTCTCTCCCTTTTTTCAGTTTCAATAATCTGGTGTCCTACTATTCCCTCTACTGGTCAGTGAAGGAACAAGTCGACGTGGATTAGTTTTAAATAGAAATGTTTAAAGTTATGTTTAGGCAATTTAATCAATTATATGATATAATATCCTTAGGTAAACTATTAAACACCATAGATAACATCAATACCTCCTCCAGTAACTGAAGTGTACTGTAATTTGCCTTTTTTGTCATATGTACAAAAGAGCAATGAAAACAGGAATTTGAAAAATATTGATTACCAGCTGTTTTCGTATTTGTCCCTGTTGCTAATCCGAATCTAAACTTAAAACATTGGGGGGTTGAGTTTCTTCAGTATACCATGTTTTATTAAATTCAGTGATAGCTTTCAATTGACCTAATCATTCTGATCAATTCCACATTGCCAAAACAAAGAAACTGAAAGGTCTTGGGCAGTATCAACTCCATCCATCCATCCATTATCTTAGCCGCTTATCCAATTCAGGGTCGCGGCAGTATCAACTCATTTATTTGAATTCAATTTGGCAATTTAATTAGCCATTGGAATAATGTTATTCTTCATATTAACATGCAGCTTAAGTGATCATTTTGGAACACTGGCATGACTATGGCGCAATAAACCTACCAAAACATGGCCATCTACCTAAATCGACAGGTCAAGCAAGTAGAATATTAATCAGAGAAGTATCTAGAAGCCTATGGAAACTTTGATGGAGCTGCAGAGATCCACAGCTCAAAAGCAAGTACCTGTTGACAGGACAACCATTAGTTCTGTACTCCAAAAATCTCGTTTTTATAGGAGTGGTAAAAACAATAAAAGTGAAAAAAGAAGACCATATGAAGTTCTACGTATTTGCAACCTGCAAATTGCCTATATCAAAAAGCTAAAATTCCATAAGTTCTGCATCATGAAAAAAATATGGTGGCTATATCATGCTGTGGGGATGTGTTTCTTACTGAGGGACAGGAAAACTGATCATGATTAACAGAAGGATAAATGGAGATAAGAACTGAGAAAAACTTAAATAACAAAATTGTAAAATATATTGAAGAGTTAGAACAGTAATGGATGTTCACCTACCAACAAATCACCAACTTTAAATATAACCTACAAAGGAATGGTTTTACTCAAAGGATATTTCTGTGATAGATGGAAAAGGGTGACCCCTGAAGGGAAAAGCTGAAAGAGTAGAAGGGCTTGCTTAAAGGCCAGACCTGCCTAATTAAGATTTTGGGAAGATTTCAAAATGGGTCCAAGCAAATTAGCGAATTTTTTTATTTTTATATTTTAATCTCTAGATGTGCAAAGCTGGTAGAGACATAGAAGACCTAAGCTGTAGGTGTTAAATTAAAAAGTGAAACACCTGATTTAAGCAAGTTTAAGAACTGATGGAATTGAAAGCAATTGACATCATTTTTGTGGGCTGGACATAATTTGATATTTAGAATATAACTGGGTAATTTTCTTTACAATACCATTAATAATTTGTTTAAATGGATAATTCAAAGTGGCAGCAAAGTGTAATAGAGTAGACTTTGAAACAAGGATCATGCTAGCAACATTGTGGCTGTAAAAATAGAATTAAGTCCATTCAGTATGATATACTGCTTAGTGGACAGTAGTATTTAAACAAATACACTAATGGTCATTTGTACGTGATTATTGGTTAGGGAAGGATTTTATTTATTTTTCTTTAAACTGAAAAACATAGGTAGGCCTACTGGTTAGATATGTGCCCATTTGTATAATTTTGTTGCTTTCACTCAGTAGGTGGTATAGTTGTATCATTTGGCTAGTTATCGAAATAGTTCATAGTTTAAACATTTGAATGGACATGTAAAACCCCTAAATGAAGCCATCATAATTATTGATCATGTATTGATCGGCTGTGAGGTATAGGTGCCGGCCGAGACTCCGCCCACCGCCGCTCACACCGGAAGTTTAGCTGTTGTTGTCACACTGGAAGAAAATGGCTGCTGCTCCGACTTTTTTTCACTGAAGACACTGACATTTCCATTTCATTTTTGTTTCATTGCACTGGGGGCTACTCTCGACCGCTATGCAACCGCAAAGGCAAGTGCGTCCTGCCCACTGACGCCGACCTGTCTCGGCTTTGTTATGTCCCGGACGGTGCAGTGTAGCTTTTAACTTCCAGCTTGTGCTAGCGTTAGCCGTGCTAGCCTCAACGGTCAGGCATCACCGAGCTTGTTGCTGTTCAGGCACTCTCTCTGGACTCCATTCACTGTCACTGGAGTTTCATCTGCCTCAAACATCTTGTTCACTTTCAGCTACTTTAAGCGCGTGTTGCCTTTATTGTAGGATTTAAAACATACAGAAAAGATGGAGCAACTTAGATAACAGTTTAGCACCTCAGTAATCGTTGCTATTTTAATGTGTTGCATCTGATTGATTGCCAGCAACACTGTCTTAGCATCATCGCTGTGTGAAAAACCCTATAGTGTATAGATATTTATCATTACATTTCAGTGGAGTTCGGGTTGCCCGAATGCTTACAATGTGTCTGCTGTGCAGGGTGTGAATGGTCACTCTAGGAAGGTGACAGTGTGAGGCAGAAAGGGCAGCATCATAAACTGTCACCCGCCTTGCAGCTGGCAGTGGACCACAATGGTAACCGTAATCTCTTCCAGTTCACTTCATGCACACCCATTTGCTCTGTTTTAGGTTTAGCTGTTAATCAGTTTACAGTATTTCATAAACAAAGCTCACATATATTCTGTTCTCAGTTTGTTTTTACATGCGACTGATCCTTTTTTTTTCACCTCAAAGCAACAAGTTCTGGAATATGCATTGGATCGAGCCGAGGTAAAATGTTATATCCCCCTTGCCTCTTTGTAAATTATTGGTAAAATGCATTTAAAAATGTTTTAGCATAGCCACCAGTCTGGGACAGCCAATGTTCCAATGTTTCTTAATTCAGTTTATTATGTGTGTTGCTTAGTACATTGTTGAAAGTGCTCGACAACGACCAGCGAAAAGGAGAATCTCATCCGGCGGCAGGAAGAGTTTGTATCAGAAGCTCCATGAGTTGTATATTGAAGAATGTGAAAAAGAACCAGAGTTAAAGGTCTGTGTTTTACTACTTCATTCAAGAGTTGGATGTTGTGGAATAACTAAAGAGGTTTCTTAATAAGTTAGAATATCATCAAAATCCTTTAATTCAGTAATTAAGTTCAACAAGTGAAATAATTATTGATTAAGCAAGCTTGCATAGCTTTTAATTTTAAGGATTAGGGCTTCCAGCTATGTAAATCTCCAAGGTTTAGTGAAAGATCAATTTTTGAATATTGAATTAAAAGCAAATTTCATCAACAGCCATCTGAAAAGTTTCAACAGGCTTTGCTTAACCCTGTTGCTTGTGTGCATTTCCTACTACATCTTTCCTTCCACTTAACTTTCGATTACTGTGCTTGGATTTAACTCTTTGTGAACAACCAGCTGCTTTGGTGATTACATTTTGTAGTTTGCCGACATTTTTAAATGTCGTTGATTATTTGCTGGGCAAGGTGGCAGTATTCCCCAATTGTGTAGGCCAACATTACTTTATTAATTTTTATGTGGTTATTATTTGGTCTTCTGTAATTTTCCAAATCTCTGAGATAACTAGTCAGCAGAAATAAACATTTGTAATATATCCCTCTGTATGAAATGAATTTATAGATCAGTTAGATTTTTTTAAAATTCAATTACAGAAAGAAGCTTTGCAATTATTTTATTTTATTTAGTTTATTTACTAAAGTAATTTTAGGAAGAGGTTTATGAACATGAAAAAAGTGCCATCGGAGTGTGTTGAAAAAGGGTTGTCAAAATTGAGCGGTAACTATTGCATTGTTTATGATTACTGAGGAAAATAAAATATTTTAAAAAATGTGTTGGTAACGATAAACACTGATGATGTCTGCAAACCCCAAACCTTACATTTGGTTTGGGGTTGTTTCTTTTGCTCCTGTTGGTTGCATCAGATCAATGATGCTTCTTTCAAAGTGTACTTTAATGCATTAATTGTATACTTCAGTAGCACTCCTGAATATTTCTGTGAAGGATTTTTGGTAGTTTCTATTTTTTAGAGCAATACCCCCTCAGGCTTTCGAAGCTTGTCTCCCTGACTGTTATCTAATTTGAACTAAACCCAAAAGAAAGTACATCAAAGTATATGATGTTGGGTGATGAAGTTATGCATCGAATTTGACCAGGGTTCTTGGTGTTAGTTCATTTAATGAATGGAGTGAAGAAATACCAGTTTTATTTTTTCTTTATGTCTGACCTGATGATGAAGGGAAAATTGTTCGATTTCAATACTATTTGATTGGCTTTTCTGATTGACAACTATTTAATCAGTTACTGCTCTTTAAAATATGCAGGATTGCTAATTTTATTTTCAGAAGGATATCCATCATTTATCTTTCGTATTAAAGAACATTACACTTTTCTTGCAGCTTTTTAAATTGGACACGTTATGCCATTACAAAGGAACAACTAGACATATGTCTGAAGTGTAGGACTGTTTATAAAATAAAACTGTTCAAATGTTAAAGCTTTTACTGAGTAGACATTTTGCTATCTGTTTCTGCAGAATCTGAGAAGAAATGTGAATCTACTAGAAAAGTTGGTGTCTCAGGAGTCTGTATCATGTCTGGTGGTCAACTTGTACCCTGGGAATGAAGGCTATTCGTTAATGCTCAGGGGCAAAAATGGATCTGGTAAAACTTGTTTAGCACAGTTGATCCCCCCTCAATGTATATGTATGTAAAATAACATTTCTAATCAGTTCGTTTCCTGTCTAGACTCTGAAACTATCCGTCTACCATATGAAGAAAGAGAGCTTCTGGAGTACCTGGATGCTGAGGAGTTGCCCCCCATTCTGGTGGATCTTTTGGAAAAATCCCAGGTGTGTAGGCAGAGTGGATTGTGCAGCTAGAATTCCACTGTACCAGCTGCTGGCTGTATCAATATAAATTATTTGGAAATAATATGTTTTAGTATTCGCCCATCTTTAGTTTGTGATCATTAGCGCCTGATATGTTTTTTTGTGCCTCAGGTGAACATCTTCCACTGTGGCTGTGTAATAGTAGAGGTGAGAGACTACAGACAAACTGGTAATACAAAGATCCCAACCTATCAGAGCAGGCACATTCTTCTGAGGCCAACCATGCAGGTGATTTACTGACTGACCTAATAGGATCTTCAGTTATTGGTAGATTATTTTCTGGCCTTAATGCATCGACTCAAACAAGTTCGCCTTGTATTCCATTTTTGTTCTGCAGACTCTAATCTGTGACGTACATGCCATGACCAGTGACCACCACAAGTGGACACAGGTAAATTACAATGTTTAGAAACAGAACGGTGAATGTTGGTCTCCTGCTGTGACTGTCATGCATCTCAGTCTCTTAGATATGTTCTCAAGCAGCAAAATCCAAAATAGGAATTTGTCGTGTTGCTTTTCTTAAAAACACGCCTTTCAGCACCAGAAAACGACTGGTACGGAAAGCTGCCTTTCCTCAGTGTTGCATTGTTGTTGTTTTTTTGTAAATTTTTGTAAATCAGTTCTTCTAATTAGAGCTGATCTATATATTTTCCAAATCCTTTAGCGTCTATAAAACCAATGTTTTTCTTAAATAAGGAACTGCTAGCCCCTTGTCTCAAAAAGGAAGGAATACTGAGTGATAGTTTTCCCTTATTGGCGATATAATGGAAAAATTTTAAGCTCATGTATTGAAAGGAAAGATTTCCGAATTAAAGGCAGCAAGACTTTAAAGGTTGTGTGTGGTAAATGTCTTCAAGAAGAATCGTTTTCAGAGTGTGAGCTCACAAAACAGTTTTTGACGAACAGAAAAAGATAAGAATGTGGTAAGAGTGGGTTGGAGGTGGTGGATTAAAAAAATAAGTGTGTAAGAGGGAAGTTAACTACATGTCTAGTTTAGAAATGGATTGAGCCTTGCCGTTTGATGCTGTGTGCTGCTTCTCTTGCCTAAAGCCTAGTTTATACTTCTGTCAGCAAGTTTGCACCCAGGCGCATGCGTTTTAACAGTGACGTTTTTCCTTTTATGCTTTGGTGTTGGTGTTGGTGTTGCAAACTGATTGCCCACCAGGACCGCGGGGGTGCTAACTTTTTCTGGCAGATCTGCCTACCATTGCTGTGTAAACTAGAGTTTATTTTCTTCAGCTTGTGAATTGTGCATTGACTACTGATTACATCGATTTCCATCACAGTCATAGGCGGCTGTGGCTCAGGAGTTAGGAGTCTGGCTTGTAGTCGGAGGGTTGCTGGTTCAAGCCCCAACCCTGACTGGCTAGGTCGTTGTGTCCTTGCATACTGGTGGTGGTCAGAGGTAGACTGCGGCCATAAAGTTTTTAAAGGCTGATGCCGAAACAGATTTTTTTGTTTTATTTGATCGTCAATGGCAGATATCTAAAGCCGATTATTAAGGTCGATACCCAAGGCCGATACATATATACTTTTTAGCAGCACATTGATTGTGAAAGACAATTGAAAACTCACTGTGAGCAATATGAATTAAAAAGTCAGTAAAACTTAATATTTATTGAAATTCAAAAATAAGAGGATATAAGAAAAAGTCTAAACAGTTACCTGAGGCAAAAGGTTTCAGAACAATAGAAAATACAACTGATTCAAGTATACAAAGCAAAATAAATTCAAACAGTAACCAGAATAGTGGTGCAAACAGCTGGTTGAGGTAGAACTTTGACTTCAAGTATCAAAGCTCACGGTGGTTCTGAATGTTGGGGGTCCTTCCTTCAGTCAAGTAGTGGCTGCAGCGGGCCACACAGGTGGCTAATATTCTCTTCTTTTTTTTTTTTCGGCCGATGGCCAATATAGAAGAAATTGAAATTATTAGTCCGCCTCAGGTCAGAGGGCCCGGTGGCGCCAGTGTCCGGCAGCCTCACCTTTGGCAGTGTGCCCCAAGGGCAGCTGTGAATACCACATAGCTTGCCATCATCAGTGCGTGAATGAATGTGAGAATGGGTGAATGACTGAATGTAGTGTAGGACAGGCCATTTACCATTACCATGCGCTCTCCATTGACAGAGACGGATAGGTTTAAAATTAGGCTCTATTCCGTCTGTCGTTGTGTAGGTGCATTGCATCTATTCATTTCAACGTAGATTTAGAAGTATAAACTAGACTTAAGCAGTAATAATCTTGTCATTATTATTTTTTTAATTTCCACAATGCGTAGGCTAGATCTGATTGAGGTTATAGACATTAGATGAAAAAAAGCAGGTGAAGGATTCCCCGTAGTACTAATGCACTGTGTTTCTATGGACTCTTTAGAACTTTTAGGACTTTAAGCAATTTGTGCATGGTTTGTCATTTGTGGTTTCTCCCTGGTTGCTCCTTTGTTTTGTCCCCAAGCGTATCACAAAAATGTTGCATTTTGACATTTCAGCATCTTCCTGCATGGGATTCCTGATATTGTCTCTGACTTCTCTGGTCCAATGCTGCTTTATACTCTTGCATAGACACGTCTGTTGTATTATTCTTCCTTTCCCTTTAGTTGTATAACAAAACTTTTTAAGAAGCTTGCTTTTCCCCCTCATGTTCATGTGTTTCTGAGTCATTTTGAAAGTCAGCTCATTTGTTGGCCGTTTTTCTCATTTCTTCCCTGCTGTAGGATGATAAATTGCAGCTGGAGAGTCAGTTGATTTTGGCCACAGCTGAACCTCTGTGCCTGGATCCCTCCATTTCTGTTACTTGCACAGCCAACCGTCTGCTCTACAACAAACAGAAAATGAACACTCGCTCAATGAAACGGTACCGAGTACACTCGACAGTGTTGGCAATAGCTCTGCTTGATTTTAGTCATACAAGGGGAAAATAGTGAAATAGTGGATATTAAAAGTGAAGTCATGGGATTGTGAAAAGAAAGCAGGAGAAAGATGCAAACATTTGATCACATTTGTATTTATTTACATTGTAGGTGTTTTAAGAGGCACTCCCGAGCTGCTTTGAATAGGCAGCAGGAATTGTCCCATTTGCCCGTGCCACCACAGCTACGACTCTACGACTATCTTCAGAAGAGGAAGGAAAGGAAACCTGCTCCTGTCATAGACCTAAAAATCTCCAAAGTTGGAAATGTAAGTAGTCAGACACTGGATACTTTGTTGTGGGCTAATAAGGTCTGGAAACACTCACCGTTTCTTTTGAGCAACATGTCAGTGGTTAGCTCTGTGACCGCCCTGGGTTCATATATAGGCTGGAGTTGGGGTTTCCAAATCCTGTATGTTTCGTGAAGGATTTATCTGTACTGCAATCGGCCTTCTTGTTATCTGCTGAAAGTCTTGTGTTCTCTTGCAGCCTGAATTAACCACTGAAATGTCTCATCATGTTGCAGTGCATATTTTCTCTTTTAAATGGCTTCTTTCATCTCTGTGGTTTATCTAACTTCACTTTTAAACACTCCACTAGATACAGTGAGGAGAACAAGTATTTGATACACTGCTGATTTTTGAAGTTTTTCCACTTACAAAGCATGAGGTCTGTAATTTTTTATCAAATGTACTCTTCAGCTATGATAATTAATTTCCATTTTATTGCATGACATAAGTATCCGATACATCAGGATAACTGAACTCAATATTTGGTACAGAAACCTTTGTTTGCAATTACAGAGATCAGACATCTTCTGTAGTTCTTAACCAGGTTTGCACACACGGCAGCAGGGATTTTGGCCCACTCCTCCATACAGATCTTCTCCAGAGCGTTTAGATTTCGGGGCTGTCACTGGGAGACAAAGACTTTCAGCTCTCTCCATAGATTTTCTTTTGGATTCAGGTATAGAGACTGGCTAGGCCACTCCAGGACCTTGAGATGCTTCCCACGGAGCCACTCCTTAGTTGCCCTGGCTGTGTTTCTAGTCCTTGTCATGCTGGAAGACCCATCTTCAATGCTCTTACTGAGGGAAGGAGATTGTTGGCCAAGATCTCACGATACATGGTCCCATCCATCCTCCCGTCAATACAGTGAATTCGTCCCCCCCCCTTTTGCAGAAAAGCATCCCCAAAGAATAATGTTTCCACCTCCATGTTTTGTAATTGGGATTTTGTTCTTGGGATTGTACTCATTTTTCTTTTTTCTTCAAACATAACGAGTGGAGTTTAGACCAGAAAGCTCCAATTTAGTCTCATCAGAACATATGACCTTCTCCCATTCCTCCTCTGGATCATCCAGATGGTCATTGGTAAACATCAGGCGGGTGTTGACATACGCTGGCTTGAGCAGGGGGACCTTGCTTGTACTGCAGGATTTTAATCCACGACAGCGGAGTGTGTTACTGATGGTTTTCTTTGAGAATATGGTCCCATCTCTGTTCCGGTCATTGACCAGGTCCTGCCGTGTAGTTCTGGGCTCATCCCTCACTGGAAATTGGAAATTAATAATTTAAAAGTCATCCACTGGGATTTTCTGCATTTTTGTGTTAGATTCTGTCCCTCACAGCTGAAACTTTGACTTTTTATTTCCTGCTGTACACAATCAGTGTTTTTGTTAGCGCAACTATTGAATTTTCAATTTTCACCCAGCTGGTCCACTGCTGGAACCAATCTACTTGCCAATTTATTCTGTTCTCCTCTTATTCCAACCTCCTTTTGATGCAGTAAATGATTAGTTGAGTATACAAAAATGATAAATAAATGTGGCCTTGAGGTTTGAATCAACCCCAAATCACAGACTTTTGACGGAATGGAAAACACACAAAAAAAAGTAATATGTAAAAATAGATTTCATTTATATGGAGCTTTTCGGGACCCTCAAAGCGCTTCACAAATCTCTCACATTCACACAGCAGTGGAAGCAAGCTACGATTGTAGCCACAGCTGCTCTGTGTCGGGCTGACAGAAGTGAGGCTGCCATTTTGTACCATCGGCCCCTCTGCCCAACACCAGTAGAAAAGGTGGGTGTCTTGCTCATGGAGACACCGACATGTAGCAGGCAAAAGCAGGAATCGAACCCACAATTTCTGGTTTGCAGGATGACAACTGAACTAATTTGACTTTTTATTTTATCACAGACAATACGAACATAAAATAGTTCATGTTTTGTCTAGTCAACTTTATTTAATTTGTAAATATAAATCCTCTCCTGTCATTCAGACAGGCCACACAACAAAAACAAGATTGGGACAGGAACAAGTTAGGGCTAGGAATCAGGTAAATTGGTTAAATAATTGGTGATGGCAACAAGTGATTGTAATTATGATTTTGTACAAAAGCTGCATCCTAGAAAGGTCAACTCCTTTAGGAGCAAAGATGGGACAAGGATCGCCCGTTTGCCAAGAAATATTTTTATAAAATGATTTAAATGTTTAAAAACAACATTCCTCAAAGAAAGATGAGAAGAGATTTAGATATTTCACCTTCAGCTGTACATAAAATAATTTAAAGGTTTGAGGAATTTTGATTAATTTCAGTACGTATAGAACAAGGATGCGAGCCTAAACTCAACCACTGTGATCTCTGATCCCTCAGAGGGCACTGCATTAAGAATCTTCATTCATCTATAAGTAAATGCTTTACTGTCCCCACTTTTTTCGAAATATGTTACAAAAACCAACATTGGAATATTTTTTCATTTAGAAAAAATCCCCAACAACAATTATAATCATGAGGAACACATCAAATTATTTTCTGTTGTATTGTTTTCAGCATAATACCAGTCAAAAATAATTTAACGAGGTACTGTTTTCATTTTGATTTGAATTACCGTCCTAACTTTTTTTTCTTTGGGGGTTGTTAATTCGTAACATAAGACTAATCGTGTTTGATGATCTTGGAATATTTCTGGATTCACTATCCAGCTGCATTTTGAATCCCCCTTCATAAACATGCAATCCAAAGAATGCATCTGCTAATCGATTTGTTACTTGGTTTAATGCTTGTTTCCCTCGACATCTGTTGTTGGTGTGAGTTTTATGGTCTTCTCTATCATTTTTTGTTTTGGGTATTTCTACTACTGTTTGTTGAGAATACTGCAATGCTGCTACTAAATTCAGTGTATGTTTAATCTATATTTTTACTCCAAGCTGAGTGCCAAAATCAAAAAAGGCAATGACACATCTTAAAGCCAACATTAATATAACTGTAATGATAAATAGATTATATATTATTAGGAGCATTGGGAATAATTGCTGCTTTTCTGTTTGTTAAACATAAGATTAGAGCTTGAAATATTGCAATATTAGACCATGGTATACATATAAGGGAATCTGATACCGAGCTAAGCCTAGGTGGTTTCTAAATTATCAAGTAAAAGCATGTTAATGCATTAGTATGACCTCTGTATTTTCCATATTTACTTCTAATTCCTGTTTTTTCTTTTTATATTTGCCCTCTCAACAATTAACATTCACAGTGTGTCGACATGTGGAAGCAGAACAACTGCCAGCTATCTGTACCAACAGAAGTGGATGTAAGTAACATGGGCTCATCTAAGCGCTATGTTAAATCTAAATGATGATATGTTCATGTGTGGAGTCAGCCATCCTGATCTGATTTGTGATTCTTCTCTAGGTGGAAAAGTACGCTGTGGTGGACAGATCTTTGCAGTTTGGAGACTCTCCAACCACTGTGATCTGGCCTGCTGAAGTAAGTTTGGCCCGTCCATTTAACACTCCCTGAGGATGAAAACCAATGCCGACAGTGTGTTGTCAGAAGAAAAAGCTTCTACTGCTTGTTAAAAATGTTTAATGACGCTATTAAAAACCAAGTTACTTATTTTGAAAAGCTCTATTGTGCAACATGACCACACAGTAAGATAAATACATACATAAAGGAAATAGCAAAACAAAACAATTTGGAACCATTTTGAATTTCACTCCCGTTTTAACTAATGTTGTAAAAAAAAAAAAAGTGTTGTCTTTCTTTGGGCTGCCTTGTTCCTTCATAGGTGAAAGGTTCCTACAAAGAATTGATTGATGTAATAAGTATGGGCAATTTGTCAAGTGTTATAAGATCGACATATGCAAAAAAGTACCTTCTATCCATAATTCTGCCCAATAATTCATCTGTCTAATTCTTTCTTTCTTTCTTTCTTTCTTTCTTTCTTTCTTTCTTTGTATTTACTCATGGAGAAAAAATATGTACAAGTGAAAAATTTATACCTCAAATTTTGGGAGGTCACTGGGATACAATAAAATGTTATAAGAAGGCAAGGCCTTAAATTTAGATACTATTAAGGAGTAACTGAACCCCATGAAAAAGCACCTTACCGCCCCCAGGCAACATTTGAAAAACTCTACTAAAGTGGGCAGGACCAGGAGACACGGATGGGCATGGCCAAGTGTGGAGGATGAGCGCGAGGGGGGGACATGGCGGTGTGGTCTGGAAGACATTCACGGCTGATATATGGCATGCGGCTGCCGAGCTCTGTAAAGCCTCTATTTACCTACAGTAAAGGGAGAAATGAGGTCTCTTCTCTGCCGTTCACCATAGGTTAAGGGAGGCTCTATGGAGCTTAGCGGCTAAATTATGTATCAAGCCGTTGGCTCAGGGCGCTAAGGCAGCGCTGCCTGCCCGTATAGTAGAAAACGAGCACAGAGAGCCTAGTGCTAGCATCGATGCTAAGTAGCTTCGGAGGGAACTACCTCAGCTTTTGTTTCCTAATTCACGGTGTGTTTAAAACATATAGGTTATATCTTATGGCTTTAAACCACTTTGATGTTGTGGTCCTTCAAAGTGCGATAAGGATTTCAGCTTCCTCTGTTTCTCTCGACATGCTTCTGTGTGCGCACGTAGCACCATAGACTGTAGAACACAAGATGAGCAACTTCAAGACAGCGCGGGGCGAGTGTGTCTGAGAGAGGGAGGGTGTCTCTGTGAGACCGTGCCTGTGACGTCAGTTTGTTTACCATTTCTTGAAGGTATTTAAACCCTTCACCTTCAATTATTATTTGCATTCAAGTAATCAAGGCAAGCAAACATACCAATGGAAATCTCAAAGTTGAAATTATTTTTTATACATCGAAAGTGATATATTTCTCGTCAGTGGGCTTTTTTCCGCCAAAACGCAAACAGATCTTACCTCACACAACAAAGAATAATTACTGGCCTTCCACTTCTCTCGTCGGACTTTGTGCTCCCACAATTTCCTCCTTTCTGCATCCCGAGAAAATAAATGTTACCGTTTGACACCTTCAGGTCTCGTACGGCACCCGAACGCTGCACAGCATGGCATTTTTGATAATCATAGATCAATCTCAAGATGCATTACTCATATGTTTCTGTATTTGTTTCTGTGTGATACTGTGTGATACCAAGTTGGTATCGAATATGGCGCCCATGAAGCAGGTGACCGCCTCTGAGTTGTCGCCTCTCTCTATATAGGCACACTAGTTTATAGACAAAAAAAATTTGGAATTTAACAAGTTAACATGGAAATGGAAAAAAATGCCCTGAAACTGAAAGATTGTATTGGTAAAGACCCAGTTATATAGTTTATAAACAAAAAAAGTTATTTTGGGGTTTATTTACACTTTAAGCACATTTGCATAATCAGCCAGGATTTAAAGGAAATGAATCGATTCAAGCATCTCCAACTCAGATAAATATAAATAAATAATATGACAGTTTTACAAGGATGTGTTATCATATTTTCTTAAATTCACATTGAAGAAAATGCAAGAGGACAGGAAAGTCTGAACTTGCTAGTTTGTAGATGAAATAACACTTGTGTTCCGTCTTAACAGGAAGTTATAGATGACTACACATTTGAATGTGAAGTTGGAGGCCAAGCTCAGAGGACCAAGGTATCCATCTTCCAGTCGATGGGAAACCCACTGGTGTACGGGAAGATCTATTCTGCTAAAGAAACAAAAGCAGAGGAGGAAAGCCCAGATTTAAAGCTCATACATCCGACGTAAGGATGCCAACAGCAAATTCATTTTTCTGACAAGTTTGAATTTTAATTGATTTATTTTCATTTGTGTTGCGGGATTTGCAGTTTCCTTATAGGATCAAAAATTGATGCAGCAAGGTTAGTCTCATCTTTAGCTTGCATCATTGTTTGTTCCTTAGTCCTGTCATGTACATTTTTTTTGTGCACTTCTCAAGAGCTCTGCACATATTTGTCTGCTTCACAGGTTTCTTACTCAGTACAAAGGAGTCTATGAAAAAGATGTAAAGTGTGAGGTCAGGATGTCTCATAACTCAGGCAACGTGGGACAGGGGCCTCCCTCCCCCAGCAAAGATGAGGTGAGAACCTTCCTTTCTTTGAGGATTTGTCGCTGCTTCTAGTTTCTGTCATGTCTTGGTTGGGCTTTTATAATTTGCCGTGATGTCATCTGCAGGGTGATGGTATTTCTTCTCTGGTACAGACGTCTTTATTGGGTAAAGGGGTGAAGCATCGACCCCCTCCCATAAAACTGCCTTCAGGATCGGGCAGCAGCTCCTCAGGTACATCTGACAGGGTTCCTACGCTGTCTGGCAAATTCTAGAAATTTGTTTAGGAATGTATCATGTTTGGATTGAATATACAGAAATATTTATATTATTTTCCTTTGTGTCATTATCTAAAGATTGTATCTGTTCATTCATCTGTTAGGCCTTAGTATATATTTTTTTCTTGTTTGCTTCTTTGCATTCTTAGAAGAAATACTTAACAGGGTTATATGGCTGCTCACTTAAAAAAGATTATTCTTGTCTTTTTAAGTTACTCTTCATTTTCAAAAATACTTTACAGTCTTCACTTCACAGTGTCACTATTTAAAAAATCCTGTCAAACTAAAACAGTGGAGTACATCAAATGTCGTAGGCTATGTCCACACGTAGCCGGGGTTTTAAACAAAGATTTTTCTCCGCTCCTTGAAAAAAAAAAAAAAACATCTCCATCCACACATAACCAGATAAATGCGTTTTTCAGCACATTCATAGATGTGCCACAGCAGTAGGGGTCAGTACTTCTCCCAAATCCTATCCACTCAGAGTAACTTTCTTTCCTCCATCTTCAGCGCGAAGCAGTAATACAGCTTGTAAAAGCAAACAAATAAAACGCGCTTTAACAATGGATGATGCCAACACAGCTCTGAGGGCACAAATGCTGTTTTTTGACAGTAAACACAGGTCACAGAAGTGGTGTTGTAGCATTTTTGGTCGTGGATAGTGACGTTAAGGCTCTTAAAACTATGTTTTCAACCGTCCACACGCAGATACTGAAAACGGAGAAAAGGCAAATCTCCACTTTGGCCTGAGTTTTTGAAAAGATTTGTTTTTGGTACCGAAAATCTCCGGTTGTGGATGACAGGCCAAACCGTAGAAAAGTATCTCCGTTTTGTGAGATACCCGGCTACGTGTGGACAGGGCCTTAGTTTGATCAAGTCCCACCCCAGAAACATGTTAGCGAGGGTTTGTGCTTTGAAAAGTTTAATGAAAAAGGATAAACATTGCTTAAACCACCAGTTTAAAACCAAAGTTTAACCTGATGATTTCTTATCCAAAGGATAAAAGCACCAGCTGAGATTGCTGGTACCTAATTTAAGCTTTATAAAGCAAGCATAGTGAGCATTTATGTAAAGGGTGCTGTTGATATCTGCTTTTCAGGTAATCTGTATAGTTCTCAAACCACGAGTGGTCTACTAAAGTGTCCTACGCCGCCGCCTCCAGCCAAAAGCCAGTCTCTGAACAGGAAGCACTCCATGGAGCTGGGCCAGGTGGGCCTGCTGTCACCTGCCTCCCTCTCTCCTATGGGCTCCACACAGAGTGAGTACTGCCAAGTCTGACTAACTCTGGGGCTCATAGTGAGCTGTACTGGAGCGTGCTACGCCAGCTCTTCTCCCAGCTTCCAAGTTTAACAGATGTGAATATTTTTATGACCAGTTCTGATGGATTACCCCAGCAAGAGACCAAATCTCAAGAAATTTGGAATAATAGGGAAACACGCTTGAAGCCTTTAAAAAAATTTGGAATGTTTTAGTAGATATCACTTTGTCACTAAATGATCATAAAATGACTTATCACCATGCTTCATGTCCATTCTGGCCATGTTTTATTTTTTCTTCCTTAGGATCGGGAACCCCTAAGCCTTCTACTCCCACACCCACCAACACCCCATGCTCAACCCCTCACCCTACCGACTCGCTCTCTGCTCCCCTCTCAGTGACCCCCACCCTATCAGATCCTGCCATGGTTCAGGGCCAGTCACAAGCTCCCCTGCTCACACCTTTCGCCCAGCAGCAGCTGGCTCTCAGCCAGTCTGTACCTGTCATGTCAATCCCCCTTCCAACCATGGGGACCTCCATCACCACGGGCTCCACCTCTTCACAAGTTATGACCAACCAAGCCGGGCTTAACTTCATAAACGTGGTCAGCTCTGTGTGGTAAGAAATAAAAAAGCCATTTGATGCCACCTTGTCATTTGCTAGTCATGGTGTCTTATAATAATGATTTTGTATTGTTTCTGTAGCAGTCCTCAGACTTTAATGAGCGGCTCCAACTCCATGCTGGGTCCAGGTCTTAATCTGAGTGGAATCCTGCCACCTGCAGGATTGATGTCCACTATGCAGTCTGGAGCCCAGACCGGTAAGAAAGCCCCGCCCTGGCTGTCTAAATTGCTTTAGCTACTTTTTAGCAGTGGTTCCTAGAATGAAACATGCAACAATCAGGCATGACTGTTGTCACTAGCTCCATTTTCTAAGCAAATATTTTCTTCTTCTGTTTTCCAAAATAGCTGCATAAAACCTTGTGAATGACAATCAAAATAGTTTTAATATCAATGCTTTAACAGTAGGTGGCAATAAGATCAACATTAATAAGCTTACGATGAATCTTACAAAACAGTTACTGATGATAGGACATTAACATCTCCATGAAATATTGATAGTACCCCGTGTCACACTGTAACCAAGATTTAAGGCTGGAGGATACACATTTTTTCTTTGTTTGAAATTAATTCTAAAATAATAGTGTGTGTTCATTTGGCCCTGTTTACCTTGTTCTTTAATTGATAAATTTTTTTACCTTATATCTTAAGCTTTAATGGAAACATGAGCGAGTGAAACTAATGTGGACATAATGGCTCCACTGTTGCAGTTACTGTTGTTCTGGGAGAATCTGCTTTAACCGTGCTCAGGGTCTTCTTTTGAATTCTAAAGTATATTAAATTGCAACCTGCTGGCACAGTATATCTTTTAGAATACTTTTGATATGAGTTTATATCTAATCCGAAAGATCATGTATATGACAATTTATTTTTTTAATCTGGGAAAATATAGATTTAAACATATTTGTAGCGGTGTAGCCGGGCCTTAAGACCAACCAGTAAGCTCTGTGTCAGTTTTGGATAAGTACGTTTGAAACAGTTTTGGATATCATGGTGCTGTAGAAAGAATTTGTGACTAATAATCTCACACTCAGAGAGCTGGAAGGATGCATGACAAGCTAGTCAAGTTAACTGACTTTCGCAGGTCAACCTTAATGTAGATTTTTGTTTTTACCATCTAAGATTACTCAGACTGTACACATTTCATAGTGGCCTAAGCAGACACTTTTTTATAGATGTTTTAACCTAATCATCACTTCTGCTTCAAATATTGACAAATCACTGTGAAACTGAAGCATGATCACTTCAAATACTTTTGGTATTGATTATATATTTGCTTTATTACGCCACAATAGTTAGGAATATCCCTTAATGTATCACACATGAATGCCATGATTTGTCTATTCTTTATTAATAAATTAATGCATGATGCCACGTAATCCTTTCTATCCAACCTTCCAACACTTGTATTAGAAAATGTTGCAACATAGAATACAATAATCATTTAATTGTCCCACAGGGGGAAATTTAATCATAACAGCAGCAAAAAACACATACAAACAGAACAAACACACACACAATTTTGACAGAAGAAAAAAAAAACGGAGTACTGTACAGTTATTAAGTATAAGTATAGATAAAGTGGCAAACCCAGGTTGTAGTGAGCAAACAGAGCAGGATAGTGACAGATGTTTGAATAATTAGAAAAGTACATATAGAGCATTAAGAAGTAAGCATATAACTTCCAATAAGTTAGTATATGTAGACTGGGAAAAATAATGTGCAAGTTATAACAGTAGTGGTGTCGTTTGGTTGATTAGTTCAAATTACAGCGCTGGTGTAATTTCCACTAATCAACCGAACAACACCACAACATAAAGCTCCTTTAAAACAGAGCTGAACCATTCTTTAAATGCAATCTAAATGAGAGAAGTTTTACTTTTTAACGATACTGAGAATTCATAATTTTGCAAACATAGAAAAAAAGAATCATCTTATGTTTATATGTAACATATCTGTAGTAGTCAAGTAAAATAAGTCCTATGGTTCTAATAATGATAGTCAACAGATAAGTTTATGTTTAAAAAAGGAAAACCTGTATTTGTGGTTTATTCTGTTGTCTTCTGTTTACAGGGAACCCTTTTGGTCTGAACAACAGTGCTGGTATGAGACCTCTGGGCGTATTACAGGTATGTCTCTCTGTCAATCACTGTAGGAAGCATGTGTATGGATTTTTTTCTTCTCACCTTTACCTTTGTTACCACGTGATGTGTGAAGTAGTAGCACAGATTAAAATTTATTTTATTCCCTTTCATCTCATTGCATAAGCAAAGCAAAGGCTACCTCTTACTAAAGCGACATTTATACACTCAACAGGAAAACATTGCTGCGGTCTTACTGAACATGCTGAGTCTCTTAGAAAAGGTCATGCAGTAGGAATAGCATTAAACTAGAAGTAAAAGAGAATGCCTCTCTTGAATCCAGTTTAGTTCTGACTATTTCTTTGTAGTCACAGTCTAAGTTGAGCTCCTTTTTAACTCTCCCATGTCCTTCTTCCTCCCCTTTCATCACATGTATACGATTTCCCTCCCTCCGCCCTTCTTGTCCTCCACCTTCCATTCATCCTCACCTCCTTGTGTTTTATTCCCCCACTTTTTTGTGTGCGTGTTGGTGTTTCCATGTTATTCATCTCCAGATCCCCACTGGTCCTTACATCTTTAACTCTCTGCAGCAGCAGCAGCTGTCCCAGTTCTCCCCACAGCAGAGTCAGTCCGCTACGTCGAGTCCTCAACAGCAAGGGGAGACGGTGAGACACATTTACATGTTGAACGCTACCAGCATATAAGACTACACAGTCAATTATGTGCAAAATAATAACACTATTTGAAATTAATTTCCACATTTAGCCTAAAAGTGGGTGTGGTTAAGATTTAACATGGGAAAATTAGTCTTTTCATGGTATTTGAACATCACAAGAGCTTTAAACTCTAAATATTAACTAGTACAGCATGTACTGCACATGTCAACACGTAAATGGGGTTTTCTCTTTTCTGTGACACTATAGAGACCAGATCAGTTTTGGAAATGAAAAATTCTGCTGTTTAGCTTCGTTTAGCATCGTCTTCATTACAGAAGTTAAATCTAGAATGCACTGATCAGCACTTTTCGGCCAGATTCCAATCCATGATTGATGTATTGATTTTTTTCTTCTTTTTTTGACTTGCATATACTGCTAATTATTATATAAGATTTTAGCACATTCTGATTTCTCTCTTAGAGCTTTACTAGAAGGTGGTATAAGAACAGTATTCAAAATACTACTTCTTGACTTCCTGTTGTGAGCATGGACGTCATTAATTATTTACATTATGGCATATATATATATATATATATATATATATATATATATATATATAGAATACAGTACAGACCAAAAGTTTGGAAACACCTTTTCATTTAGTGAGTTTCCTTTCTTTTCATGACTATTTACATTGTAGATTCACACCGAAGGCCTCAAAACTGTGAATTAACATACATGGAATTATGTAGTGCTTTTCCAAAAATTGTGAAGTAACCTTGCCTCCAAAGTCTCCGGACCTGAACCCAATCAAGATGATTTGAGGTGAGCTGAACCGCAGAGTGAAGTCAAAAGGGCCAACAAGTTTTAAGGATCTCTGGGAACTCCTTCAAGACTGCTGGAAAACCATTTCGGGTGACTACCTCTTGAAGCTCAAGAGAATGCAAAGCAGTAATCAGACCAAATGGTGGCTACTTTGAGGAATCTAAAATATAACACATGTATTCAGTTATTTCACCCTTTTTGTTTAAGTACATACAGTAATTACCTATATTATGTGTTCATTTATAGTTTGGATGCCCTTAATTGAGAATCTACAATGTAGTCATGGAACAAAAGGAAACGCATTGAATAAGAAGGGGTCTCCAAACTTTTGGTCTGCACTATGTATATATAACATTTTTTTTTTTTTAAAGTAAGCATACCAACGTCCCTCCTTAATGTTTAGCTTGCTTTTCATACGTTTTGTTCATAAGAGAGTTGATAATATTAACTTAATTAGTTGACTGGGTCAATACTTTAGGCCCTCTTACATTAATAGCTGGGAAATTTCATTCGATCAGTTTTTGATGCAGATCTTTTTTTTTTTTTACCGTAAATCTCACGAGGGAAACAAAAAGTAAAAATGAAATCCCTAAAAGACCAACTGAACAAAGTTTACTGGCGTGTACAACAGAAGAATCTGAAAGTACTTGGATGATCCCCCGGAGCTCCCCTGAAGTCCGATTTATTTTGGATTTCTGGAATTGTTTTCAGTTTCAAGACATTCTTTGCTGTACAAGAAATGTACAAATCTGTACTTAATCATGTGGGGAAAAGGCCAGTGTCAAGCAGTGCGTATCTAGTAGCAGACGCCAAAAACTGATGCTTTTGTAAAAGCTGACCTGGATAAAAATTCTTTAGTGATTTTTGTATAATTTAAACTGTAAAATCAATGTGTGTTTCCTACCACAGAGCTCAAATAACTCTGTATGTATAAAGCACTACAATCACTCACCAGTACATCTACACGATTCCTAAGTAATGCAACAATATCTGTGATTTCAGTGTCAATTTAATATTTGTCTGTAAGAACCAAAAAGGTTTAGACCTGTCTTTTTTTTTTTGCCTGTTTATGTTCGATTTTAAGCAAATTGCCTATTTTACAGTGCTTTATAAAAGCATTTAAAATCCATTAACTTTTCCTACTTTTGGCTTATAATGACTATAAACCTAAATTTCAGTAATGGGATTTTGTTTGAACAACTCAAAGTCGTGCATAATTGTGAAGTGGCAAGAAAGTAACATCAGATTAGATGAGAAATTTTACTTTTTGACCTATGTGAAGAAAACCGTGTTTAAGACGGCCAACGTTGCACATCAATTGGAACACACCATTAACAATTAAAGGTTTTGCAATAATAATATTCATGTGATAGGATGACCCAGTCAGCGTCCAGAGCTAAATCTAAGGAAGAATCTGTTCCAAGTCAATCTAAAAGAGCTTCAGGTATTTTGCACAGAACGGTGGGCAGAAGCACACTGCAGTTTTTTTGATTAATGTTGCCCCCTGCTAAACAAAGGCATGCCCCACAGCTTCTGCCACCACAATGTCTAGGAGTGGGGATGTAGTTTGGGGGGGATGGGGGGTTGTATAGTGTTTTCCATATAGGTCAAAAAATTGGGTATCTTTTTTTCATCTGAGAATGTATCGTTTTACTTCAGCTTCACAATCATGCTTTACATTGTGTTGTTCAATCGCTTAAAATATCAGAAAGTATGTTTAAGTTTTTGGTGTTGTGAAAAGAATCCAATTAGTTTTGTAAATACTTTTCTCAGGCATTGTATTATGTGCTAGAATTTGCTCTTTCTTTAAAATGTGAAGCTTTCTGCCAAAACCTGTTATGGAACAGATGTTTAGAATTGTACAGGTTTGTCTCTGGGGTCAGCGGCATTTCATTTTAATCCTCTTGTGTTCCGTTACCTGTGTGCTGTCCTTTTAGAGCGACCAAGGACCTGATCAGAGTTTAGGGAACCAGCAAACGGCAGTCATCAACCTTGGGGTGGGAGGCTTCATGTCTCCACAGGCAGCAGGTATGAGCCACGCCGACTCAGGAACGCAGCAGTCCAGCAGCACACACTTCTACTCCCAAACCCCACTTTAGCCTACTTCCACACACAAGACACCATCCCACTAACTAGGATCAATCACTGTTGTTATGATTGTACTTACTGTTCATAATTGAGTCTGTAAATAACTTTGATCATTTTGTTGAAGTTAGCTATTGTTCTTCTCTTAGAGGAACATGTAAAACTTGCAGGAGAGACTCAACTTCCCCCTGTTTTCTGCTACATTCTCTTTTTCATTTGCTCTCCCCCTCCCCCCTGTGTTGTATCCCCCGTCTTCCTCTCAATTCACTCTGTTCCTTCACACCTTAACTCCCCCTTCTAATTCATGCTTTTTGCCCATAATCCATGCACATTGTAATTTTTAATGTGCCACTGGATTCCCTCCAACGTTTCACCCTTTTGCCCTCTCGTTTCATCCGTCTGTGTGGTACCTTTACTGAAACTGCACTCTCCTCCTCATCTTCACCAATGTTTTCCTCTTTCTGCCTATTCTCCCCTCACACTTCACCCCAAATCTCTTTCTGACCTCCCTCTCTCATCACCCATTTCCTTCTTGGGGTTCCCCATTCTCCCTCCTCCTCCTCCCTCCTCCCCTTAGTGCTGTCCCAGTTGGGCTGTGGGCTGGACGGGTCTGGGCCCCCGCTGCCTTCTCCAAGGCTTCAGCAGCAGCACCAGCCACAGATTCAAGTAATACAGCAACAGTAACATCCTTATACACTCAGAGATGTTTGTGTGAACCAAACAGAGACATGAGCAAGCAGCCAACTGTCTATGACTTTATTTACCAGGCAGCTTTTTGTTGTCCTATTCTGTGAACTCTGAGGAAAATTGGATGACACAAAATTATTTTACTAATGTTTCAAAATCTAAAGCAAATTTCCTTTTTTTTAATTTTTTTATTTTGCATAGAGTGCATTGAAAAAGTATTCAAATCCCTGTGAACTTCCTCAAAATTTTTCCTGTTCAAACCGTAAACTTAATTGGATTTCTTGTAAAACACAAACTAGTGCATCACTGCGACCTGATAAAAATCTGAAATGCATTTGTATTTAGACCAGGGGTCGCCTTAACCAAATATTTCCCATATTTTACCAGTTTTTTTTTTAGAATGTGACAGAAAAATCTGAAGGCTGTCTGTCATTTTTATAGATTAGTATTCACACCTCCCTCTGACCACTTTTTTTTTTTTTTAGCCCTAGCCATTGAGTCCTAGTAAATTAATTCCATCCATTATTTATTACGCTTCTCTTTGAAGGGTCGCAGGGGTTTGGTGCTTATCTCCTACGGTTAGCGGGCGTAAGGCGCAGTACACCCTGGACAGGTCGCCTTTCATTCCAGTGCGCCCAGTTAGACGCTCTCCATAAAGACCAATGTGTGCCAAAGACAGGTGTCGTGCTGCGACTGCTACAACTTTAACTGCAGGCTTTCCTCCAGTAGTTTACGGGTCAAGAAATCGCTTGTTTTGAAAGTCTTCGACTTCTGGTCGCTTTCATGGGAGAAATGTTTCCGTATGTTAAACCTTTTTGTCTAGAGTGATTAACTTTATTGCAGTATCCAGTGCAGGAGCAAAGCGTGAATTCTACATGCAAGTTGAACCCCCACAAGAGGGGGTCATCTATTCGATCCAAAACTTCATCTCAATAACTTTAGCAACAATCCCACTATTAGATTACAAAAAAAAAAAAAAAAAAAAACGGTGAGCATTTGTGTTCCATGCGATGCAGGAACCACATCAGGTATTCTTATAACAACCGCAAGCGTTTAGTTTCATTTTTATGGGTAGCTTTCTGGTCAGGTTGTTTTGACTGAATAATACTTAAAAGGATAAAAATAGATAAAAAAGATTGTGACCGTACTTTTTTTACCCTTATTTTTCCTTCCGCTTTACAGTTCAGCCTAAGCGGGATGTGTCGAGTTTGAGGCCGGCAGTCCACACCCTGCCCACAATACGACGTAATCTGAGCCGCAAAATACCACATCTTTATTATCACCTCCCTTACTGTATTCACCCCAATCATTCTACATGTCCCATAGTGCACCACAACAGCTTCTTAGCCCTAAAAGGGAGGTACACAGAAGCGCTGCTTTTGGGAAAGTCAGAGGAAGGAAACAATGGTAGTTTCAACTTTGTCAAACAATAGCAATCCAAGTCAGATCTGCTGTGTTCCCCAGCGCACAGTTTGTCTGAGGAGTTCAGATCATCTGTGTGACTGAAGCGGAGGAATTTTATCTGGAATCGTTTCACAATCCATGGAGAGTACACCAGCAAAAATCCAGATGGAACTTGTGAAACTTTGGGGTGTCAGCACTATCAAAAGAAAATAGGTCTTGAAATTCTGTTACGACAAAATGTGCAAAACGTTATTCAAAACAAAATACTTTTTCAAAGCACCATATAAATTTAGTATTTGATCAGAGCTAAATTCTATATGAATTCTTAAAAAATGCTGAAAACACTCGATTTTTTTCTTTCTGGTTATAGCTCACTGAATATCTGATTATCATTCAATACGTACTCAACTTATTTTTATATTGAAGATATATTGTTCGCACATCAAAGCTTATGGCACTTTCAATGGCAGCAACTAACAGTGTGTCAGTCTGGGAGGCAGGCATGGTCAGCTTTTTTCAGTGGGATGTTCAGTAGCTCTCTCTATTGGCCCCGGACTGTTGAAAGGTTCCTGATTGCATCATGACGGTGATCAAAGGCTGATAGGCTGCAGGCATGAATTGAAGGGTTTTCCTGTCTCCCTCTCTCTCTGAGCAGAAAGCACGGTTGCTGAGCTGCATGTTTTGTCTTCACTGGGATCACAGCCAATAACGCGTGTCTCCAGACGACACTGGTGCTGCTTGACTGCATCCTGCCTCACTCCCCAACACCTCTTCTCCCTTTCCTCTGAACAACCATTAACCTCTCTTCTGTATTTCTCTGCACACTCTGTGCAAACCAGCCTTTAAGTCAGCTTCACTAACCCACGCTAATGTGGCACAAAGCATATTAAAGATACGATTCGGTTTACACGAGGGAGGCTGCTTGGAATCAGTGGCAGTTAGCATAAACCAATGGCAGTGACGATAACGTCTAGATTAAGGGAATCTTACCTTTTCTAATTATTCAGCTTAAAAACAGTGAAACCCTTCTGATTTGTGTGTTTACTTTTTTATTGAACAGTTGCAATTCTTGCAGCACCAAATGCAGCAGCAGCAAATGGCTATGGGAGCAGCGGTTCCACAGGTGGGAGCTCCACGGCAACATACCGGCAATCAGCCAAGAAGTAAAAGGAAGAGGAGCACGCCGCAGCCCTTCCCAAAGTCATAACAGACAGAAATCACACTAACCCCCCCCCCGCCCATACATACACACATACAAGGACATGAAAGATCTATACTGTGTTTTTTGTCTGCCTCAATTTTCAGACAGCAGGCAAAACAAAAGACTTCTTTATGCTTTTTCTAGCTGATCAATTTGTATGTATTGGTTATCAGAAGTTTTGGAAAACTCAAACATCCACTGTGGAGGATCACGTTTTTACAACAGGGAGCCCCAAACTTACCAAGTGACATGGTCCAGAAGAAGCTGAGGCTGGTAAGCTGTGGGTTTCCGCAGTTACATTTTTCCTGTTGGAGACTTTTTTCTTTTCTTTTTTGCAAGGACTGAGAGGATCCCAAATGCACATTCTCAGGAGGATTCTGCACAAGGCCGTCTGATCCTCCTACCTATGCTTTGTTGAAACCCTCCCCCAAACCCCGAGTAGATACTGCCCTTTAAGCACAGATCCAAGCTGAGCTTATATCGACACCAAATCCTCCATGTAACCATGATGACTTTGTGAAAATGCAAATCTGATTTTGGGAGTATTGCCTGGGGGCAGCTGTCTACCTCTCAGTCTGTTGGAAGTGTTTCTTCTGTCAGCGGTTCCGGCAAACAGGACTCAAGATCAACATGCAAGGCGGTGTACTTTTTGTACAGCATATTTTGAAAAGGAGTCACCTTTTAATAAGCCCAGGAGCCATGAGCATATTCTTTACATGACATCAGCTGAGCGTGAGCGAGGCATTTCTGGACACCAAGAAATAATTTTTTTAAACAGTCTTTGTCATCAGTTTTATTGTTATTAAAAAAAAGAATATATATTGACAGTGGAAAATACAGCTTTTAGATATAAAACATTGTCTGGACTGTTTTTATTGTGTCGCCTTCACGCTGTCTAGAACCTTGTCAATAAGTTTGTGGATCTCCCTCTGACGGGCCGTCGCTCGGTTGATGCACTCCTGCAATTTCTCTCCTGACAGTGAAGTTCCACCTGAGCCACAAAAAGAGTTGGTTTGAAGCTTTTTGACATTTCCTTTAATTATAAAGGTTATAAGACTTCAGATGTTGTTACAGACTTTCACAGGGTCTCGAATCATTTTTCATCTAAAAATTGGACTCAACTTTTCAGAGCTTCTAGTCTTTTGCATTTGCTTTACAATATAAAATAATTCACTATAAATTGATGGTAGATATTTGTACATTAGACAGACTTAACATGGAAGGAAGGTGAGGTAGGATGAAAGGATAGGACAGAAATTCCAGACAGATGGAAGAAAAAAAGACAAGGTAGGGTACAAGGAAGAAAGAGGGAGGAGAGAAAAAGCAAGGACAAGTAATGGATAAAGAATTTACAAGATCAGAGGTAAAGCAGGATTAATGCCATAAAAATGGAAAGAAAAGAGAAGGGAAAGATTGAAAGGCTGACAAAATTATTCTGACAATGACATGGAGGCTAAAGTCTGGAAATATTTTTCAAGAAAAAAATGTTATCCATGGCAAATATAGAAATCAAATGTTCAGTTTCAGGTGCGCATCACTCATACTTTATTTCAGAAAAAGTAATAAAAACAGTCCCAAGAGCAAAAAAGGTGCAAGAAATAGAATCTAATCAGCTTTTGAATGTCAATAATTCTGTACTTTTTAAACTGAATGCCATTTCTGTTCCCATTCCTGCATGTTTAACATATTTAAAAGAGTCTCTACTTGTTGCATCTTACCTGGTTTGTGTACAGAACAGAGACGACCCTCCTCATCTGTGACCACAGTGAGATGTGACGTTGATAGACTCTCCTCCTCAGCTGTGGGGTCCACGATCACTATGGAACTGTGCAGAGAGAACAATTACTCGCACGAGTGAAAGTTAGGCATGGGGCTTAAAAACATCGCAGTTTTCTATCTTAACATGGCTAAACTTTAAAAACATAGATTCCAGCTAAAGGAGTGGAGTTGTCAGAGGGATTTTTTTCACACTGCTGGTCAGCTGGCTGAAATATGGCTACTGCCCTTCTCTATTCCGAAAAACTCGAAGTAATCTAAATTTTAGAGGGTTTTGGACTTGTGGAATTATTTTTTTCTTCCTCTATTTTAAATAAAATCAATGCGATCATGTTGATTTTGTTATATACAATGAAACTGATGTTTCCCTGCAGGTTTTCAGGTAAATCGCTTATTGTTTTAATCTCATAACTGCTTATGATTGGTGCAAATTATACAGAAATAAAGAAAATGTTCTTTAAAATTAGGCGAACGTACTCATCGAAGATGCAAAAAGAGGCACCAACAGGATGTTTGCAAACATCCAGGCTTTGACGCTTTTCCAAATTCACCTCTGGTGAACATGTCTCTTTGTTCATGGTGACTTCTGGGAGCTGTGCTGGAACAATAGTAGGGAAGGTTAAACTAAATACTCAAATAATTTACACGAACTGAATTTAGAACACACATGATAAGAAAAGCTTGTTTTCTTTTTTTAAGAGATGAATCCATCCGGCTGTTCCTGGCTAATACCAATTTTTGTGCCAATGGGGATCGGTTGATGTCTTTTCTTTTTTAACCAAAATAGTGGGTGTTTTTTAGTTTTGACCAATGGAAAATTTGCTGATTATGATCTCTGATGGGAGCATCTCAAATATTTTCTCTCCAATGAAGTTGACTTTTTACATCACATACTGTTCTTCAGGGCAGCCAGCAGGGCGATAATACAAGCATCCAGAATGTTCCCATCATAGTCGAGACACATAATGTCACAGTAGAGCACCCAGCAAAGCTGCAACGACAAAAACAGCTGAATCATGAATAATGTGTCATCACAGTGAACGATCACAAACGGTACCAATGTGCATGAATTCCTAAAGTTACCTTCCCTCTGTCGATGCACAACTCCTCTGTTCTGATCACCTCAGAGCTGCGGCACACACACAAATTAGTAAAAACAGACGAGCATTTAGACAATGAATACATGCGCAGGCTGCAAATGTCGGCCAGACCTTTCAATAACATCAGCAATAAACTGACTAGCAGCCTGGGCCTGTTCTCCCGGTGGACCGGGTCGAAAGCGGGACGAACACAGAGGCGGCAGGTCAACGTTGGGCACTGAACAGAGAAGGTGCAGCAGTTAGTTCCGGTCTACTTCTCACAAGCCTGATTAGTTCATGTTATACACATAGGAACATATATGGATTGTCAAAAGCCTTGTAAGCAGTATTACAATGCGATTTCCTACGGTAGCACGTAATCACAAAAAAGGAGTATTTACCAATGTAACCTTTACCAGGGGCCTCTGCTGTAGGGTTAGCCAACTCCTGTACAAGAACACATTGTGATAACTTTCAATGAGAAAACAAACATGACGAAGCTGTTTACCTCTGAAAGACAAACAGCAGCACTGACTGATGTAAAACTTCTAACTGGATGGAGAATTCTTAATTCAAAGACGTTCAGAGTTGGTTCATAAACTTCAATTGAAGTTTATGAAAGTCCTACTATGTTCCCACTTTTGAATCAGACATTTATCTACTGCTGATAACAATAGATGAAAAGCAAAATAACCATATTTTAAAACAAAGAAGAAGAAAAAAATCCCCCTTTGCCTGCTGTGATGTCACCAGAGGCATCACCATGTTGCTTTAACACGGGGTAAAGTTGTATCTTAAGCATATATTTACAACACTGCTAAACAAATACAGAAACTAAAAATTAAATGCTGGGTTTTTTAGATAGTTTGAAAACATTAAACGAAAGAAATTGTAAAACTTGAAAGTGTTGAGTTGTCTCTGTACCGCTTTGATTCCGCAGATAATCGTTGTGTTTCCTATCTTCACCAACGCCGAACCATCCGCTGTGGATATGGATCCTGGACCAAAAGAGAAATATAAAATGTAAACCAGAATAAGCCTGTGAATATTCTCATTCATCCCCGTAGATAAGAGTAAGCGTGGGTCAGATCTAGCATCGGCTCTCCTCACCAATGTTCAGTGTTGTGGTTCTGAATTCAGAAAGCTCCCGTCCATCAGGCCGACAGTTTTCTTTCTGGAGCCAAAAAACAAGTTCATATTGAATTTTGAACTGAAATATGCAGAAACATTTATTCAATCAGAAGATCGATTATAATAATGTAAGATTTCACAAACCAGAAAGCTTCTGTGATACTCCAGAGGCTCCGCGGTCCTACATGTTACATGGAAGCAACACAATAACATAATTACTCGGTGAAAACGTTAAAAAAATGTATTTTAGACAATACGAAACTGACACAAGCTCGTCATGTTTTATAAAGATATAAAAATCAGACAGTGAACAAATCTAATGTACTATGATTGTTTAAGATATTTAACACGCAAAAGGAAGTTAAAGCAAACGGGTTGTTTGTGTAAATAAAATGCCAAATTTTATCAATCTTACTTAAAGCCTGCCGCCATGATGTTTTGTTTAACCACGTGTGTTTGTACTACGGAGGCCGGTAGGGCAAAGTATATGTCATTAGGATGAAGTCTATCAAATCTTTTTTCCTTTCTTTTTCCTTCTTTTTTTTTGTAGGCTGTTAAGGGCTATATGGAGGACCATTTCTGTCAAAATTGCCAATAAATACATAAAGGTAGAAATAAACTTAAAAAATGTGAAATTAAAGAGTAACTCACTCCAAAATCTACTTCTTTGTTGATAAACTGTATAATTGAGTCTATAATAGCACTATCTACATTTCCAGTAATTATTTTATGTATTTTAGTACATTTTAGTGAAAATATAAATTTTGTACCAAAAACCGCCCCAAGTGGTTAAACTGAAATTCACTGTAATTCAAATCCTGCCTTGCTAATGGCTAATCTCGGGTTGTTGACGTAGGCTTGGAATAGTGACGACAGCAGTCCGGCCGAGGTTGGGTGTATAACATTAGCGGTCTGGGCCACACCTCTGTAGCGAGATGCCATGAACTGCCTGCAGCACAGTCCACTCATCTGGGTGCTGCGTTATGCAGGTGGTTACCCCTACTTGCTGACCTTTGCTCATTACCTATGACAAAAGGGAATAACTGATATATCAGTAAATGGAAAATAAAATCTAGGCTAAGAGTTCATTTTTAGGGGAATAATTGTGATGGTGTTTTGTTTTTTGCACATTCCTGAATGTTTCACAACATGCTTGGATACATCTGTCTGCAACACACGTTTTCTGTTGCAGACAATGACGTACAATGCCCACGGGTTCAACCTCCAGATTATTTCCAGGCAAAGGAGCTTGCTTTACTACGGCTCTCTCCATCTTTCTGGCCGCCTGTGACTGCACTGCGGGTGCGCTGCTGCCTGTAACATCAGTCACCATAGACATATATATAATATATGTTTATATATATATCTATGTCAGTCACAGCCCAGACCACGCCTAGCCCTTCTTCCCCAGGCGTTTTTCCTGGTTCGTCAGGCAACGCCTCCTTTTGAGGCGTTTTTGAAAAATAAATGTGGGTGGGGTTATACTCTGGTAGGGGGTGAGTTACTCTTTAAATAAATGTGGAAATGAGCATTTCAATGAATAAATGTGGAAATAAAAAAAATGAAAATAACTAAATGTGAACATATATAATTAAATAAATTTGGAAATAAATAATTAAATGAATGTGAAAATAAATTAACAAATGTGGAAATAAACATCTGTGATGGACTGGCGACCATTTCCAGGGGTTTACCCCGCCTCTCGCCCGTTAACAGCTGGAGATAGGCACCAGCCCCCCCCGCGACCCGGACTAAACGGTTCATAAAATGGATGGATGGAAATAAACATAGCAATAAATAAATAAATGTGGAAATAAAAACATATGAAAATAAAATGTTAAATTAATGTGGAAATATGTTACTATTTTTTTCATGTAGTCCCACATATATTTATTTGATTATTTATTCATTTTTTGTTTTATATTGTATTTAACCATTTATTTATTCATTCCCATATCTATTTATTCAGTTCTATATTTCTTTATTTACAAATATATTTTCAAACTGATTTATTTATTTCTATATTTAATTCTATCTATTTATATATTTACAAATGCATTTTACTCTTTTTTAAATTTGTTCCCACATTTATTTTTTCCTACATTTATTTATTTAAAAATGTATTTCCTCACTTATTTATTTATATCCATATTTATTTATGTATTGTCAATTTTGGCAGAGATGGTCCTCCATAGTTTGGTCATCTTTATCAGAATTTCTCTCGTAATAAGCATGAATCTGTAAATGATTGGCGTAGTTCCCACTTATAACCAATAGATGTCAGTGTTTTTTAAACTGCTGCCTGTCCCGGTGCCTTCTTTTCTGTAACTGATGATGTGTCGAGAACAGTGAGGGCGATTTCCGCGTCGCCGCTGTGTTCAGTTTTGATTGGAAGCAGAGTTCACTGAGCTGACCACGGAACAATGTGCATATGATGGGTTATTTATCACTTCCACTCTGAACATTATTTTGTAACATTGCGTTTCCATGTAGGTAGGTTGAAACTAGAGCATCCGCTGCAAGGTTTGAATTCAAACATCAGGGAAACAAGCTAGCCTTGCAGCTAGCCACCTGGGCAGGTGGTCTGTCAGAGGTTGTTTTGAGGAAAATGGATCTCTTCTGTGAGATACTCCAAGCTCTTTTTGCCTTGGCAGCTCTTGCTTTGATTGTGGTGAGTACTGTTTGACTTTAATGCGTTTTTTTTTTTTTTTTCATTTTAAGAAATGTATTTCATTTAGAAGCAGATTATGCTTGAATATGCTGCCTTTAATCATGTCCAAAACCTTTGAAATGGGCTTCTCTAGTACAGTTTATAATCTGGCATTTACCATTGAAGAATTTTGAAATGTAATGTAACTCATTAAACATCTGTTTAATGAGTTTAGTCATTAATGTTTTAGTGATGTAGGCATAATTCCAATGGTCATACGGTTAGTTCAGGAAGAAATTAGGGCATCTGGAAGAGCATCATGGCTTCTTTTTAAACGGGCATTCTGTTGGAAAGTATTTCCTCTTTCTCTGCCATGGTTACCAGTAAGGAAATACATGCAGCCATCTTCACTTTGTATTAAAGTTGCTTGGCAGACGAGGATGTTCCTGCTTGTCTGATTGTAGCGAGATCAGCTGATTGATTTAGAACAGAGGTCTGCGACCTTTACCGTCCAAAAAGCCGTTTTGCTCTGAACCTAGCTAGGCTAAATAAAACAAATTGAAAGCCACAAATTTTACATGACCTTAAAACTTTTTATAAGTGTCTACTGGAGTAAAATGTGCTTTTCATTCATAAAGAGCCACCATTTTATTTCCTGTATTTGGGGTTTAAAAAGAAAGAAAAACAAAACTTTAGCAAAAAGTGTTTGGAATAATTTGCTTTTATAAATGTTTTATATTTTTGGAAGAATATGTAAAAAAAAAAAAAAAAGTTTTAAACCTAATGACCAGAGAGCACAATCGAAAAATAAGTTTACTTTTATTGTCACACTACCGTGGGAATTCAAAGGAATTATTCAATGAATAATAATAAAAAAACAGACCAAAAAAATGCAAGTCTGAATTTGTAATTTAAAAAAAAACGGACCAAAAAAATTTAAGAATTTGGTTTATTTATTTTTTAACCAAAGCCGTTGTGGAAGGTCCAAAGAGCCACAGGTTGCAAACCCCTGATTTAGAACTTCACGGTCCGAGGTCTAGGCAGTTTTACCTCAAGGAGTCGGATAAAGTATAGGCACCGGGAATGGCTATAGGCAGGTGTTAATCTGCAGCTGGTTTAGAAGGGAAGCCCTCTCTGGGCTGTTTGGGACCTCTGGTGTGGACTGTTTGGTGACGGAAATAATACTCAATAATTACTCAATAATCCAACAGTAATTTGGTAGGACTGAAGACCATACCACAAGGTAAAATGAAAACCAATTGATGAAAGGGGTTTTCCAAAGAAAATATAATTAAGGCAATGGAAATTACATTGTGAAGTCCCCAGATCTTAATCTAATCACGAATGTTTGTTTGCAAATAATTGTATTGTTTAACATCCAAGCAATAAAGTTTAGTTAAAAAAATAAAGCTGAATCATTTCTATTTTTTGCTAAGCATTTGGCCAAATATTATTCCTTACAGACTATCTAAAAGTCATTGAGTTTTTCAAACCAACAAATTACAGGAGAACACATTTAACAATATGTAAAAAATATGGTTGAGTGTTTGTTTCCGGTTTGCTTTAAATACTGACTATATACATTTTTTTGGACTTAACTTTAGAGTTAATGTGTTTACAGAAATGGAATAAACAGCTTATTGGCTGTATAATGAGATTCACTATCATATTTATCCCCTTTCAGCTGCTGGTAGTCGCACATTTGACTGCAGGGATGATAAATTTGACACGCCACGAAGATGAGAAATACTTCCTCACAGCCACAGGAGAGAGGAAACCCTTTCCAAGTCTGCATGATCCATTTTCCAGAGAGCTTTCTGTGGTGATACCTGCCTACAATGAGGAGCTCCGAAGTGAGTTATCTCTGGTTTTCCTGCCACAAACCTCTTTGTAGTATCTAAGAAGAAAAAAAGCATTAAGATGGTGGTTTGTAAAATGTTGAAATTTCATTGAAATGTAAATCATTAAACTGAACAACTCGTCTTAACCAACAAAAGGCAAACATCAATCAAAGCATTAAACTTTGTCCCTTAGGTTTCATGTCATGGTGCACCCACAGAAAATTGAAAGGACTTGTTGTTGTTTTTTGGTTCATTTCAGTGCCTGTGATGCTTGATGAAGCTATGCAGTACCTGGAAAACAGACAGGCAAGTACTTAGCTTTACATGTATTATCACATTATGCTAACTAATGAAGTGCAGTGTTCAGCTTTTCTTTTCAGCTTTTGTGAGGGCTTGGGTGGGAGGCTGGAAAATCTTTTAGCTATTTATTTTATTCTGTGCCTAGGAAAGTTTTTTTTAATCCAAAACTATGCATCTTGTGTGTCCGTAGACACATTTTGTTGTACTACAGCACATTATGTGTTGGTACAACAAAGGTTAACCTCATCTAATGGAGAACAGTTTATGTAAAATATTCAGAGACTATTTTTAGATCATTTATTACTACTAAGAAAGAACCGATTGAGGGTAGGAAAGCATCTTTGAAAAGCTATTTCAAGATGTCGATCTTATTTCACCAACTACCACTAGGGGGTAGCAATAATTTGGTAAAAAAACATCTGTTGTGATATAAAATCCCTTTTGTTATCTAACTGCAGAAACAAAACCCATCTTTCACCTATGAGCTCATTGTGGTTGACGATGGCAGCAAAGACAAAACCACAGAGGTGATTTTTTTTTTAAAGCTATATATATATATATATATATATATGTTTCATTCCTTGGAGTGCTGCTCTGTTTTGCTCAGTGATGTAGTTTAAAGCTTGAATAATCTTTTTTGATGTTCCACCAGGTTGCTTTGCGTTATACCAACCAATACAGCGCAGACAAAGTGAGGGTCCTGACGCTGGTGAGGAATAGGGGGAAAGGAGGAGCTGTGCGAATGGTGAGACTGGACTGCAGAAAGTTTTTCTTTTCTTCCTCTTCTTGAAGTAACTGAGTTGGATCGATTTTGATAACTAATGATTGAATCTCTCTACTGCTGCTAAAGGGAACTCTGAGCTCCAGGGGGAAACTCATACTGATGGCAGATGCTGATGGAGCCACAAAGTTCTCTGACATTGAGAAAGTGGAGACTGGGCTTAAAGACCTCAACTCAGGACCAGTTGGGTTTTTGTTTTCTTTTACAGTCTCCTATAAATGTGCAGTACTGTGAAAAAGTTTTAAGCCACCTGTCTTCTGTAAGATTATAACATACTTTGATATCAATAGTTCTCCAGGGTTTTTAAGTTTTCACAATGTTTTTGAAGTCTTGCTTTTTATATTTATAATTCAGTGCATGCTTAAAAAGAGGTGGAGGTGGACAAGTAAAGGACAATATATGTTTCAGCCCTAAAATATTTTTTTGCAGAAGATGAATAGTTTTTTAAAGTCTTTGAATAGGGTAAAAAAAAAGCAAAAACCTGACATAAGGGGGTGCATCTTCCATTAGTCCTGTGACTCCCAAACTATTTTTGTGGGGGCCCCCTGCTGTGACACAGAAACACAGCTTCTCAGGGCCCATTCCCGCAGAAATACTGGCTTTATAGTTGCTTTTGCCGAAGACCTCAATCATTACATTATTCAATTTCAAACTCTGCTATATGCACCAGTGCGTCCCAATGCATAGGCCTAATGCAGCATGTGCAATGAAAAATTAGGGGGGAAACATTTCATCTCATAACCAATTCTCTGCCATGGTGTCCATAGTGCAGGGGAGTATATAATCCCCCACAGTTTGATGTAGTTTTTCATACTGTGCCACTGTGTAAAAAACTTTATATAACCTTAGTTGAGCATTTTCAGGTGTTTGGGCTAACAAAACCAAATCAAGATGTGCTTTGTCATATTTTCTACTAGGAAAAAAGTTGATGTTGTGGCAGGAAACACTGACCAAAGGATGAGAGAATTCCTTTAACGTTTGCAGGTTTTCTTACATTCGGATTGATCAATCAAGAGGACAGCATCACATCACAGAAAAATGCAGAATACTGACCCGTCTCAATTTTACAACTACAAGCTTCTATTATTTCTAGTAACCTTGCGTCTATCTATGCTACTGATAAAGTTCGACTCTCAGGGTGAGAGTAACAGACTTGACGGCGCCTTTCTCTTTGATTAGAAATCTGTCAACTTTGTAGACCTTTAAGGATGACCAGTCCGAAGAGCCATCTCCATGGTAACACAGGATGTGGACTATCACTATCAAAACACTCTGACCATGACTTGGGTAAAAGCATCACTCAGCAAGTCTAACTTTCACACTAAGACTGCAACATTAAGTAAACATGTGTCACTGTTGAGTACAAAGTCCAGATAAATCATAACACTAAATTTTCTCACCACAGTTGGTTTAGAAGCTTATTTGGCCCCTTTTTGTCTTCTTCTTTGGGTTTCTGTGGGAGTCTCATCAAAAATCGCTCTGTTATATTAGCATTTAATTTTAAATCCATTCATACTGCGGCCCACACTTGGGGAACCACACTGGTGCTAACATTATATATAATTTAAACTGAGCGTACCTTTGAATCAAATAAGAATATTTGAGTTTTTGTGGCTGGCGTCTTGTAACAAAATGCCTCTAGATTAGATTCTAGGTATTTCTCAAGAAAGGGGGTAGTGATATGAATCAGTTCATTTTCTTTTTTTATACTTTTGTATTCATTTTTAAACAATTTAGGCATACACACAAGAAGAATAACCCCCCACACGTACAGCACATATTCAGCAAAATGGACAGACTACTCAAAGTATATTCAAAACATTGATTCCATCCTACATTCTGTTCTCTTTATGCCCTTTTTTATAATAAAAGGCAAAAATATATCCCAGTTATCTAAATATATATATTTCCTGTTATATATTTTATCCATAAATAACTCAAACGATGCAATCTCTGTCAAGGCTAGACCAACGCTCCATATATGGGTCCGTCTTGACTTTTCCACTTGCAGAGAATAACTCGAGCAGCTGAAATAAAACTTGTACAAACCAGAGCAAAAGCTGTTTTAATGGGCACACATGACCTATCTCTTAACAAAGTTTAGCATAATCAGGCAGAAATCAGTTCATTTTCAACTTGATCAGCTAAGTTGAGCTGACAATGACCCTCTTTTGTTTTGATGCTGTTACTGAATTAAGACAATTGGAAACTATGTATTATAAATGTCAGTAAGAGGTCTAAAACAAAAAATCAGAGAAGCAAAGAGGTGCATGGAGCCAATTACACGGTAACTGTTTTTTGACATGTCTGTGGCTCATTCACGCTGAGAAAACACAGAAACTGTCCCCGATTTCTCTGATACAGCTCTGTTGCACATAATGTGATACCTCTGCTCTCAATTAAAAAAAAAAGATTAGAAACCTGTTCTTTAGAAGCAGCTAAACTGAGTACTGGAAGATCAAATTTTTATAAAGCAGATTTAAGAAAATGGCAAATGTATGTATTTCAATAAAGAAAATGGCACATATTGTGGATTTGTGACATTTTGCTTCTTTAATCTGATTGGACATATTTTCCTTGCTTAGGAAGTAAACTAGATACCCTTAATTGACGAGATGTTCAGACTTAAAACGGCTTCATAAACAAATTAAAATAATACTCAAAAAATAGTCAAGTACCACACTTAACATGAGTGGAAAGAACAAATGTTTGAAGAAGACACCCAAAAAGCAGTGAACATTACGCTCTAAAACATGTCCTTTTTTTTTTTTCATGCAGGAGAACTTGGCCATCGCCTGTGGTTCCAGAGCTCACCTAGAGAAAGACTCTGTAGCTCAGGTAAATCTTTGTCTTCTAGAAGATTAAAAAAAGCTCTAAACTGTGTCCATTCTAAGCTATGGGTCGTCAATGTTGTATTTCTTCAGCGATCCGTGTTTCGTACATTCCTAATGTATGGCTTCCACTTCCTGGTGTGGTCCTTCTGTGTGAGGGGAATCAAAGACACTCAGTGTGGCTTCAAGCTTTTCACACGTGAAGCTGCTCTCAAGACCTTCTCCTCTCTCCATGTAGAGCGATGGTAAGGAACTGAAGATCCGCTAAATCGTGTCGTGATCTAACTGTAATGTGTCAGCTTGTTAGCCTAGAACAGAATGGAAATGTGGTCATGATTTCTCATTAACTTGTTTTTCTTTGAAATCTTTGGTAAGAAATTAAGGTTTTAGCTGAAAAAAATATTCTAGCTGCTTGTTTATAGAATATTTAAAGTTGTGAGGTATTTTAAAATGCTGCTGAAGTGCTGCTATCGCTAGAAACATTTTCACTTTTTTTTTTTTTTTTTTTCATTCACCAGCTGCATTTTATAGTGTTTCTATCTAGAACAGCACACACTACTGGAAGCAAAGTATTTTTCTTTATTTTTCATTTCTATATGAATAAAAATCTGGAATGTTTGGCCAGCATTTGTATTCAACCCCCATAAGTGAATACTGTGCAGTACCACCTTTCACTGCATTTACAGCTGCAAATCCGTTAAGCCACCATGCTCCACCGGGTTTTCTGCTGCATTATTCCCTGGGGCATTTATCACTAGCCGTCTTTACATCAGCTCTGACCACCTCCCTGTCCCTCCTGAAGACAGGTGTCCCCATAGTATGATGCTGCCACAACCATGTTTCACAGTGGGAGAACTAGCCAGTGTTAATTTCCTACAGCACTCCACATTTGGTTTGCATGTAGGCCAGTAAGACTTTTTGTTTTTTGGTCTGATCTGTTCTTCGAAATTTTTGCTTTGATCCTTGCATGGCTGGTTGAAAATAACCAGATATGCTTTGTGTTTCTTTCTTTGAACAAAGCACAGATTTGTGGTTTGCACAGCTAGAAGTTGTCCTGACAACAGATAACAGCAGTGGGTTATACGCCTCTCGGTTGTTTCTTTGATTTAATGCTCGGTTTGTCTGAGCGGTCTGCATTGGTGGACAGTCATGTTTTGGTAGCTATGCAGTTCATTTTTTTCTGAATACAAATGCATGGCACTCATCAGTATTAAATTTTTTTGTTTTGTAAACTCCAGAATTTGTAGTGATTTATTTTGGTTTACTGTTGCATAAAATGATAGCGATTGAATGTTTTGATTGAAAAATTACAAAATGAGAGCACACACTGTATGTGTATCCTGTTATAAAAACATACTTTTTTTGGGTAAGTTTTGAAAATATATCTGTAAATCCATTAATATGACAAATGCAGTGGGGTAACAATGGTTGGCAGCCACCGATTGCATACGTTTCCCCAAGGAAAAGCACTTTATAAATAAAGTTTGATTTGAATTAATGAGGACGGTCATTTTCAAAGGTACATTGAGAGGCGGATTTTAAAAAAAATAATCCAGAATTTTTTTTTTTTTTTTTTTTTTTTTTTTTAAGCATTGATAATGGTGCATAAAATATGTATTTGGTCAGTAACTGTTTAGATTGCAGTATAGATTTGAGGCCATAGTGCCAGCGATCTTGTTTTCATATCTAATAATTGCTCCAGCAGTTGATCTCTTCTCACCAAGCGGCTTGAAGTTGCTTGCAGTCTTGGTCAGGTGTACAATTTTTGTCCCTGGTGTCCTTGGACAGCTCTCTGGTCTTGGCCATGATGGAGGTCGGACGGTGTGGACAGGTGTGTTTTATACAGAAAATGAGTTCAAACAGGTGCCATTAATACAGAGAACAAGATGAGGTAGAATAGAACTTCGTAAGAAGCAACAAGTCTGTGAGGGCTGGAATTATTGGATTCTTTTGTTGGTGCTAAATACTTATCGTCTGCACCATTATACAAATACATTCTTTTGAAAACAGGACACAATGTGATTTCCTTTTTTTTTACATTCTGTCTAACAGTTGATGTGTAAATATAATATATTTTTTATATTTTTATTAAATATTTCATCTTTTTAAGTGGGACAACTTGCACAATCCGTGGCTGCCAAAAAGTTTTGCCCCACTGTATGAACATGGTGATCTAAGGGGTGAGACTAACATTTTCTTATAGGGGCTTCTGATTAGTAAATTTATAGCTCTACTCCTTAAAAAAAAGTCTACTTATAAATTTACTTTTTTTTTGGCTGTCCATTTTAAACTCTAGGAGAGTGACACTGAGTTCTCAATCTTATAATAAACAGAATATAAAAAGAAGCACTTACCTTTAGCAGTCAACAGAATAGTTTACACTATTATTTCCCCTTTTTATTTTAATTAGTTTCTGTAAACTTGATTATTTGTTGTTTTTGCTCAAAACCTGCTCTGCAGCCAACTATCTTTTCTCTCTTAGGGCTTTTGATGTGGAGCTCCTGTACATTGCCCAGTGCTTTAAAATTCCCATAGCAGAAGTGGCAGTGAACTGGACAGAAATAGAAGGTTGGTTTGTCATGGAATATTTGGACATCTGTCTTCACCTTTCACCTCTTGTTTGTCCCTGTATTATTCTCTCTTATCTCTGCATTTACTTATGGGTTTTGTATGCATATATTAACTACTTTTTCTTGTTTTGTCAATCAGTTGTAATTGCCTGAAAACTAGTACAGTACTGTATGACTTTAACCTTTTAAACCCTTGGTCTCTTTTTAAGATATCTGTTTGGAAATGACATGCTTGTAATAATTAAAGTGTAAATTAATATGGTCCTCTGTAATTACTTTTTCTAAATTCTTTGTCTACTCAAAAATAGTTTACTTTCAGGATGACTCTCTTTGTAAAAATGTAGCTGAAGCTTCAACCCTCAATGAAAGCGTAAATATCTTAACGTGGTCTGTGCCATGTTTTATTCTAATAAACTGAAGACCATAGCCGTCTCCCAAATGGCCTAAATTTGGCACAATATTCAGTTGCATTTGGGGTTCCTTTTTTAGCAGTTGTGGCTGCAAAACTTTACAGATCCCCTGCATGGGCTGAAAGGGTAAACTGAAAGACTGAAATGTTTTCTTTCAAAGTAAAGGGTTGCTGATTTTTTTATTTTTTTTCTCCAGGGTCCAAACTGGTCCCATTTTGGAGCTGGCTGCAGATGGGACGGGATCTGATTTTCATTCGCCTGCGCTACATCACCGGAGCCTGGAAACTGCACACGCCACATAAGACTGATTAGCTAACAGGAGGAGCCATCGTCATAGAGACAACCTGTAATAGTACCATGGAGCCTTAGAGCGAGGAGCGGAGAGTTCTGTGTCTGTGCTTCACTGTAATTATCAGAAATAAGCCTAAATCAAATTTCTTTCCAAGTGTTATTGGAAATGAGGTAATGACACAGTTGTGGGTTCCGGATGGTTCTGCCTTTTTTATGTGGATACTGGCTTTTTATTAGCCACTGTTACACATGTTTCTGTCGCCACAGCTAACAGAATGTGTGATGTTTATGCTGTACACGCGGCTAAGAATGCATGAGTTGTATAAATGTGTTGAGGACCTGATCATCATGAGGTGATTCTGTGTAATTGTCAGTAAAAAAAAAACCCGAATAAATGTGGATGATGGGCTGAAAGACTTGAAACACAATAAAAAAGAAAATTACACTGATTTTATCCTGTTTTTTCTCTGCTTTAGTGGCCACATTTTATTTATTTGTTTTGGCAAATTTCAATTATTTTACTAGTAGAAATAGATATCGGATTATATGATGTTTCCCTGCTTTAACACACATGCTTCAGATGATTCCAGAAGCCTACAGCAAAAACCCATTTATCAGCTGTAGCAGAAAAACTTTTAACACATGCAGGGCAGTGAGCCTTGATGAGCATATGTTGGAAACCCCTCGTCTTTGTTTCATCATCCACATGTTAACATTTTGTAGGAAAGTACCAGAGAGCAAGCTTGTGGTTTTATCAAAATGAACCGTGATAATGTTTTTTCTTTGATTTCCGCTTATGCGCGTATCTCTGTGGCCTTAAACCACGCGGCCCCGGGGAGCGCATCCTGTTTGTGCCCTCGCTGTCTACGCTCTGTAGCTACAGCCAGACAAGACACAGAGACGGTGAATCATCATCATCATCTGCACAGTTCTTGCTTCCTGTCTCCGGAATCAGCTGTTCTGTAAAAGAATAAGGAGGGAGGAAAAGACACATTGTCTGTGAGACGCCTCTGCTTCCCTGTGTTGGGACAGAAAAAACAATTTTCACTCTTATCTATGGTCCGCCGCAGATAGGTTACAGGGTGATTTACCTGACGTGTGTGTGTGTGTGTGTGTGAGAGGGGGGGGGGGGGGGGCATGTTTTTATGAAAGGCTCTCCTGAGATGCATCACTTGGTGCTGGCAGTGCCGTTACGTCCCGCAGCAGCAGTCGCTGTAAACTGTGAAAATGTCAAACTTGTAGACTCTGTGTCGCCAGCCGAGTCTGCGTCATTAGCTGGACCGGTCACGGCACTCCCAATAAAAGGATCGTATCCATCCGCAACGAGAAAGACCTCTGCGTTACTTCCAGCTATGCGTGTTCACGCAAACCTTGATCTGACAACAGAACACCCAAATTTTACATCGAGAGGGAATTCATAGAAGCAAGAGCGCAGAAAAAAAATAGAACTTATCCCAGTTTGATCATTCCTTCACACCACAGGTGCAGTGTTTGTATCATCACAATAACTGTTTGGAAACGGCCTAAATATATAAAAAATGTGATGCTATAATTGCGAACAGGTAGTCAGATAAAGGAATTTTTTAATTTCAGGTCATATTCGGGAGAAATAATGACAATTTTAGCAGTGGGCTACTGTTGTCCGCGCTCATAATTTATTCACTTTTTTATATATAGCGCCAATTCACAACAAATTTCATATCAGTACAATTATACAACCATTCCAATCAGTTAAGTTTTCTATCTAAGGAATTCCAGCAGATTGCGTTGAGTCATCAGCGTGAGGTTGTGCCCAAAGCTAACTTCTACAATGTTAGTACACTACAAACCGTTATTGATAAGACAATATATCACCATCGGCCCTAGGAAACTCACTAAACTTACTAAAATAGCTTGTAAGAGAACAGGTGTGGTTAGAGGTAGACTATAGCATTGTGAAGGGGGAGAGGTGGGTGCTCGCCACCGTGCGTGGCTCAGGTGGCACGGACGGGGACGCGCACCGAATATGAAATCCTGGGAAAGTTCCAGGATGGTGGGGGGGGGGAGGCGGAGGGATCCAGCACACAGGCGCTGCGGTTCCAGCCAGGCTGACGCCGCCGAGGCTGTGTGGCGCTCGGCTGTGCTGCCGGAGGAGCGGAGTCTCTGAGCTTCTTAAACCTGCGTCAATTGCAGGGAACATGAACACTCAGCACCCGAAAACAGTGTCACCGGTACTTCACAATAAAGTAACTGGAATAGCTGGCGGTCAACCTTTTCAGCTTTGAGCATCGTTTATAGAGCTGGGATTGTAACAGACTGTACAATGTCACATTAACGACATAAGAGAAAAAAAAATCCATGGAGTTATTAAAAAAACACTGTGCCCAGTTTCAAAGAAATGTGCCTAAGGATGTTTACAGACCTTATTGGAAGTAGTGATGGTAACAACTACAATGAGGAAGGACCGATGCTTATTTGTGCACCAAACATTCTGTTACTGAATTTTCCAAAAGTGTTGTTATAATCCGGGTTCTCCATTATCCCATCACCTGCAAGGGGGCATATAAATGATATAGGCTATATTTAAGGTAAATGCAGAAACTGTGATAGACAACCAGTAAAATCTTAGTTTTAATCATACTATATTAATCATAGATCAGAAATATAGGCTACATATGTTGGCATAGAATTGTCATCCAAAGTACCATTCGTTCAAAAACTAACTGTCCGAGGTGGTAGCATCACAGCTGGAGCCACTACAGGGAGTTGGTGAATCGACCGAGTTCTCTCATACTTTTATTTTGAAATAGACTAGCTGGATGCACTTCTTTTTTTATCTCTCTCTTTATTTTTTCAACGTAAACACATGCTCATAGACACAACCCACTTACGCACACACACACACACACACACACACGCACACACGCACACACACAAACATACATTTGCAGACAGAAACACACCTTCACAACCCCTGCACGCCGGCTTGACCCGCTGCAGACGCAGAAACGTCCACTCTTTTTCGACCGTCTGCGATGCACTTATGACAACTAAGGTGAGAAACGATTGTTTAAAAAGCGGTATTTGTGAGGTTAGGAAATGCTGAATGTATTTTTTATTTGTTATAATTTGTTATGAATGAGCCTCCGAGATGAAGTGCAAAGGTTGTTGTTGTTTTAGGAGTTTCACAAGACGTTTACTCGGACAACTTTTATCGCGGGTGCTATTAAAACGGCTTTTGTATTATACAACTTAATGATGAAAACTTTAAATTATATATATATATATATATATATATATATATATATATATATATATATATATATATATATATATATATATATATTAGATAATTAGGAATGTATTTTTAGAATAATTTTATTGCTTTCTAAAGCAGCTGCTATGCTGTGTCATGTTAAGTTTATTTTTATAGGAGCTAAAATAATAGTTCTTTATGTATTTGTTCGCATCATCCCACAAAGAGAAAAGGTGTGTTTGCAGAGGTTAGGGCAGGAACCGGATTCTAACGCGGCAAAGAGGCTGGACGCAGTGATAGTTAAAGGAAGCTGGCGTGTTTACTTTTTTGGGAAGGGGTGTACTGGTGATAAAGCATTAGGTAATTAGCCTATCTGAGGCTGCAGACTGAGTGACGCCAGGCTCCATAAAGCAGCGGCAGCAGCAGCAGCAGAGACGAACTGATGCAGCTTTGCTGTCATTGTAGAAAAGACATACAGGAAAAAAAAAAGAAAAATCCTCAGCTGTCTGCTTGTCTGCCACGCAGGGGCCACAGAACAGGTCAAATTTCAAGCAACAAACACAAGTAGGCAGATATGCAGATGCACTGTCTTTATGATGAGATAGGTGCAACTGTGGGTCTGTTGTATTTTATTGTATTTATTTATTTTTTGCCAAAATTACATTATTATTTCAAAAATAATTTCTAAGTCAGTATTTACATCTGAGGCCTTTTTTATTACGTTCCACAAAAACAAAAACATTTGCTAAACGCATTATGTGCAACAAAACTGTAATCAGCATTCCAAGAATGAAGTGTATATGCTGAAAGCCTGAACCATACAATAAGGAAAAGCAAACAGACAAATCAGAATCTTCTCCTTGTGCCTCACATAATTCAAGTGTAAATATTTTAGAAGCTGGACATCAGAATATCTCTTTTTGTACTTCTGCACCTCACTGTGGGCATTTGTCTAAAATTCAGTGGCTATTTAGGCAGGCAGAATGATACAAACACAGGGACCTTGTGCGTGTGTGTGTGTGTGTGTCCCTCCCTCTTTCTCTCTCCCCCTCCTGTACTGTGATGTGTTCTGGCCAGACAGTAAGGCTCCTGCGCGTCAGTGGCATGATCATAGAAACAGAGGCCAGAAAGGACATTCCTCATTGTTGTTGAATCTAGAAATGAGCCTGGCCTATCTTGACTTTCCCTGTCTTAGACAGTTTTGTTAAGCATTTAACATTCTCCTTCTGAGAAAAAATATTGTGTAGCCTGTGGGAGACCAGTATTATACAGCATGCTCTGTGTAACCCTGCCGATTGAGCCTTGTTAAAATGGAAATCCACTTACAATGCCCATACAGACAATTTAAACCCTTACCATTGTAGTAAAGTGAAAGGAAAGTGATGCATACTGTTGCAAAAGAAAAAAAAAATCAAGTAAAAAGTGTGACATCTATTTACATTCAGTCCCGTTTACTTTGATATCTAAAAATAAAGCAACATCTGAAGCTTTAATAATCTCAGTGAACCATCCAATCCATCATCTAAAAGGGTATGGCACTACTGCTGAATTTTAAAGCCATATTCATCTGACTCAATGGATACGGTAATAAAGAAGAGTAAATATCAGAGAAACAGATATGACGCTTGTGGTAATTCTGGAGGAGCTGCAGAGATTCACAACTCAGGTGGGGAAAATCTGTTGACAGCTAGTAGTCATGCCCTCCACAATTATGATGTTTGCAGTGGAGGGGTAAGAACAAAGTCTAAGTTGAGTGACATAAGAAACCTTTTTTTGCAGTTAGAAAAAAAAAAGCCAAATTCGGAGACGGAGCAAATGTGTTAAAGCAGTGGTTCCCAAACTTTCCATTCTCAGAGTCATGTTGGCAACATAACCAACATCAAAAGCCAATGTTTTGAGCAATATGTGTTGCTTATCAATTTAAGTGCAGTTTTAAAAAAAATAGTTTATTCTATTTATAGAATGCAGACGCTTACTCATTGCCATTTCTGGTACAGACGTTTCTCTCAAGAGAATCTCAAGACCCCATACTTACATGTTTGTGACCCCAACTGGGTTCCATACCGTATTTGCGTGTGAACTAAAGCTTTCCACTCACTTCAGCTTTATAGGGAAGATTGTGTACAAGTTCTCTACTTGGATGTCAAAAAGAATGGAAAGAAAAAAGGAATTTCTCTTCTGCTGTAGGTCGCAGAAGTTAAATGTTACAATGGTCCAGTCAAAGTCCAGACATAATTCCAATCTGATTCCATCCAATCTTACTGAGCTTGAGCTATTTTGCAAAGAAGATTAGGAAATCAGTCCTTATATGAAGTGTATAGAGCCATACCTAAAAATACTTGCAGCTGTAATGCAGCGACAGTTTGTTCTACAGTGTCAACTCAGATGTGCTGAATAGAAATGCACGCCACCTTTTCTTCCAAGTATGAATCATTTCCATATTACTTCAAATTTTATTCTACTTGATGTTAGTCTACAATTTAAAATAAATACATGGTTGTCGAGAGGAGCCAGTTGAGGTGGCTCGGGCATCTGGTCAGGGTACCTCCTGGACGCCTCCCTGGTGAGGTGTTCCGGGCACGTCCCACCAGGAGGAGGCCCAGGGGAAGACCCAGGACTCGCTGGAGGGACTATGTCTCCCGGCTGGCCTGGGAACGCCTCGGGATCCCTCCCGAGGAGCTGGCCCAAGTGGCTGGGGAGAGGGAAGTCTGGGTCTCTCTGCTTAGGCTACTGCCCCCGCAACCCGACCCCAGATAAGCGGAAGAAGATGGATGGATACATGGTTGTTTGTAAAGTGACAGAGTGACAAAAGTCTGAATAATATATATAGAATATATGCAAACCAACATCTGTTTGTCCTCTAACTTTACAAACAGTGCTACCATTTATCTGTCTTCGTAAAACTGTTTCTTAACATGCTCTCCTGTCTCTTGTTAGATGATTGAAACCTAAGCTGGATGTCTGGCTGCGTGAGGAAAAACCATCCCTGCAGGACATTCTGAATCCAAAGCTGCCGGATCCCATCTGTTCCAACACAGAGAAAGGATTTACGGTTTACATTGTGCTGGCTGAAATCCAGCATCCTCCCCGGAGCTCCTTGGAAGTTACAGCAAAAATAATAAAAGAAAAAAGTCTCTGTTTACTCATCACAGTACCTCATTCATCTTCCGTTTTTTTTCTTTCTCTTGTGTCCTGGCTAAGTTGTTTGCCTCTTCACTCCTGTTCCCCAAGGGAACGATTACACCACTAACTGGACCTCATCTCAACCCGTCCTGCCAACCATTTATCCATATCAAAATGAACTCTTCTTCTTCTATTACATCCCTCTTCTCCTTCACTAGCCCTGCAGTCAAGCGTCTGCTGGGCTGGAAACAAGGGGACGAGGAGGAGAAATGGGCAGAAAAGGCTGTGGATTCTCTGGTGAAAAAACTGAAGAAAAAAAAGGGAGCAATGGAGGAGCTGGAGAGAGCCCTCAGCTGCCCTGGGCAGCCGAGTGAGTAGCGCATTGATAAACACAGAAGAGTTTAGCCTATGGTCCTGCCTGATGTGGCATTTGTAGCCGATATAAGGAGTCACAAGATAATCCCGAGATAAACTCAGAAAGATCTATCTTTCACACTTTTATCCACGGCATCATGGTGATCAAAGGTGTATAAATATATAATCAAGATAGCGGTATTTAAGTTCAGTTTTGAATACTCATATTTGCTAGAGTATTTTCATCTTATGTTATTGTAATCATGTAACTCGTCCAAGTAAACAGAGATATTCCCCTAGAATACTTTTCGAAGAAAATAATATTGAAAAATGTCATGATGTAATATAATATTATTATATAATGCGCTGGCCACCTGGCGCTAATAAAGATCGGAATCTGAATCATAAATTTGTTGAGCATCATATTGAAACATTTTGTAGTTCTTAGTTACAGACTTTTCTGTGAAGACTCAAGGTTTCTGGCAGATCTTATTGGCTCTTTCTCGGTATGTGTTATTCACAATATATACAGTATGCTGAGTATTTTTATGATTATCCTGATAATTCATTAAAATACTTAACTTGCTAAGATAAATAAACGAACATGTTTTGTTAACTACAAGAGTCATGATTTGTTAATAGGTGTGAAATGGATTTAGATGGGGAAAAAAGGCAGTATTTGGGTACTAAAATAAAACAAAGCTATGAACTTAGCTATTGATTTTTTTTAAACAACAATGAGAAAATACATAGAAATGAATGTGAGTGTGTCTTTTATTATATAGTATTTCACCAGTGATGGACACATTAAACATGCTTAAAAGTTTCTAAGGGCTTTATCGAATACAGAGTTTTAGCCTTCTGATCAAATGACTAAATATCTCATCAAATATCACAACTCTGAAGAAACAGCCCAAAATTCCAGCTGATTGATGAATATTTATCTCATGACCTTTTTTATTGGTCTAGTCTGTTAATAACAGCTGCAGACAATATAGTTAAAAGCAGCTTTATTTTTTTCTATGGTTAGAGAAATGGTTCATGAACTCTGATGCTTAAGGTATAGTCTGCATTTATTCAGTAAGTAAGTATTTATTCAGCCACCAATTGTGCAAGTTCTCCCGCTTAAAACATGAGAGAGGCCTGTATGTTTCAACATAATTATAACCCAACTATGGAGACAAAATGAGAGAAAGAAAATCACAAGGTCAGATTGTTTAAGAATTGATTTGCGGGTTATGGTGGAAAAGTTCATCTCAGTACTTTGTGATATACCCTTTGTTGGGAATGACAGAGGTTGAACGTTTTCAATAAGTCTTCACAAGGTTTTCACACACTGCTGCTGGTATTTTGGCATATTCCTCCATGCAGATAACCTCTAGAACAGTGATGTTTTTGGGCTGTCGCTGGGCAACATGATCTTTCAACTTCCTTAAGAGATTTTCTGTGGGGTTGAGATCTGCAGACTGGCTAGGCCACTCCAGGACTTTAAATGCTTCTTATGAAGCAACTCCTTTGTTATACAGATTGTCTGTTGGGATCACTGTCGTACTGAAAGACCCAGCCACGTTAATCTTCAGTGTTCTCATGCTTCTCAGTAGATATGGTGTTCTATGGATGCAACCCAGCCGTCTTTCTCCAAACACGACAACTAGTTTTTTTGTTTGTTTATTTGTTGTTGTTTCTTTAACCAAAAATTTCTATTTTGGTTTCATCCGACCACATGAAATTCTCCCAATCTCTTCTGGATCATCCAGATGCTCTCTAGCAAACTTGAGATGGGACTTGACACGTACTGGCCTAAGCAGAGGGACATGTCTGGCACTGCAGGATTTGAGTCCCTTCCGGCATAGTGTTTTACTGATGGCAGTCTTTGACAATTTGGTCCCGGCTTTCAGCAGGTCACTTACTAGGTCCCCCCGAGTGGTTATGGGATTTTTGCTCACCGTTCTTGTGATCATTCTGACCTCACGGAGTGAGATCTTGCGTGGAGCCACAGATCGAGGGAGATTATCGTGTTCTTGTATGTCTTCCGTTTTCTAATAAATGCTCCCACAGTTGATTTCTTTACACCAAGCACACCTATGGAAGATCCAGTCTTCCCAGCCTGGTGTAGGTCTACCATTTTGTTTCAGGTGTCCTTTGGCAGCTCTTTTGTCTTGTCCATAATGGATTTTGAATGACAGTTTGAAGTTATGGACAGGCGTCTTTTATACTGATAACAATCTCAAACAGGTGCCATTTATACAGGTAACGAGCAGAGGACAAAGGCGTCTCTTACAAAAGAGATTACAGATCGGACCATGTGATTTTCTGGATTTATTTTTCTCATTTTGTCTCTTACAGTTGAGGTATACCTATGATGAAAATTAGAAGTCTCTATCATCTTTTTAAGTGGGAGAACTTGCACAATTGGTGGCTGACTAAATAATTTTTTTCCCCACTGTATTTAAATGTATTTTTGTTTTTATTCAAATCTTTAGGTAAGTGTGTGACGATTCCTCGGTCTCTGGATGGGAGACTTCAGGTGTCCCACAGGAAGGGTCTTCCCCATGTCATCTACTGCAGGGTGTGGCGCTGGCCTGACCTCCAGTCCCACCATGAGCTGAAACCCCTCGAATGCTGCGAGTTCCCCTTTGGCTCCAAACAGAAAGACATCTGTGTTAATCCGTACCACTACAGGCGTGTGGAGACTCCAGGTACAATTATTTCTGGAGAGAGTTTTTGGTAAAAGAGTTTTCTGAGTTCCTGACTAAGGGGATAGGACAAATTAGCTTGATTTGGTTATGAGCATTTAGTGGATTTTGATTTAGTATTTTCTCCATTGGATGTTCTACCAACTCTCTCTTGTGTCATCAGTGCTTCCACCTGTTCTGGTGCCACGCCACAGCGAGTTCAATCCACAGCACAGTTTACTGGCCAAATTCAGGAACACCTCCTTGAACAATGAGCCACTGATGCCACAGAATGCCACCTACCCAGACTCTTTCCCGACGCTTCCTGTCTCCTCTTTCTCCTCATCTCCAACCTCCTCCCTTGCCCATTCGCCCACCTCACAGAGTTACCCCAATTCCCCAAGCAGCTCTGCAGAACCTGGCAGTCCATATCACATTACAGGTAAGAATCAAATATTATGGATGTTAAGGATACTGACGCTGATGAATTTCCATTAAATATTTTCCATTTGTAATGTTTGTGATATTCTAGCGGAGACTCCTCCACCACCATACAGCATGATGGAGACAAACGCTCAAGAGGATGTGAAGCCAAGCAGCTCCACAGAAACCACAAAACTCACATTTTCTGCCCCACATCGAGGTACCTTATCATATTGCTCTATTATGAAAAATTCACACATAAAAAAAAAAGACCATCACCTCAAGTCCGTGCTCTCTTTAGATATGAGGCCCGTTTGTTACGAAGAACCTGAGTACTGGTGCTCCATAGCTTATTATGAGCTCAACAACCGGGTCGGGGAGACGTTCCACGCTTCATCCCGCAGTGTCTTGGTAGATGGCTTTACGGACCCATCCAATAACAAGAACCGATTCTGTCTCGGTCTGCTTTCCAATGTCAACCGCAACTCCACCATTGAGCACACACGCAGGCACATAGGCAAAGGTGAGTACCACCAGCTGATTCATAACACTTTCAGTTACATTAAGCTCATAAGAGCTAGATAAGCGTAGGGAAAAAAAAATTATATGTAAAATTGAATGCACACACATTTAGATATCATAAAGGGGCCATTTACCAGTTTAAAAATTTAAAACTGATTTTGAACTGCTGTTCCCTAATCTTCTTATGGTCCAAATTATATAAGGCTGCCTGGATTTATTTTAAACGTTGGATATGGAACATGAGCACGACAGCCACATCTAGTTTGTCTAGGTTGTAGTTACAACACAAAAATCTTTCCAGTCGTTGATTTGTCTTACTTGGGCTTTCGGTATCTGGCGATACCGATTACTGATCCGACTGTGTCGGTTGCTGCTCATATCCTTTAAAGAACCAAACTCCACCTGCTCTTTCACATGATGCTAAGCCAAATGCTTTATATGCTTGTGGCTGTTAAATTTAGCGCCATTTGTACTATCGTCAGAGAAACATTTTTAATAAAGAGGTGAGAGAGATTCCTTCATTTTCTTGGAGGTTTATTTTACTTGAGTTTGATCAAACACAAGGAGGTTCAGAGTTTCACAGTGTCGCCAGGATCCGTGTAAAGCTGACCTGCCGTCCCCCAACTGCTTAAGCATTTTAAAGATTTTAGCAACCTTGTTCTAATGTCTTTCCATCTGTAAATAAGTCTCCCTGGTGAAGTTCCAGACTCCGAGGCATCTTGGTCAGATAGGAAAGGTCCTAATCTAAGGAGAGTCACCATAATCCAGGGCTCCTAGGTCGTTTCCATGGAAACACTAGACATAGGAATTCCATTATCAATTCATTTGTCCTAACCTAATATTATACAGTGTCACACAATCAGACTATCACTATGTAATGAAGAAATGGCACACCGTGCTCTCACTATATAAGAATACACAGAAAAGATCATTCTTAATTTTAATTTCTCCATATAACTTCTCAATATAAAATTTTCCATAACAGTACCACCTCTGGACACTTCAGTGCAGTGGCGGAGCCAGAACATGGAAAATGGGTGGGCCTGAAAAAATCTGGATGGGCCTGATTAATTTTAAAGTGCATATTGGATGCGCGTGTTTGCATATATAAATTACATGTTATAATAAAATCTGTTGAACCACTGTAAAGTATCTTGTGATACAAATAATAGTGAGATGTCACCCAGGTAACCAGTCACTGGAAAGAGATCTATTGCAATCATTGTGTCACTTACACCACACAACCACAAAGGGGGGAGTTTTCTTAACAGCTTGCACAGCAGGGCAATAGCATAATCTTTTGGTATCAGAAACCTGATTCTGGTTCACCTCCATCTCTATCACGTTGCACAGTCAAATACTACCAAACACTGCCAAAAACATAACTTGAAGGTTAACTAAAGAACATGACTACATTGAAACACAAATCTATGACACAAAACCAGAGAACTTGTACATTAAACATGAATCCACTACCCATTATCCTTTGCAGCACCAAACTGTACTCTTGAGCAACCTGCTCTGCTACGCCACAATATCTATAGCCTACCTACAAGTGACTATATAACAGTTGATACTTATTACATAACTGGATTTCTGTTAAATTTCAATGTTAAGGACCAAAGGAGAAAAGGGGAAAGACGAGAAAAATCACATTATTTAAGGCAAGTTTGTGATGCTTTATTGTTTTGCTGCTGTACAAAGGGCCTTTTTTTCTCAGTTTACTTGACTAATACCACAAAACTTTACACTTCTGTACATCGTAGACAGAGAGCTGCTCTGCTCCCGTTAAGCGTTTCAGTGAGCATAACCCTGCAGCATGGCATGAAACATCAAACACATCAAATAAGTTTGGAACTCCCACAAACTGCCACGGTGGACCAGACTAAATTAAAAAGATAATAAAATACATTTAAAAAAACAAATAGGAAAAGCACTGTCTTACCGGCAGTCATTACACCAGCCGGAGTCCTCTGGGCTTTGAATTAAACGCGTTTATTATGTAATCATAATCGTAACTGTCAATCTTTTGTTTGTGTAGGTTATGTTAAATTATAAATGTTCAAGAATGCTAAAAAACACAATGACAGACATAATTAAATTATGTAAAAAATAAAATAAGATAAACTCATATATAAATAATGGATTGGTGTTAACGATGGCACCGGGATATTTTCTCTGCAGTAGCTTAATAGTTGTGTAGTGTCAGTAAGCATCTGCAAATTCATTTTTTATATAAAACACCAAATTACAACTCCAACAAGCAAAGTAACTGGAACGTTTTTTGTATGGTTATAATTAATACCAAGATATAAAAGTTATTGTCTTTTTATTACACTGTGAAAAATATTGCACATTGATTAAATTAATCATTTTAAATTGTAATTGTTGTTAAAAGATAACTAGGGTTGTTTAACAGCTGCTTGTCCCTAACCATTCCAGGCCCACCCATAGCTCCGCCCCTGCTTCAGTCAGACATAATAGGCAATAGAATTAGGATTCTAGCAACGTGAAACAACCATAATGCAAGTTTTTATCACTGCCTGTGTCAGTACGAGGTAGTGTTGGGCAGGAAAAAAAATCACATGGTATGGGATTGTTTTTAGACAGAACTACATGCAATACCGATACTTAATTTTTTTGTAGTATTGGCAAGAATTTCCGATACTGGTATTGGTATCAGCCCAACCTTACTGCTGATACACTCAGTGACCAGTCTGAACCATGTCCACGAGGAATGCATCGTAGAGGAGTTTAACTGACAGCTAATGTTAGCAAACATAGCAAGTAAGTTAGCATACCAGTCCAGGAGGAAATTCGCCATTTACGCGTGTGTTTTATGCCGTGGAGATGTTTTATGTGGTTCCATCCAGTGTAGGCTTCACCTAAATTTTCTCTAGTTTCTGCTCTTTTCCAGTCATTCCTCTCCTGAGATGGATAACAATATATTTGTGGCTCTGAAGCAGCTGCTTGACTTGACGACACCGGCATTTTTCCCCAGTGCCAGCGGAGCTGTGCCGACCATATAGTTGGAACATAACGACCGTATCTGTCAACCTGCAATAACGGCCACTGCTGGCTGGTAGATGTAAACATTACAGCATTGTTTTGCCCGTTAAAATTTAGATTTTATTATAGTTGAATTCAAATATATACACACACATATATATATATATTAAGGAAATGTTATACTTACATTCTACACCCCTTTAAATGCCCTGTGGACATATTCTTTTTTTAAATATATAGCTTTTTGTGAAAATGTTCCATATTCAATTTTAATTTAATCTTTATCTGCACATGTTAAATGTTGAGTGATGATGTGAGTAGATGTTTCTGGAAGTTCATTCCAGATTAGTGTTCAGGAAAAACAAAATCTCTGTCTGATTTGTTTCGGCCCAGGAACAGTCTGTAAATTCATGTGTTAAAGTACCCAAAATCAGCTGATTTGATAAGTTACACTTTGTGTTGTCCATAATTTAAAATTATTTAACTCCCTTCAGTTTTTCACCTCAATGTGAAAAAGTTACAAAAACGGGAACAATGTAGTACAAAAATGAAAGCCTATTTTATTATTAATAAATATTTGTTGCAAATCATTTAAATTCATACATAGAAATCTGAATCCAGGACTATTTGGCCAGGGCCAAATTTACTGAGGTGACTGAAGTCACTGCTTTGGATGTGTGTTTGGTGGTATAACTGCCTTTACACCACATAAGTCCTTTTTTTATCCCCATAGTAGTTTATGTGTTCTGGACTTTCTCAATCTGGACCTCCCGTTCCCCTTTTTCCTCCTCAGGTTTACATCTGTACTATGTGGGTGGGGAGGTGTACGCAGAGTGTCTGAGTGACAGCAGCATCTTCGTGCAGAGCCGTAACTGCAATTTCCAGCATGGCTTCCACACCACCACCGTCTGCAAGATCCCCAGCGGCTGCAGCCTCAAAATCTTTAACAACCAGCTGTTTGCTCAGCTTCTCGCCCAGTCCGTCAACCACGGTTTCGAGGTCGTCTACGAGCTCACTAAGATGTGTACCATCCGCATGAGCTTTGTCAAGGTACCAGACTTCATTGTTATGATGGGTATGGAGGAACAGGCCCGATATGTCTTACTGAATGCTAAATGAAAAGTTATTGCTTGAACTATAAGTACTTGGTTGTAATTTAGTGAGCAGGGAGATGTTTAGACATTATAGCTGCTGTCACATGTCAGATCCTGCCGCAAACAAGGTGGGGTAACGCGCCTTATGTTGGCAACCACACCACAATCCCAGATTTATGGCTGCTTCCATTCCTCAGGGTTGGGGTGCTGAATACCACCGTCAAGATGTGACCAGCACCCCCTGCTGGATTGAAGTGCACTTGCATGGACCCCTGCAGTGGCTGGACAAGGTGCTTACACAGATGGGCTCCCCACACAACCCCATCTCTTCTGTATCATAACATAAACACACACACTTCTTAGTGTGGGATCAGAGTCTTCACAAAGGTAGTCATATGTTGGAACAGTGTAATCTAGATCTGTTTTTTTTATTTAAAATGTGTACAATGTCATTTCCTTTGACTTAAATGGTGCACTCATTTCAGCATAGTCAAACATTTCTGGATTCATTCAGACACTTTAGCTCAGCAAAAACTAAATGGGATATGTTTGGAGGTACTTTGTGATATCGATTTGTGGTGAATTTTCATGTCTTGATCAATGTTTAACTGAATGTATTGCTTTTTTTACATATCTTATTAAAGTTTTTCTCCCCCCCCTCAACATGTGAATTTTTTCAACCATTAATTTATATTGTATTAACAAAAGTGCACTGTAAATTCATTCTTGTCAATATTAATGTTTTATTTTTATACACTAGCAAGATACAGTGGACAACACAAGATGTCCAACTATCATTTTCCCATCACACATTTTGACTTGTGTTCATATCTAGAAATAATTTAGCTTGTGCTAATCGTTAAGATGGGGAAAAAAATTAATAAATAAAAACATACAAAATGTTCTCGTGAGACTTTTTGTTGGGTGAAAATACGACCTGATTGTCCCGAGGAAAAGCAAATTGTAACTGTAGCACTTCTTTTTAAACAATGCAACAGTTGTTTAGGAACATTTAGGTGAATTTAATCTGGTTGATGTTCACAATAACACAACGCACCAATACAACAAAGCAGTAAGGAAGAGCTATAACACACAGGATAAATAAGCAATTGGAAAACACTAAATAAATACATAACACCGTGCTGCAATGTCTAAAAAAACTTTAGACATTTCAAGTTACTTATTGAAACTGCAAAATGAAGGAAAATAAAAGCAACTTTAAATTAAACTACTGTAAAAATTAAAGTGAATGGACAGAAATGTATGCTAACACTTAAAAATATTAATTTCTGAATAGTTCAAGGTCAGATTTTGTGCAGTATGCAGCTTTATCTAATTATACACCAAGTATTCATTTATATTTTTTTCACAGTCCTCTTGATGCATCACAAATAGTGCCAGATGCCCACTGGTCAGTGTCAACAGTCCTGAAAGTGCTGCTGTGATTGGCTGCGACTTTGTGCAGCCAAGAGCTGCTGCTGCTGCTGCAGAAACCGGATCACCTCTGGACTCCTGAGCAGAGACTGGAGGACAGAAGCATTCATGTTACATGCATAGACTAGACCAGAGGTCTGCCACCCCAGACTCTCTGCAACTCTGACTAAAAGGATCTTTAAAAAAAAAAGACCTGAGAAATACTTTAAAAATAGTTGACAGAGGCTAGTTCTAATACTTGTTCTGTTTTTTCATACTTGCATTGAATTTACACAACAGAATTACATGTTTTTTTTAATTATTTTAGTATGTAATTGGGCTGTAAACTATATGTTGCATAAATTTGAAATGTTTTGTTCAATTACTTTTAAGAAAGGTTTGACATTTCTTCTAATCTCAGCTCTACAACCTAAATAACAAATAAAGTTCCTTAATTTAATTATAAAACAATAAAAAAAATGAAAAGTAGGTGTTCATAGAATGAAAAAAGGGTCAACAGTTCTAGAAAAACTCTAGAAAATATATTAAGAATGAGGGCAAAAAACAGATTGTTGACCTCCGTACAAGACATCTTTAGTTTTTTTTTGCTTACATCAGGTAACTAGCATTTTAGATCCAGAAAAAGGCACCTCTAAGTTCCAGTATGGAAGGTTTCGAAAAAGTTACCTCAAAATTCAAGAATGGTCACCTGATAGTTCCAGGAAACACACTTAAACTGATCTTCAAATTCCTGTAAAGTAATCTATGGAATTTAGAGAGTTCAGCTAGGTAGGCTTTTAATAGTTACTATGACGGTTCTGGAAGAGCCAAGATTCAGAAAACTTAATTTGTGCATTTACTTTTTTTCTATACATCATTATTATTAGTATGTGTTATTACATTCGATTCTACTCGTTATATTTTATTTATGGATTAATATACATTAGTTGTTTAGGCAGATGAAGAGCAAATGCAGTCTTCAGCCTGGATTTTACTCATGTTCTCACATTTCAATCATTCTGCGTTTGTCCTCATCTTAAGTCACCTCCGTGCTTTTGCATCATGGCAGTGAGTAAACCAGGCCAACCACTCACCAATCTTTTCTGGTTGAGGACCTGCTCTATGAGTGAGGGTCTGGCTGGACGGTCCCCCATGGCCCCCAGGCGCTGTTTGTTCACAGACACTGGACGCTCCTCGGAGTTTTCCTGCTCATCCCGACAAAAAGAGCAATGAAGAAGTTACGCTGGAGTGTAGTAAAGCAGAGGGAATACCTGTAATATTTTCCTTACATCAAGCTTCCCACTGGACATAGCCTGATCGCTCTTCTTCTTCTTATATTTATCCTTATACATCTTGTTGCGGTGTTTTTTGCACATCCACGGCTTCCTCTGCTTGGCCACCTGCGTGGTGGTCTCGGTGCAGCCGTCGTAGGTGCACTGCTTGGGGGCGTTGTCGCCCTCCGAGGTATCCTCTTCATTGAGCTCCTCCGGGCTGGCTGCGCCCTCTCTGGGATCACAAGCATCCAGCACGTCGCTCTCTTCGTCCGGATCGTCCACGCTGAAGGAAGACACGTTGTTCTCCGACTCATGCGGCGTTATCACGTTTCTGCTATCCACAGCTCCACTTTTGCTTACAAAATACCTCTGTCCGTCTTTCGTGAGCAGGAGAGTTGAGTCCTTGTCTTTATTCGTGGCGGATAAAGAGGTGTCCTTGTCGCTCATGGTTATGACAAGCGAACGCAAAACTAATCACCAGTCCTGTACAGCACCTTCACTTTGATACGTCTTCGCATACTAAACTTTGAAGTAAATGATACATGTGTTAGTTGTAAAAACGTGCGTTACCTTTTTAAAACAAATTCATATAATCACCGAGAAGCAAAAAGCTCCACTTCAACAAATTCTTCTTCTCTGCTTTTGTGCCCCATCTCACAGCGACACCTATTGGCCCAAATAAAAGTTACACATTTAGAACGTAGAGTTATATTATCTAAAAAATTATTGATGAGACACCTCTTATGTCAACATTGTCTCATCATCTCGTCAAATTTACTGTTTTATTTGGATAGTAGTAATATATTTCATTTGAAGACGATAGAACAATCAGAGCATAAGAAATTGACGTCCTTTTTCTCCATTATCTTTAAATGTAATAATATTCTATTAATCAATCTAACTGATGACCTGTACAGGGTATAACCCCCATTTGCTCAGTCGGAAAGGCTTTTCATCCAAATTTCAATTGTTAACCTTGTTTTTCTCTCAGTGCTTTTCTCTCCGTAGAACCTACAGCTGGTTTGGTATCCTACTCAGCTACAACACCGTGCTGGATGGGGAGCATCAACTTTTTACTTTCTTTAATATAGAACGTACTCTTACATCAGTTCCGTTTGTTCTTTCTCTTCTTTCTCAGACCCCCAGACGGTCATGGCAGATGGCCGCTTGTACTGAACCAGGTTCTGTGGGAGGTTTCTTCCTCTTAAAGGGAAGTTTTTCCTCTCCACTGTCGCTAACTGCTTGCTCAGTATGAGGGATTACTGAGGGATTGCTGTGGTTGGAGTCTGCATTTTCAGGGCAGAACCTCACGTCAATGACTCAACACAATCTGCTGGGAATCCTTACATAGAAAATGTTCAACTGATTGGAATCGAATTGAATAATCTGTTGTTGTCCCATGAAGGGAAATTCTTTTTACAATACAACCTGTCTAATCCGGGTCAGTGAAGGGCTTGCAGCCACAGAATGGCGCTCCGATGAATGTTTGTATAATTGTACTGAAATTACTTCTTTCTGTGAAGCCTTGAGATGACGTCTGTTGTGAATTAGCGCTATATAAATACTGAATTGAATATCTCTCCCTCTTTCTTCACACACACACACACACACACACACACACACACACACACACATATATATATATATATATATATAAGAACTCTTTCAGATAACCCTATAAAATAATGATAGGATTGGCCCTTAGATCAACATGTTCATACAGTGTTTTGCAGCTGCTGATTGTGCAAGTTGTCTCACTTAAAAAGATGAGAGAGGTCAGTAATTTTCATCATAGTTAAACTTAAACTGTGATAGACACAATGTAAAAGAAATAAAGGAAATCACTGTGTATGTTTTTTTTATTATGTTTATAATTGTGCAGAAAATAAGTATTTAGCACATACAAACAAGCAAGTATTCTAGCCCTCACAGACCTTTAACTCCTTCTTTAAGAAGGTGTTCTAGAGTTGCCTGTATTAATGGCACGTTTGAATTCATTATGTGTATAAAAGGCACCTGTCCACACCTTCAAACAGTCAGACTCCAACTTCCACCATGGGTAAGACCTCAGAGCTGTCATATGACATCAGGGATAAGATTGTACACCTGCGCAAGATTGGGATGAGCCAATATACAACAGGCGAGCAACTGGGGAGAAGAGACCAACTGTTGGAGCAAATATTAGAAAATGTAATAAATAAAAGATCATTGGCAATCTTCATTGACCTGGGGCTCCATGAAAGATCTCATCCAGTGAGGAAAAAACCCAGATTTACATGGGGCGAACTGGTAAATGACCCGAGGAGAGCTGGACCACAGCAACAAAGGCAACTATTAGCAATAAACCATGTTGCCATGGATCAAAATCGGGCAGTGCTTGAGTTTAAGCCAGCACGTTAGGGTAAAAAATAGTGGTTTAACCTAGAAAGAATCACACACAGGGGTCGGAGAGAAATTGAAGTTAAATTAGCTCTGCAGTGGGAGATAGAATGAAGTAAAGTTCTGCAGAGGGAGACCAGGAAGATACTCTGGTTGACCGTTTGTCTGTTCTCATCGCAGCTTCACAGACAGTCTCCCAGCCCTGTGTCCTGATCACACAGCTCTGTCACCTGGTCTCCAAAGGCCCTCCCACTGCAGTCTCTCTTTATTTGGTCAAACTTCATTAGCATCTTACAAGAACAGGGTGTATACAATGGAACATATGGTTGACCCAAATGATATTTAAAAAGTAAATTTAAACTATGTGATAAAGAAATACACCGTAAGAAAATAATAATACAACATTATTATTTTTCCCTAACACATGTCTAGACCTGTCTAAAGTTTCACAGAGACCATTTGGATGATCAACGGGAGGATTGGGAGAATGTCAAGAATTCAGATGAGACCAAATACAATTATTTGGATTAAAAAAAGCCTCTGACCGTGTTTGGATGGGGAAGAATGTTCTTTCCCATCCAAACACAGTGGGCATGGTCCTCTTGGTATTCCAAGAACACCATGCCCAACATGCTTTAGGGCTGGATGACTGATACATACGATGGAAAGGACAAATGCGGCATGTATCATGAGATTTTGGGCAAAGACCTTCGATCAGTGAGAGCAAATACGTTTTCTTAATTCATACTATTTGATTTACTGGATTTATTTTGTTATTCTGTGTCTCACAGTTGAAGTGCACCAGTGAAAATTAAAGACTTTTCATCTTTTTAAGTGGGACAACTTGCAGAATCAGTGGTTGCCCAATCAGTTTTTTGCCCGGATGGATGGATTAACGGATGACGATAGATAGATAGATAGATAGATAGATAGATAGATAGATAGATAGATAGATAGATAGATAGATAGATAGATAGATAGTGTAAAGAAAAACAACATATAAACAATTTAGTTTTTAGACATGTTTTAATTATTAGTATTAATTATTGATAGACCATGAAGAGAGGTACAGGTATTGGTATTCAGGACAGGCTGAATGCAGTGGAGCAGCAGTGAGAACACTTTGGTTAACCGTGTGCGCAAGAGAGTATGGGTTTCATCAGCACAACATATTCATACTGCAGCACATTACCAAGTATATTCCATGATAGGAAGAAATGTAGAAACGCAGACTAATGACTCAACCTCATTAAAATCTTTCAAAATAATTAAAAGTTACAAAAAATAATTATGCGGTTCTGCATTTCTCCCTTCACATCAGTAATTGAAAATCAAAATTACTGGCTGATTTTGCAGATAAAATGGCATCTTTGTCAAACCTGATTATGATGCAAAATGATGGTCACTATTTTCTTTTTTTTTCACATGTAGAATTGACTGTGTGTAGGTCAAACATCAGGTAAAAATGATACTATTAATTTTCACTGTTTCTTTTTTTTTCCCATTTTGACCAGATGAAGTCTGGATTCATATTTCTTCTTTTGCTTGCTGACTGTAAGACAATTCTTTTTGTTTCATTTTTTGTTTCTTTTTTACTTTATTACAATTGTCATAGATTTACTACTAGTAAAGAAATATATTGTATTGTGAACTATCAAAATAAATAAAACTGTTATTTACATAACATATAAACAATACTACATCACTAAACAGCTTTTATTATAAGAATAGGCTACTGTATGTCTGTCATGCTTTCATCTAAATAAATGAAGCCATGAATGAGGTTTACAGAGCTGAAATAAGTCCTCCTCCATCTTTTAACTGCTTTGCACGAGTGCTGCTGGTTTTTAATCCTTCCTTCCATTCTCTGTCATCTTTAAATGTAGAAAGACGGCAATACCTTTAATTAAATAGGCACCCTTTATTACTTATCAGTATACTTAAGATGTATTTGGACCACAATAATCACACCTTTCTAAAATGTTGCCATACAGGTGCATCTCAGGAAATTAGAATATTAAAAAGTTAATTAATTTCTTTCAATTAATTCAAAAGCTTAAAGTCATATTTTAGGCAGATACATTACAAACAGAGGGATATATTTTAAGAGTTCGTTTCTGTTAGTTTTGATGATTATTGATTATTGATAGCCTAGCTTAATGAAAACCTCAAATCCTGTATATCAGAAAACCAGATCATTACATACAGTAAGATGATTAAACAATTAGTTTTAAATGGAAATATTACTTTATGTGAGTGTTATGGCCCACACAATTGTAGGGCAGCGCTGAGTCGATAGTTGCCCAATAATTTTTTAGGGGTCTCATGTAACATTCCAATTTTATGTGACAAAATTTGGGGTTTTTGATCACTGTACGCCATCGTCAGCAAAATTAACAGAAAAAAACACTAAAAATGATCACTCCTGTTACAATATGAACACGTTGCTGAAGTACACAAAGTTTTCACTGATATTCCAATTTGATGAGACGCAGCTGAATATGAATGAATTACAGCTGTGGTGTTGTTTTAAAATAAAGATCAATGAAGTGTCAGCGCAATAGTGATTGTGTTCGTGTGTTCAGAAAAAGTGGTTCAGATGTCTGCTACAAGCATTTAGATGCTGCTGTATCTTCTGGTTTAAGATGGCGTGACTATAGCAGATAAAAAAGAAGTGATAAAACGCACCATTAACTTCTTTGTAACATGTAAACCCAACAGGTGAAGGCTTTGTGGAGCAGAGCTGTAGCACGAGTCTTTGAACATTTTCACAATTTTCTTGGGTTTACCAAGTCTACCTTAGCTTACAGTACTTTAACATGTCCAAGTTCTATTTCTACACACTTTTCCTTCCATTTCATTCCACCAAACATTTTAGGACAAGGACAATTTTTTTTCATCTATGAAAAAGAGAGATGCGTATAAAAAATGCAGTAAATAAATTATGATTAAATAAAGTTCAATAAAACACGAACATTGGTCAGTGTTCTCATATTGCCATACTGGGCTGTTACAGCGTGAGGAAGTTTCCACGTTTGGCCCGGATCATCACTGAAAGGCAATCAGTTCTTCCCCTTTCTTGCTCCTTGAGCTCAACCCGTGATCAGATGAGAGAATGTTAAAAAGAAATAAAAAGAAGTCCGTCTTTCTGCTTCAACCCCTCCTCTCCTCTCTCTCTCTTAATTGTCTTTTCTCCACTGATTTCTGCAGTGACTCCACAATCAGGTGTGGGGACACCTCCTTTTTCTCCTCTTCCTTCTCCTCTATACAGGAGGAGCTGGATGAGGATTTCTTCCTTGCTTCTCCTCCTCCCCTCCATCTAATCGCTAGAAGGGCGAGCTGGGGGAGCAGACAGTGCTGACGGAACTAATGGAGACATCATCAGAGTCCGACAGGGGGCTTGGATCCGAGGAGGGGTCGGAGCAAGTGTCAGGGGTCAGAGAGGGAGGGTCTGCGGGCAGGCCGGGGAGGCAACCGGGAGGCTCCGGCCGGCGAGCGCTTGCTGTCATTTCTGCGTTCACAGTCTGGATCATCTGCAAGTGCGACGGCTTCACATTCTGGTGGCGTCCTCGTCTGAGAACCTGCCCCTCCTTATCAAGAGAGGTGGCCTGTTAGAGAGAAGCACAGTACGACATCGGGTTCAGATACAGCACATGTAATTCTGTAAGGGGGATAAAAGGGCTTTTCACATGCTTGTCAAGAAGTGACTGCTATTTATGTTCACAGTGACAAGAGGAATTACCAAGGAAAAATATTCTGGGTTAGTTTTTTTTGTATTTCTCTAAAGCTTTACGAGGGTTCCTACACAGTTCTGTCACAATTCCCTATCTTTCCAGAATCATGGTTTCAAAGTTCTCATTCTTCATAAAGAAAATCTTTGAAATGTAAATACAATAGTTCACATTGATGGCTACAATTGTGAGGTTCTGAATATGGAACATCATTATTTAATTCTAATAAATGAACAACTAAGTTTTTGTCCTTCTGCACCCAAATATACACCAACATAACAACTAATCAGATACATAATTAGTTAAATATATTTGGTTCATTAAAGCTGGAAATTTTATTGATGATTTACTCGTGTGTGCTATCAATTCCTCTTGCTACTGGTATATCAAAAAGTTATGAATCTCAAGATTTTCATATGTCAGTAGATGTGTCAGCGAACAGAAGCAAGGGAAGTGAAGCTAAACACATCAAACATCATTACAAAAATAAAACCACATTTAAAGACACAGACAGAGGAACAACAGTATTTTTTTTGTTTTGTTGAAAATGCGGGATTCACAAAGAAATTCTCAGAACAGCAACATTCATCTTTGATGTGTTTTTTTGTTGTATTTTTTGATCAAACTTTTAGCGTTGTTCCAGGAGACACTGATAAAAGTAAGAACATAGGACAGTGCACGTTAAGCAGGTATGGAATACGTGCTGAGAGTGAGGGAAGGATGAGAGGGAAGAAGCAAAAAACCGAACACAAACACCAAATCATGCTGTAATCACAGCACAGTAGCAGCAGCAGCCAACCAGCAGCGTAGCGCTCAACAATGGAGGGGAATGGGGTCCATCAATTTCACAGAAACAATTTTAGCTTGTTTTGAATGCTGGCTCCTTTGTGCCATTTTTCATGTCTCCATGGAAACCTGCCGTACCTTATCCAGTACATAGCCGGGTGCTGGTAGAAATCCAACGACCCGGATCGCTGCATAGAAAAGCTGTCATCCAGCTGAACACAAAGAAAAACCAAACACCAGCACATGTGAGAAAACTTCACCTCAGAAACCTTGAACTCTGAAAGGGTTGGAGCTGATATTTGAACAAACGAAAAAAAAATATATATGGGTCTTTTAACTGTGTGTAATAGCTGTGGAACCAGGGGAATAATGGGGTAACTTACAGAAATGACTGACACCCCTGCATTGGTGTCGCTGACCTTCGGCCCCGTGTTGAAGTGCTTCTTTATCTTTCCTGCTACAGAAAGCTGGTGCTCGTTTTCACAAAGACCCTCATTCTGCATGGAGAAAAAAATTTGGGCAAGTCAGTACTTCTGAAGAAAGAAAGAAAATTCAGCTGAACAGAAGTCAGGTTGTCCACAAACACATAGACACTATACTCACAGTAACCCAAGGGTGCTCCAGCACCTGCAGGGCAGTGTATCTCTGGTCCACCTCCACCTCCAGCATGGAGCGGATCAGATCCTGCAAAGACAAGCAGGCAAAGGGTGAGCTTGTTTCTGTGTAAGCACATTATCTCCTTCACAGTCACAGTGCACATAGAGGTTGTTTACCTTTGCTGTCTCTGACACGTTGTCCCAGTATGGAAGAGGAAATTCAAGCTGCCCCATCAGTATCTGATCAAAAAGGGCTTCTTGGTCCTCACTGCTCCTGCAAAAAATAAAATGAAATGAAAAATATAAATGAAAAGAAATGGTTATCTGATAAGGAATTTTACAGTTATAGAATGGCCTCCAGCTATAGGACACAGAGACCTCAAGTGACAGATATAAGTAATTGCAATAACACAAATGAACCCTTGAAAATAAACATATAAAGTGAATATCTAGTTTGCTCCATTTAGGCTAATGTCATAGAATTATAAAAAAAATAAAAATAAACCACATGTTGAAAAAACCCCACTAACAACCAAAATGTCAAGTTTCTGTCAATCAAAGCTACTTATTGGAACCCAAATGTTATAAAGTGCTTCTATTTGGGACGGTAACTATAAGCTTACCCTCGAAATGGTGGGAAACCACACAGTAGGATATAGGTGATAACTCCAGCTGCCCAGATGTCCACCTTAAGGCCATACCTGTTCAGCGATAAATGAATAATTACAATGAGACATAGTGCAGATTTGATGAGAAGAGATACTCTTCAACCTTTATCGCATATACATATTCACTTCTGTGTGAACACAGCCTCAACCTTGCAGGTGTTGCTCTTACCCTGTCTCAGCAATAATTTCAGGTGCTACATATGTTGGGGTCCCGCAGACAGTGTAGAGGGGTCCATCCACCATGGTCGCCAAACCAAAGTCTCCCAGTTTCAGACTTTTGCTACCATCTGCATGTTCATACACCTAAATGTATAAAGAATCACATAAAGACAAATCAGTCCAACTAAGGGGTTTTAGACAGCTCCAGTAAGAGAAATGTGATGCAATGTTTTAAAGGGGAAATGACCTTCGATTAAAAGGTTATAATCAGTAAATATAGCTGTTGTGATATGTAAATACTTTGATATTGTCTTATGTTGGTGTTAACAGGTTTAAAGTCCAAAGAAGACTTTTATCAACTAAATACAACTACCAGTCTCAAAATGTAAAAGCTATGCAAAGGTTACTTTAAGAAACTTTAGCACCACCAATGAGGTTGTGATGAGAACAGAACAGGTAGAGCACAAAGGGGTGGAGTGACAGCCCAATATCGAAAGAAAGGATCATAAAAAGCAAAAATAAAATTGATCTAGGATTAACTGGACTTTTTTTTATTGGGTAGTAGAAACCACTGCTCCTAACTTGGGCTTTTGAAGAGGCTGGCTATAAAAGCTCATTGACCTATCTAAACTCTCTGGTAGGAGACGTCAAAGTAAACAGGGGGGAGATACAAGACAAAGAGCTCCTGTTATTTCAATTTGAATCCACATTTTTAACATAGAAACTCAGCTCAGCCAGTGCCAGACATTGTAGAGGTAGAAACAGAAAAAACTGGCCCAATAATGAACACATTTACTAAGACTGTTATCTATTACAGGACACAACCTCGCTTTCACAATTCTGAACTGTCCCGGTATTTGACTGAGTTTAAATACTTTATCCTTAATTATAAGTAAGGCAAGGCCCAAACGAAAATAAAGAGCACCACAACTCACCAAGTTATATGTGTTTACTCACCAGCAGGTTTTCTGGTTTGATGTCTCGATGCACAATGTTGAGGCTATGGAGGTATTTGATGGCATTGGCCAGGTTGTAGAGCATCCCACTGGCATCCCTCTCTGTGTATCTGTTGGCAGAGGTGATGGCGTCGAACAGATCTCCCCCCTGCAGAAGAGTCATGTGAGCTATTAGGACTGTGACCGTACTGTCACAGTGCAGGGGTCAAACTGAAGTCGACTGATCCATTTCCTTTTTTTTTTTAGGGGTTTTAGTGTTTCTTTAATGCATGCTGTTTTTTTCAGGGTCTTCATCAGCTGGATGGGGTGATGTGTTTCCTCATTTCTTAGCTTGTTTGAAACTTTTCATCCCCATATCTTTGATATTTGCATTCTCTGCTAATTAGTTCTGTTAATCTATCATCTCACCCTTTTTCTCAAGCTTCAGTTTAAACCCTTTTCTTTCTCCAAATCTCACCCTCTTTCTTTCTCTCACACTCTCTGCGACTGCCTTTCTGTCTCCCTACGTGAACTAGGTAGAGCCAAGGACTAAATTAGATCTCCACTTTTTTTCCTCTATCCAGTGCTGTCTCAAACTCTATGAGGCCTGGGACAAAGTAAGTCAAGAAAATGTCAGATGCAGTGTCAGAACTCTACAGTGGCATTTGTTTGAATGAGACCAACTTGAAATCGTTCATTTTAGGGGTGTAATTAATGCTTCATTTGATTTAATCAATTTCAGGCCCATATTGTTTTACACTTAATTGACAGAGTTTTGTGGAAAAGATTGGCTTAACTTTATCAATTAAATACAACGTTTTATTTCTTAGAGTGCACACAACCCTAATCAATTGCGGTGGGCGATGTCATGCATTGGTATTCAAAAGGACATTACTTCAGATGCATTTACAAAGTAGTGGATAGATGTGAAGTTGGAGAAGAGTGATAATTAGTTTAACATTTTTGTTAAATAAATATCTAAAATGAAATGTGTTATGTGCATTCCTGTGTAGCTCTGGGTATGTGTTTAGGATGTTATACAACTGGAAGGTGAACCTTTCCCCCATTCTCAAGTCTTTTGTAGTTTCCCTATATTGTGCTGCTTATCTTTTTGCCAAGCATTCACTCAGGATGATACTGCCACCACCATGTCTCACAGTAGGCCTGGTGCACTCAGGGTGATGTGCAATATAGTTTATCCTGCATAGTGTTTGAAACGCATTTGAATGCTTTTCCAAACATAATTTATTATGGATTTTCTTCATTAATATTTAGTCTAAGAAGTCTAAAAGAAACCCAGGGTAAGTTCTATGTAATCAAATACCTGTTTCACACTGGCAGAAGTTAATGTCCATGATCAAGATAACTCTGGCTAACAACGTTTTGCTATGCATAGCATATTTTTTGCATGTAGGTTCTATAATATCACTTCTCATAGTCAGAATCATTGATTATGGACGTTATTTTTGTAAATACATCATTTCTCCAGGGGATTACTTTGGTCAGACCCCTCCAGATACTTCCTCAAATTGTTTTCTGACTGCTCCCTTAATTCAAATTAAAGTAACAACAGCAAAACAAAAGCGTACAAAAGAACCCTAAAAAAACATGTAAATGCTATTATCTTGTTTTGCACTATTTATCTCTCTCGTTCTTTCAGTCCTTGTCATCCTGGCAGTGATTATGTTCCACCTCATACATCCACAGCCTCCTCTCCATCCTCCTCCCTCTTTTGGACATGGTAACAAGTACGCACATTTCTCCCACAGACTGGCTCTCATCTATATCCCGTAGTACTCCACACAACGGCACGAACAGATGGATCGCATTCCTGGCTCCTGAATTATGCACTAACTATTTCTCGACTCAGAGAGCAGGAGAGAGAATGAAGAATGCGAGCATAAGAGTGCCTGGAGCCAAGGAGAGATTCTCTCCATCTCATGCTGTGTGACTTCGTCATTAGTTGCTCTGCTTGATTGCTACACCTCTATCCCTGTCGTCATCTCTGCTGCTCCTCTCAAGATATCGATCAGCATCATGTGCGATATAACGTACGCTGATAGCTAAGTTTGGCATCATATCCCAAAGCAGAGCAAAAGGCACATACAGTGCTTAATGAAAAATATTCTTACTGTTAAACTCTTTGAAAATTTTGTTACCTTAGCATAAGCAGCTAAGTATTTTATAAGGATTTAACATGACATCACCAAAGCATTATTGAATTGTGAAAAGGGATACATGATTTTTACAAATAAAATGTTAAAGCATGTGTAGGCTTCCGGATCCTTTTACTCTTGTACCCCAAATAAAATCCAGTATCACCTTATTAGGAAATTAATGGTGATTGGATCATTTTTCATTTTCAACATGAATGAAGACCTTGTGAAAGCTAATGGAATAATGAATGGAGCTAAATAAAGGACAAGCCTGGAAGACAAGCTTTTGGAGGCTGAAATATAACCTAGAATATGAGACCAGAATGGAGGTTCACCTTCGAGGAGGAAAATTATCTAACCTATTCTATTCTACAATAGAACGGTTCACAGTATATCAATATGCTAGTAAGGCCCGGTCAAAGTCCAGTCCTAAATCGATTTTGGAAGATGTGGCAAGGTAAGAAAATGACTGTTCACAGCTTTTCTCCATCCAGACCATTTGAGCTTCCAGCTATATTGAGCCATCAAATTGGAACAGACCTACTCAAAAATAGTGTAAATGCATGCCACACTTTTCAGACTTTAAATCTGAAAAATAATTATAACCACTTATCCACTCCCTTGCATTTCACAATTATACACTACTTTGTGTTGACCTATCGCACAAAATCCTAATTATTTCCACTTAGTTTTATGGTTTAACTATCAAAATATGAAAAAGTTTGAGTACAAAACCATTACAAGGCATTATATAGACATAAAACATGATATTAAATAGGCATACCTTGACCAGCTCCATGACCAGGTAAAGCTCATTATAAGTGTCCACCTCCTCAATGAGTAAAACGATATTTGGGTGTTTGACCCTGCGAAGGATGGCCACCTCATTCTGTATCATGTGTTCCTTGGAGCAAACAGAAGAACATTCAAGAACCAAGTGAAATGTCTGCATTAACAAAAGTAGATGCAATTAATCAAACAGGCTCAGCAAAAACAAGATCTGTGAAGCTTAACCGTAAATAGCTTAAATTATGGTCCATGCAAGATGCTCTTTTTGAGAACTTTTTTTATTACTCGAGCAGCTCAACGGAAAAAAATCGCAATCCGCCTGGCTCATTACAGTTTCTCTGCTTGACTGAAGACAATTTAAATTCAGAAGTTGCTTTGGGAATCTCATTCTGAAGGCACTTGTTTACCTTGCCTCTGCATTTGCCCTTGTTGATGATCTTCAGAGCGTATTCCCTTCCCGTGGAGAGCTCCACACATTCTCGCACGACTGCAAAGTTCCCGTCACCCAGCATCCGCCCCACCCTGTAGCGATCCGATATGTAAGACGGCACAGCCGGAACTTCATCCTGGACAACTGCAGGGGGCAAGATGCAAAAGCTTTGAATCAGTTTACAGCCTACAAAATATGTACCAGTTTTTCTTTTGTTTAAAATGAACTGATAGTCATAGATCATTGAGCATTTAACTAATTTAGATGCTTTCATTGCACTTCCAGGCTCGCCTTACTGTCACGCAAACCTTCTGCACAGCTCATTAAATGGTAGTCAATTCAAGAAATGGAAAATTAAAGATGGAACACACTGGTAAATTAGAATTTAAATACATAATATCAAGTGATCAGTATAATATTCCCTTTAGATTCATTCAAAACATTTTAAATGATTTTCAGAGCTCTATGAGGGAAAAGGTTCAACATTATTCCTATTTCTCCATCTCAGCTTTATTTTCTTTCCACATAATAAAGCTTATAACTGACCGACCCTTTTTGCATAACATAATATAGCATCAACAATTTACTGTAAGACACAAAAGGAGGGATTAGATGGTTAGAAACATACAAAAATTACAGAAAGAGGCATTACAAACACTGGCTCATATATGTATGAAATCAGGAAGTAACAGACCGTTCCTTACTAAATAATAATATGATTAAACAATTTTACAGCTTAAATGTTCCTCACCTTCAGGAATGACGTCATTGCAGTCTTCTGCTGGGCTAGAAAATTGGGTGGAAGACAGAGAGGTGGAAGAACCCTGTGACCCCTGGAAAGAGGTAGAAAGAAAGCAGAAAGCAGAGGGACATTATTATTTCTTTCTGGAAAAAATTTAAAATCACCTAACACGCTTCAGAATATAAAACTAAATCATATGCGTGCCTGCTGGAATCCAGAGCTCTATGTTTTCAGTTTATTACTCTTATTGAAAAGAGCTGAAGCACATTTAAAAAAGGCCAAAACTAAGCCATCCCATGGTGTGGCTGCATTGGATGTGCATAGAATCTAAATAATATCATTTAATCATGCACAGGCCTACCTCTGCTTCCACTGCCGTCACACAGGTTTCGGCAAAAACTAGTAACCGATTTAAAAAGTTAAAAGGTCTGATATGAATAATCTGCATTTATTACCTCCACCAGGGAGGTTTTTTTCTTTTTTTACTGTTTGTTTTTCTATCTGTCTGTAAGTTAGAAACATAACTCAAAGATCTTGATAAAATTTTCTGGAAATGTCAAGGGGGACCACGGACAAGTGAGTAGATATTGAGGGGCCAGCACAGTGTACTTCAAAAATATTTAAACAGGACAAAACTTCAAACAGAATGAGGTGAAAAAACATATTTACAGATGACTTCTAAGTTTTTAGAGAAACATTATTGTAGAATGGTAAATGTTAATGAAACAACACATCTGAGATTAGGTTAAAAGCTTGTTCCTTAAATAACTACTACAGACCGTGCGTAAAAGAGTATTATGTTAGCAATTAAATAATCCCTTTTACTGATTGTTCCTAATTATTCAGAGAATGAAGAATTACCTCTGAAATCATAACTATTTATTTATTTTTACAAGAATACCTCTTTTGTAAGTCTCATTTTGAAATGCCATCCATTGAAATAAACGTGAAATAAAAATTATTATTTACTTTAATATTTTTACTAATTTTTTTTAATGAAGAGGAGATAAAAAGTCAGTTGGATAAAAATATTGGTGCTCACTAGAACATGAATTAGCCTAAAGGCCTTTAAAAAAATGATCCTGAGTTGCTGTTGGTGCATTTATTCATCTCTGTTGCTGTGACCTGAAAACACCTATCTGAATGTAGCTGTGAGTCAGACTAAAATCGGATTTATGTAATGTTTGTGTTTGGTCGGGCACTCATTCCCCGAACAAGAAAACCTACTTAATACCCGACAGCCCTGCTGGGCTTTTCATCTCCTCTTTCTGCTCTTGTATTTTCCTCCTCCGTATGTCCACTTCTGTTGTTGTGCCCTAATCGTACATCTTTGCTCACTGTCTCATTTCAAACTCCTATATCTCTCTATCTCTCTCTCTTTTGCTTCCTGCCACAGAGGGAAACAAAATACTGTTGCTATGGAGACTGCTCACAGAGAGAGGACAGCAGCAGCTTATGAAACTTCCAGTGAGGAGACAGAAAGCCTATATATGGCCATTTCCTGTCTGCGGGGTAGGAGGTGAGCTCAACCTTCGATGAAAATGTTGCCTGTCTTTTCTTTAAGGGTGCTGGTGAAACAGATGGAGTGACAGACAGAGTGAGACAGATAGGATGAGGTGTCTGTTCTGGGTGATGTTAATCATGATTATATCATAAAACCCAGTGTTCTCTCTGCTGGCTCATTTTGGTATTTCTGTCTCCAGATCTCGACATTCTTGTTTCAACTGAGTCACTCTGCTGAAAAACACACACTTGGCAAAACCTTTCACATCATCTTTGGAGATACTGGTCTTTAAAATCTGCAGCGGGAATGCTGGGCAGTTCCAGCTGGGCAGCTGAGAACTGGTCAGTGGATAAAAGAGAATTAGCGAGGCTGACTTTAAATGAAAGGAATAATCGCAGAAGCAGATGTGTTGATGCAGAAATAATGATCTGTTTCCTGGTGGTAAAGAAAGGCTGCCAGCTGTAGAGTTGAAGATTAAAAATGCAGCGCGCATTTACATAACCAACTTAGGGATATTTCAGCTTTGTCCTCTGTGCTGCTGCCCTCCCCGCCAGACTCCTGTCACTTCCACTACCAGAAAATATTAGATGAGGGACGTAATGCGTTTTTTTGTGGGTTTTTTTTTAGGAAAAATTCTATATAATTTAATGGAAACTGAGGAGGTTGTTTTGTCCCAGCGTGGCTCTCTGGGTTTAAGAAGCAAACAAGAGAGATTAGATTACAGGACTTGTCTAGACAGACAGATTTTGCCTTTTTTCTGCTCTGCCACGCAGACAAAGTGGAGGAATCTTATTATGATTTTGAACTTCTGTCTACAGAAACTTGAATTATTACAGCTAAAAAATAAAATTAAAAAACAATTGAGAAAACTTCAGGTAGAAAATATCATAAGAGCCTAAATTGGCCAAGTATTATAAGCCAGGAAACTGTAAGTAAGGCATTTAAAATGAAAAATGTGCATCTCTGTGTTATTACCCAATGTTAATTTTAAATGTATTGCAGTTTAGTTGCAAGGTAAGGTTTCAAGTAAGGTTTTCCATGCTCTTGGCTCATCATATCAAGAATCCCTATATTTCAAGTAAAGAAATTGTTCTTAGATCCAAACAGGTAAAGCAGAGGTAATCATCTCTTCTTCCTTACTTCTCATTCTTCCTTAATTGAATCTTTGAAGACTTGTTTTTCCCATTTTACGAAGTGGCTAACAGAAACCAGCCTTTATGTTATTCATATTTATATTCAAAGATTACAAATGATATATTTTAGACAGTGATCAACACAAAAATAAAATGTGAATTTAAAAGAAAAACTCTTAATTCACTTGTACTTGTGAATTATTATGGAAGACAAAAGAAAACCTATAATATCTTAACATGCAATCTATTTTTCATTCCACTATGCCACAACAACAAAAAATATGTTCTAACTTTAACTTTTTTTCTTTTTACCAGGGCTGCTGTAAATATAGCCGAAGCTGGAGTAATTTAATTACTTAATACAGCAAAAAGATGCAGAAATGTAGAGAAAATTGGCTAAACAAAGTGGATAACAACAGTAGCAATAGCGATTCCTGGGCAGGTAATAATAGTAATCATAAAAAACCAACATAAGGAGCAAAAGAAAAAAGACCACAAAATGAAAATGGAACAACATATTTAATGACTCAAACAAATAAAAATGAATACATTAAGAAAAAAAGAAAACACAAACCAGGAAACAATAGAGCCAAGAAGAGCTGGCCGCCTCACATGACATATCTTAAATGTAATTTATTTCAGAAAATGTATGCAAATGTTTTGCTCTCTTTGCATTGAAGATATTATACTTTTTTAAAACAATTTCAACATTCGATAAAGTCCTCAAAATGACAAATAAAGTACTTGAGAAGCCTCATGTGGTGCAGCCAGTTACATAAAAAAAATGACAAATGACATTAACACAAAAACATGAAATACAGTACAATACAACGAGAAGAATAACCCCAAAAAACACCTTAATATGGATGAATAAGACAATGTTAAAATGTTTAATGGATAATTTCTTTGTTATCCCAGTTTTTGTCCTGTCACGAACACACAAATAATTTAATGACAAATCACCCAACACAAAAAAGAGTGATAAGGATGAAGGAGAGAGCATGCAACTCAATGGAAATTGTATAGAAATGACTAAAGAGTACTCCCACAATGAACACTTGAGATAGACATCTAAGTGGGTACAGACAATGGATGGATGGACAGACGGATGACAAAAGTTAAAAGGATGGTATAGGCGACATATGACTGTCAGCTCATCCAAACAACGGTCTACCCGACTGTGTCACAAGTTCTGCAACATGTACCCTCTCTTTTCCTCACTCCAATTTCTTTCTTTCTTTCTTTCTTTCTTTCTTTCTTTCTTTCTTTCTTTCTTTTAAAGACCCTTTATCATCCTTTGAGCCTTTTTAAAGCGTTCTCAGTGTTCTTTAAATTATGATTATGCAGTTTTTAGCCAAAATCACAACACCTGTGCTGTTTTCTAGGATGTAGCTTAGAACTGCAGAGTGGCAATAGCTCATTAGCAATTCGCCTATGCGTTGTGTGCGGTACCGTTGCCCCACCTTCTCTCCCCATGTCTAAGAGCTCTCTGTTTAGACTAGCTGTCCTGCTAGCTTACAGCACCGCAAACCTCCAACCTTACATTACCGGTAAAACAACAACTACCGTGAGCAATAGTGGAGCTATCTAGCCGTACAGTTTTGAGACGGATGCCAGCTCGGACGAGGACATAGATCTAGACGTCTAAAAGTGGATGCATCATAATGGGATTGTGACATCTTTGGAAACAGAGTGGAAAGATGGGGAAAGATGAGGACTAAAAATTGCAGGGGTTTATTTTCGCTTTTCATTAACTATTCAATGGACTTTATTATTGCAGTGGACTAAACACTTTATTGGAGGACTTTAATCACAGCCTTATGGATGTAAAAAGGCATTTTTTGTTCGAGGTAAATTGTTTTTTTCATGTTTATTGGACTACAAATCGGTAAGTTGCACATTTTATCTCCTTTGGAGAAAATGAGAAAAAATGTTCTTAACATATTTCCTCTAGCATCAGAAAAATGGCACAAGAACATGTTAGCAACACGAAAAACACGATTCAATCAGGGTGGGTCTTTAATGATTTTTTTTCCGCTTTGTGACCTCGTTGGCCTCTTTCATTCATCTACATCTGCCTCAGTTTGCATTAAGATCGGTGAGGGAGCTTTGTATGGCTGCACTTGCCGAAACATTTAAAAGGAAAATATGAAAGAGATGTACACTGCTCTTTGAGATGTGACAGCCTTGAACTGACAATGATAAGTTTAAAGAGAACGAAGGGAACAATGGGAGGAGGTAAGTGACTTTGTGGATGCAAACCACTTTTTTTAAGCTTTGGTTGCTAATTTGAAAAATAGGTCACGTTGTGCAGAGAATGTGTAAATCAGACGGCAAGTGTATCATGCTAGTCTGCAACCAGAGCACAAATTATGATTTTATACATAAAATTGTTTCTTCTGAATGTGAAAGTGTGCACTGTTTCCTGTAGGATTGGCGTGTATTGTTGTAGCTACACTTTTGCATGCATAAAAAATTGGAAGATAAGTTAACAGAGCAGTGTGGACAATCTGAATCAGACAGCAAAATGGCATTGTCTACAGTTTCCAGAAAGGTGAAATGCTAAAGTGATGAGTGGACTGAAACTACAGGGCTGTCTTTGTTATTCTCTTTGGGAAGCTATTAATTTATATGTTTCACCAACCAGTCAAGGAATGTTTTGAAGTTCAACCAGAGAGCAAGAGAGAGCAAGATTTTCATTTTCTAACAGGAAGGCTGAACTTAAGAGCCTTCAACTTCTGTCTGTCATGTAATGTGCTGCATTTGTAAATATTGGCAGTGTTTTGGAAATGTTGGAGATGAGGGTCTAACATCCTATACATTTCATCCACATGGAAACTTAATCATGTTAGCCTTGTTTAACCATGCAGATCACTGATATAAGTTCCTAAACTCTTTTTTATTAATTTTTTTATTTATTCTATTTTTGTTTTACTGTACTGATAAAATCCAGACCTCTTGCTTCAGAGAAATAGCTTCTTGTATTATTGCTCATCAAGAAAAATCAGAAATAAGCTAAATGACATGAAAGTAGAGAGTATAAGTGAACGACGTGTTAAACCAGGTGCATACTTCTACCATGTCTCCTGTGGAATTTATCCACAGGATCAGGGCTGGGACTCATTCTCACTCACTCATTGTCACTGTGGGGATGGCTACAACCGAAACTGTCGCAGGGGAGAGAAGGAATCTCTATCAGAGAGCAGGAAAGTAAGGCGCCCGGTTATGACACGAAATTGGAGCCAAAATTAAGACTACTTCCCTGCCGCAAAAGCTAATATTCTTTCCGAAGCCGGCAACTGATCTGACTATTGATAAGCCGACATCAGTGACTGATACGTTGGAGGTAGCAGGGAAAAGACAGAGTACTCACTTGTGTTTACATTGTAGACGTTGGCAACTGGTATGCTGAAGCTGGCCACCCACTGGGTTGTAAACTCCCTCAGCTGTCTATTAGCCTGGATTGGCTGGCGACTAGTTTGGTGAAGCTGGTCATTAAACATCTGACATTAAAAAAAAAATTGTATCCTCGAAGGAAATTAACGTAAATAGAGGTTTATTAAACACATGTAGCCATATTATAAATCATACCAATCAATGCACAGGACCCTAATTTACCAAACTGGGACAGGGAATTGTGTGGGGTTTTTCACCGTTTTTTTTTTTTTTTTCATTTGTGGGAGCAAGAGGAAGCATTTAAACACGTACGTTTTATTGGGATAAATATAGACAGGAGAAGAAAATACTCCAATCTGACCAACAGAAAAGGTATAGTAGATTTTACAAGAGTATGGGAGATATAATTTAAAATATAATATTTCAGTTTTTATGAGCCATATTTACTTAAGAATAAAGGAAATAAAACTATTCCGGTTCATCTTCAGTGGGTGGCCAGCTTCGGTATTCCAGTAGCCATCAACTCCAATGTAAACACAAATAAGTACTCTGCCTTTTCCCTGCTACCTCCAGCGTATCAGTTGCCTGCCTCTCATTTACCGGTCTATCAATAGTCAGATCAGTTGCCGGCTTCGGAATGGATATTTGCTCCTGCGGCTGTGAAGTAGTCTTAATTTTGGCCCCAATACCACACCATACACAGTGGAGAATTATAACATAATATTGCTGAAGAGTGTGAAGCTGCAGAGTGGAGAGGGGAGATAATGGGCTGAAAGAGGCTTCCACTCCTCCTTCAAGTCAAGCTATTGCCAGCTCTGTATAAAGTGTTAGGAATTGCAAAACCCAGAATAATCGCTCTTTATGAAATAGGCTCCCAGCTTGTGATGCAAAGAGGAATTTACTGCTGTTTTTAGTTAACTGTGCAAAAACTCTTATAAAAAAAGAAAGAAAAAAGAACGGTGGTTATACTATGTAAGAAAATATGTTATACTTTAATTTTCTCATAATAAGTTCAGCCCACATCTCGGAATAAGACATTCGCCTGAATGATAAAGTCGGACGTTCACATTTGTAGTCAGCACAAACATACAAGTAATGCTGACTAACCAGCAGTTTACCTATGTGCAGACTGTTTCTAGTCTGACACAATAATTGCTTTTTTTTTTTTTTTTCTTACTTTGGTGTATGTTTTTACAGTTAAGACAAGAGCCGTCTCATTTTCAAAACCGAAAAGATATCTCTGAAGAACAATAAAATTATGTACATGTTAACATTTATAAAATTGCTTTGACAACTGGACTGTTCAACAACATAATTCCAACAATTTCCAACTGAAACTGTGGAATATCACAAGCGGAGAGAAAAGAGCTCTGCAGTTGCCTAAATTAGGAGAACTCTTCTTGTTCATTCTTTTAGTCAGTTCCGTAATGTAGGTTAATGTTATGTATGCACATTCCAGCTTGTTTCTATTATGTCGACCCAGTTCCAGACAAATGCATGAGCTCTGCTGCTTGGCTCTATGTAGCTTCAACCCAAATCTAGTCTGTGCCCGCAGCTCCAGCTAACCTCCATGTCTCATGACAACAACTGTATCACTGAAAGATCCTTCTTGTTTTATCAAATCAATTAACAAATATTAAACAAAACTGAACCTACGAAGCTTTTTTGTTATGCTTTCTTTTGGGTTTTTTTCATACATATTCATAGGCATTATCTGTAAGTGCTCATCTATGGGTATATAAATATTTTATGTCAAGGGCCTTTTTTAAAAAAACAATCTGAAGAGTCTTTTGAAATAAATCGAGGTTAGCTTATTACACCCTTGTGCCTTGTGAATATTCAATTAAATAAGTAGTTAGTAGTTTTTTTAAGAGCTGTGCTTATAGACTGTGTTTGAGGAGTCAAGGTAACCCAATCCTGTTATGGCAGCTAAAATAGGGTTCATTAAATAAAAGTAGCATGCAGCAATTTGCAAATAGAACTAAATGTGAAAAACACAAACAGTCACAGCATGGAAACTAAAGGAAGACCACATATCGCTCTTAATATAAGAAGACTTGTTTGTAGCATTAGGTACAGTGGGAAAGCGACATTATTTCAGGTCTTTATTTTTTCCCAATGCTATAAATGAATAAAATAAATAATCTGAATCTAATCTAAAGATACAAGCCAAGCAGATATACCCAGTAATTAGCCAGCTAAATCAGCTTATGGTGTTGCCAGTGTAACTCAAAAATTGGCAGAAGAGAGGGAAAAAGAGTAACAAAGTCTAAGAAACATTAATAAAAAAAATAAAGCAGTCGGAGCAGGAGCAATATTGCAATTAGGTAACGTGTAATAGAAACTAAAGAGGAAAATTATTTTTTCTGAAAATGTTTTTACTCCAATTTTAAAAAATATGTATATTTAAGGGCTACAGCAACCTTTAGCCTTATCTCGTGAAAAAAAACTATACCAGCTTCATTTATACTGCTAAAACCTGGAGTAAAATTTAAGATGTTAGAGAGGCAATATAAGAGTTGTTATAAATTAAAGAGTTGCTCTGCAATTAAAATAACAAGGTGATTGCCATGAAGGACACAATAAAAGCTCACCATCATCACTGTTGTACCAGAGTGTTCATACTCATTTAAAAACATAAGTTGAAGTTTAAGCTTGCAATATGAGCCATGTAATCAGGAAGTATTATTCCAAGTAAGTTTTGGAATTAAACATTTTCCATTTGAGTTGCATGTTCTTTCTCTGCATTATACCTACAAGTTATAATGTGTTCATAATGCTATCCTACCTCATCTCTTCACATAGTGTTTTTAACAATTGTTTTTAGTCAGTACACAAAACTTTACAAACAATTAAAATAATTAACTCTTGCTAGGATACATTTTTTTTCTAAATCCTTTGCACGGGCGTACATATACAAAATGACACAAGATCCGCCCAACTCATTTTTTTTTTAGATCAGATGCTGCACAAACTGCTGACTCACAAATCCAGAGATAACTAAAAGCGAGTGCTGGCGCTGTGCGACGCAGCACTTACACTTGCAGATAGAATTCTCCATGAGAAACAAAGAGCTATGCGTCAGCATATGTGCAATTGCAATGGAGGTGTTTTTTCCAGCTATTAACAAGTGTCCAAACGTCTGCCTTCAAAGCTTCCGAGAGCAGCACTGGATGAGATCAAAGCTTCACTCCCCACCCTGATATTAGATGCTAAAGGTGTTGGGGTGTGCTGGTTTCTTCGTTTTCAAGTGACTCTAAGATGTAGTTGGCCTATGCTCAGTCACAGCTTTGTCCTTTTCCTGAGAACATAGAAGGAGTGTGTTACAGACTTAAAAAGTCTCTAAAATCTATGGACTGATTGTATGAAAACGCTTATGAGTGTGTGTACGTGTGTGTCCCTGTGTGATTAATCTAGTCCTACCCGGCGTCGGCTGAGGCTGCCCGGGCTGGTCGGGGAGGGGCTGGGAGACTTTCCCGAATGAGGAGTGGACTGCTGACTGGCCGGCGTCCCATTCACTGGAGGCAAAGAAAAAAAGAGAGAAAAGTGGAACAGACTAAAGATGAGAGGAGCAAGACTGGGTGGAAAAAAAGCCCATTTAAAACTGGACTGGTTCTTTTCAGGACACTTATAGACGCCCACACTTCCGCTCCCAGCACATCCATGCACATGAATGAGAGATAGGAGGAGGTTGAGTGTAGAGGCATAAAAAGGCAACACCAAAATCCTTTTTACACTTCTGTTGCTTCATTTATATTTTGGGATCTTTGTGTAGCCATGACACAAACTGTTTTGTTCAAAACATTTACATTATTAGCTGAAGGCAAAAAAAGATTGTCCTCATTTTTGACCACCAGTTCAGTGCACGTGCGACCTTACCACTGTCTCTCTCTTTTTAAAAAACTCAGAGGCATGATCTCGTTAAACAAGAAAATCACATTAAGCAACATTTCACCTGAATCCTGCAGTCCGACAAAAGATGAGTAAGGGCATCATTATTAGGGAAGAATCTCACAAAGAACTGCTTGATATCAGTTCACAATAACACGTGCAATTTTGCAAACACAAAGCATTGCCTGAATTTAAACTTTGGTGGGCTGCAATTGCTTTATGTACTAGAATTTGTCTACACAGGGGGAAGCTTAGGGAAAGCAGGAGGAAAATTGGCAGGATGAAAGAAGGGAGTAGCGAGAAAAATTAGGGTTATTTGCAATCAATATCATCAGAGTAGTTTCCTGCCAAAAATATTACAGTACGTTTTTGTAGTATGGAAATCATCCTCTCTGGATATTCAAAGGTCAGTATTTCTTGCAAAAGATTATTCAGGCAACTTATTTTATAAAGGTAGTTATAAATACTGTAGTTGTGCTTTAAGATTGACACACCTATGTATATTTTTTTGAAAACTATTTGGAAGTGAGATAAAAAGTAGTTCTTGACTGTTTGTTGGACAAGCCTAAATTTGCCAAAACATTTAGAAAATTAGAGTACTGTTAAAAAATTACTGTAACACAAAATAAGGGAAATGACAAGGTGGATATGGATGAGTTGGAAGCACTGCAAGAACATTGCAACTAGATAGCAGCTAAAGTTAGGCCTACTGACATAAAACCTAACATCTGCTTCAGAATTTATTACAACTATTAAACTGTCTGTTTTCAAAGTTTGTGAGTCAGGCTCTATACTCACTAGTTCAAACAATACAACACTCAGATTGCTCAAACCTAGTCACAGTTCCTTAAAACAAAATTTGTGAAAACTTCATTGTCTATAAAAGGCAGATTTTTTTTTTTTTAATTGGCACGCTCTTAAAATGAAACAAGCAACAAAAACTGCAACTGGATACAGTGGCAGTCTTGATGTTGATAACATTCCTCCTCCACAGGGCGCTTTTCTTTCACAAGGCAGCAATTCCAATTAGAGAGAAAAGAAAATCTTCCAGTTAGATATTTCTATTAAAGTTACTATCTGATAGTTTCATTGGGGCCATCATAGTGCATTCTATCAATTAATGAGGATCCATTGGCACCTTTGACACACAATAGTAGAGATGGCTGTATTTAATTACCTTTAGTTCAGGATATTAAGTACTTAAAGGAAACTATAATATTCTAAAGAGAACACATAAAAAAGAGGTACAGTGTTGTTCAACTTGGCATGGAAAATAAAGATTCCCAATGTAATATGTTATTTTTTACTGAAAGCAATGTGAATGACACAACACATTTTATATAGAGATGCAAAAAATAAAGGGGAGAAGAAGTCACTCCCCTGGGTACCATTAATGCAAGAACACTTCTGATTGCCTGGTCAAACTTGGAGTAAATCATTTTACAGTGATTAAATGGGAAATGGGAACCTAATACATAAACTCTCATTAGCCGAATGTTTTGTCACCCGTTAATGATACAGACAGCAGTAAATTTAGTTTTGAACCAATTTACACAAAAGTTGTTTTCACTATGCTTTAAAGACTTTCTGCTTGGAGAGAAAAAAATAGCTGTCCCTTAAGAACGGGGAATTGGCTGTATTCAGGAAGGAAAATAAAAATGTCAAAAAAAATCCACAAAAAGGATTTATGATTTGCTGCTGCCAAGGCTTTCCCTCCCAATCTTTACCCTTCCTCACAATTCTGAACCCTGTTTTCTCATTAATCTAGTGTCTGAGGATTGCTAAATGTAGACAGCATAGCTTATCAGAGTCAATCCCTCTTGATGACTCCTCCAGCAGCCTCCAGTTCACAAGCTTTGTTATTCATTCTTTTTCTTCCCACTTGATTCCTTGAGGCTCAGTATGAATTAGACAAAAAAAGGAAAAATTAAGAGTCTGATTGCAGAAGGAAAACCTTCTCAGATCAGATAACTTTTTGAATTATTCTACAATAAAAATATCTAAAACACACAAATCAATACAGTCCTGGCCATTAAAATAGGCAACCAGTTTATGTTTTGGTTTTCACAGGAGTGAGGATGAATTAAACCGATAAGAATTTTAAGTGCCGTTCCTGGCCATCTTCATTGATGAAATTCAGCATCAGCGTTACGTACTGAAACCCTCCTTTCAATTACAAACCGATATGCAAGTATTACAGTCACATATTTATTTTTATAGAAAAATAAAATAAAAATAAAATAAAATAAAAATAGTACAAAACACGAAATTGCCTTTTGGTAGAGCTGTTCGTCAAGGTCAAACATAGTGGGGATAGGGGAAAAGAACATCTATGAAATGTATCATCCAGATTTTTTTACACATAAGTTTGGGCGACAAATACGCCGGATGAGCGTCCTACCTTCCACTTCCAGCATGGTGAAATACACAGTGTTAATCCAAAACGGTGAACAGAGAGGAGCAGCACCTTTTTAAAACGCGTTCCGTCCCAGTGTGCGTCTGATAGTAAACTGGTGTGAATGGGAGCCGGAGCTGCGCTGTACTACAGGGAGAGGCGGAGAGGCTGCTTGCGCAAACTCTGACGCGCACACGGAGCGGAGGGAGAGATAGAGAGCAGGCAGAAGAGAATGAGGGGTAAAAAAAACCCCCAACAAATATCTAGCATTGTAATCTTTAAGCGATGCTCGGTTTATGTAATTGTCAATAATTATACGCTTTTATGTAATCAGAAGACGACTGAAAGGACTGGTTTTCGGGCAATAGCCCACATAGAGACTGGAGTGGTCCAGAACAGAGTGTTCTAAAAGCTTCTTTTTTTAATTCAAGACATTTTCTATTTATGACCCGAAAACCCATCCAAAGCTAGAGCAGGTTACTGCAATCCCACATTCCCGAACAAAGCAAAGCATGTCTGCACTATTAAAATGAATTTCCAAGGATAGTGGATATTAGTGATAAAATTGTTAACATTTTATTCAAGCATTGAAGTTAGTGGAATGTGTCGATCAATGTTAAATTCATACGTTTCTTTTGTTTTTGATAGTAAATCCTACAGAAACATTGAGAAAGTAATTTAATAGATGCTGGTTGATCTTATAGCTAGACAATTACGGTGAATACTACCGACACATTATAGAATAAAATGTCAATGCTGAAGATGTTTGCCATCCTCAGATTGCTATTTTCAAAAATATCAGAATAGAAAGTTTAATGGAAGGAGTGGCCAAAAAGGTGCATTAGCAACTGGGTTAACGGCAGCCTTAAAAGAATTGTGGAACAAAGCGTTTCAGTAATTCCAGGGAACTTCACAAGGCATGGATTTCTCCAGAAGTCAGAAATGAAGAACCACTCACTCAATAAAACACTAAACAATAAAACTCAAAGACAAATTCCTTACTGCCTACAGCTTAGGGGTGTTTTTATCTGGATTTGTTGAGGGAGTCGGGTGGGTGGGGGAGGATTTGTATTTGTTGGAGGTGGGGGTGTGTGTGGGGGTGTGTGTGGGGGGGGTATTAGTATTTGTGTAAAATTCAAAATAGGCATAAAAATCAAATTTTTTCGTGTTACACTTCTAATTTACGTTACTATCCATTTTGATAATTATAGATATACGATCTTGGTTGATGTTTTTCCATAAATCCAGCAATGAACATGTAACAGGAACGTGACTGAAAAAAGAGCTAAATAAAGGCCACTATGGCAACAAAAGCTTTAACAGTTGGGGGACGGCTGTACGCCGCAAAGGCTTAAGGGTAATTTGTTTTTTTGTTTATTGTAGAAGTTCTCTGTTGTACGTTAAGGTTTGTGTTCCAAATGTAGCCGTGCTCTTTAGTTAGCCTTTGGGTTATTGTCCACACACCATCATAGAAATGGCGCTAAATGTGAGTGGGTTGTCTGCCAAGACTGTTATGTGATTGTTCTGTCTCTGCCTGTTCATGCAAGAAAACTGCATAAACAACCAGAAAATACTGCCCCCTCATGATGGTGCATTTTAAGAACGCGAGGAGTGCAGGTGGAGTTTTTCCTGGGTGGTGTAATGCCAAAAATCTTTATCGCTCCTGAATACAAATATTTGATAAAATATTTGTTTGAAATAAATATTAGAAAAAATCACTTTATTTGTGCCTTTCTGAATATTTGGCTCAACCCTTACTACAGCCGTTGCATTTCTTATGCTAGGCCACATAAGCACAGAGTTCAGGGGTGTCTTATCTGAGCTAAAGAGGAAAATGAATTACATATTACTCACTAGTCTTAAACCATCATTTTCAATACAAAAAAAAGACAAAAAACAGCATTACGCAAAAATCTATGAAGCTGACAAGCAGGATCACAATCTGACTACAATGTAGGTATAGCTACTTGATATTGTTTCATAGCATTTTAGGGAGTCAAATATATCAAATAAAATCTACAAATTTGTGTCAGATTTTGAGCATTAGATGGAAAAGTTGCACTTAACTGAATATCATACAGATTGTACCCTGCAGTTTAGGGCTTCAGGTGTAAATATCAGCTGGCATATGGTGCCTGCTTGCATTTTACCTTTAACATTTGATCAGTTCTTACTGTTGTGTCCTTATTTTTCCACCTAAACAGTTATAACAAATGAGACAGTAGCTTAGTCAACAGTCCTTAACAGGCTATTCGAATACAACAGGTTATGTGATGCTTTTACATTAGGCTGTACATGATATGCACTCAGACACATTTGAGAGCATTTGTGGAAACAGTTCTTACATAACAAATTCTGTTATTTTGTACATTAGTGAAAATGAAACTCTACACTGCAAAACTCATGTTTATGACCATGCCTAGATGTGTATATAATCTATGGGAAAATGAGTTGATAAAAATGCCACAAAATATATTTTACTTATGGGTGTCAAATTATTGCGTTAATTGCAATTATTTAAATACAAACATGTTTAGCGCATTATATTTTTTATCACTTCAATCTCTTTTTTTTATCTTTAATTGTATTGTTTCTGCATGATGTTTGCCTTAAAATGAAATCTGTTTTTATGCTTTGGTCTTGTTGTGCTTGAGTTGTTAGGGGGTAACCACACACTGAAGTGGAGATCGAAGACTGTAAACTGATCATAAGCTGACTGCTTTCTATTGTAGTGAGGAGAGCGGGGTGAGGAGGAGCAGGGAGTTGCAGACAGTGCTTGCGAACTTAGCAAGTTTTTAGACTCCTCTTCCAATTATCTTTCAAAAATAAAAGTGAATAGCGACAAATCTATTGGAGACTTTCGGGTGAAGTGCGTAATGTTGTTACTCTTCTCACCGAGCAGCAAGGCGCTCACCCGTCTCAGACCGACACAGAAAGCAACCGGTCTGGACCACAAGCTGCAGCTCAACACAGGTCCATCTATATGGCAAGCCATTGGTATAAAAAACAAAAGCGTATATGACGTGTTGTCTTAACCCAGCTGGATTCAGAGCACATATTTACAGAGTCCAGAATGCTAATGAACTGGGCATGCTCAAAGCAGAAGGTTGCAATCATCACTTCGGACTAGTCACAAAAACAAAAGAATGTAAATGTTGGGACTGCATAAGTCTGTGAAATAAAATAAATTACTTAATAAAATCACTTTTTAAATTATATATATCAAAACTTTGTTCGACCACACTATTTAAGTGAAAATACCTCAAGATGAGGGCTTTTCTCAGCAATTATTAAATAAGATTAAAAAAGAGATTAAATTGATTAATTAATTACACATCATAATGAATTAATCTCAAACTTTTTTTAATCTAATGACTACTAATTTTACTTATTTGTTTAACTGTGCTGACACACCGGAGTAGTCTTTAAAGTCAAAGTGGCTATGACTGCAATGTGTAATAAGAAGACTGAAATTGCCACTTATGATACCCAAGCCTTATCCTAAATTAATCATTAATTTGCCACCCTCATTAGTTACTTCATTTATATTTTCAGTCAATTTATATTACTTTAACTGCCTGTTTTTCGAAAAGCGAGGCATTAAAACTGTGTTTAGCGTAAAGAAAAAAATATGATGTGCCCTGAAATAGACATTTGTCAGAGACTAAACTGCAATGCATATACATTTATTTCAGGGGAAAAGTCCTCATAGCTGCTACGATTTTAATGGCCCATCCAATATGTAATCAAATAACATTGTGGTGAACATATTACAAACGTTAAGACAAGAAAAACAAAGAAAAAAAAAACAAAAAAAAAAACATGGCCTTCAAGTGAGTGTGGTTGCCACAGAAAAAATATGCAACTAAAATTGGGTTATTCACAGCCTGAAGCAAGCTTTACTTTTTTTTTGTTGGTGTAATTAAGCCTTTAACATGTAGTTAAAGTGACAATTATGAGACTCCTGAAGAGTGTCTGATACCAAAGTAGAAATATGACTGTAGAGCCAGCTGTTTAAGGATAAAACACATCAAAGTAATGCTACAATGCCAATGTGGAAAACAAAGGCTCAGGCTGAAGGAAATTAACTTGTTGAACAGACAATGCATAAGGACATACCAAGTGTAAAATAAATACTGATGGTCAATGATATTGAAATCACATAATTTTCGCTTGATTAGCTCTGATCGGTAATTGGCAGATCTAATCCAATGCAAAAATAGATCTGTTTAACTTTCAATAACAGAATCCAAGTAGGAACTCCCACCTTTGTGATCTCAGTACAATAGCAGTTAAATTGTTAGAGACATATGCTTTAATACATGAGTCTTTTAATTTACATATTTGTTGCTGAGTTCAAAACCTTTTTTTCTCATTTTTGTGGACTTGTCTTAAAGTTGGAGCTCCATTCTGGGAACGAGATCACCTATGAATTACGGTAAGCATGTTCAACTTGTAAATCCTAAAGAACAGTGCAATTTGTAAATTGTTGTGTTTAAGCTACAAAATCCAATAACTATGTCTGTATCTTATCTTCACTATAAGCCTTCAAACATTAAAGTAATATGTGCTGCTCAAAAAATAAAGGGAACATTTAAACAACAAAATGTTATTTCAAGTCAATCACTTTTGTGATATCAAACTGTCCACTTAGAAAGGAACACTGATTTACAATAAATTTCAAATGCTGTTGTGCAAACGGAATTGACAACAGGTGGAAATTATAGGCAACTGGCAAGACACACCCAATAAAAGTGTGGTTCTGCAGGTGGTGGCCACAGACCACTTTTCAGTTCCTTAGCTTTATGGCTGATGTTTTGCTCGCTTTTGAATGCTAGTGGTGCCTAAACTCTAATGGTAGCATTAGACGGAGTCGTGCAGCTAATCCAGGAAGGCACATGAATGAGAGCTTGGGCAAGAAGGTTTGCTGTCTGTCAGCATAGTGTCCAAACCATGGAGACGTTACTAGGAGACAGGCCAGTACATCAGGATATGTGGAGGAGGGTGTAGGTGGGCAACAACCCAGCAGCAGGACCGCTACCTCCACCTTTGTGCAAGGAGGAGCAGGAGGAGCACTGCCAGAGCTCTGCAGAGTGACCTCCAATAGGGCACAAATGTGCTAGGGTCTACTCAAACGGTCACAAATATATTCCATGAGAGTGGTGTGAGGGCCCGACGTCCACAGGTGAGGGTTTTGCTTACAGTCCAACACCATGCAGGACATTTAGCATTTCCCAGAGAACACAAACATTGGCAAATTCACCACTGACACCCTGTGCTCTTCACAGATTAAAGCAGGTTCACACTGAGCACATATGATAGATGCGACAGTCTGGAGACACAGTGGAGATCGGTTTGTCATTTGGTCAGTTATGGTGTGAGGGGGGCTTTTCTTTTGGAAGCTGCACAGCCCTCTATATGCTCCACAGAGGTAGCCCGACTCCCATTAGGTACCAGGATGAGATCCTCAGACCCCTTGTGAGACCATATGCTGGTGTCGTTGGCCCTGAGTTCTAGTCTTCATGTGGCTGGAGTGTGTCAGCAGTCGATAGATGACGAAGGCATTGATGCTATGGACTGGCCCGCCCTTTCCCCAGACCTGAACCCTACTGAGCACATCTGGGACATCATGTCTCGCTCCATCCACCAATGTCACATTTAACCACAGACTGTACAGAACTTGCCGGATGCTTTAAGTCCAGGTCTGGGAGGAGATCCCTTAGGAGAAACTCTGCCCCCTCATCAGGAGCATGCCTAGGCATTGTAGGGGGGTCATACAGGGACATGGAGGCCACACACACTACTGGGCCTCATTTTGACCTTACTTAAGGGCATTATATCAAACTTGGATCAGCCTGTAGTCAGTTTATTCCCTTTAATTTTGAGTGAGACCAAAGGGTTGATAAATTTGATTTTCATTTATACTTTTTGTCTGAAAATATTTAATATATGATCAACATTATATTATTATAATTATATTTAATTCATTTAGATCTAGGATGTGCTATTTTAGTATTCCCTTTATTTTTTGAGCAGTGTATTTTAAAATATCATGACATATCCATCGGAAGAGCTAATTTGCAGTTTTACGTCTGCAACTTGTACCTTTTTATATCTCAATTGGATAACATTTTGGAAGTTTTCCTTTTTTTAATCCCATCTGATAATTGAATGCTATATCTAATCTGAAAATCAAGAAAATTATTTTTACACAGTAGCAAGAGTAACTATACAATATTAATACCTTATGCAATGGGAATGTTATTGATAAATATCACAATATTAGTTGCAATAAATCTATATGTACCTCACTCCTATCTTTTTTCTTGTGTGCCTCTAACACTCTCTCTGACCTTTAGCATTAGGGACAGTAATTTGAACATCACAATGGCACAAAAAATTTGTATTCATATTTGAGACATGTATATGAAAACAGCATTCCAAAATGTGGTTTAGCAGGGTTAATAATATGCACCGCATTATTGTGTTAAGTATAGGTATATTTACAATATATTGTGCAACTTCAGTTTACGAGGTATAATTAAATAGAATTTTAAAAAAATGAGACAAAAAGATATCAATAAGGTAAAATCACTTCTATCTAAATAGGTGCCTTGCAAAATCATTCATAATCTTGAACTCTTTCACATTTAATGTGTTTTATTGATTTTATGTGACTTAATATCTCAAAGTAGTGCTTAATTGGGAAGTCAAAGGAAAAGTCTACATGGTTTTCAAACTTTTTTATGTAAAAAAATTATAAGTGTGACATGGATATGAAAAACAACCTTTTGTGCCAATTACAGCTACAGTCTATTGGTTTTATACAAAAGGGACATCCTTTTTGAGTTATTCTTCTTTGCAAAATGTCTCAAGCTTACACTGGATGAAGAGCATCAGCAAATATCACTATTCAAGTCCTGCCACAGATTCTCAAATGAAGTTAAGTCGTGACTTTTAACATAAGAATATGTTTTCATCTAAACCGTAGCTCTGACTGAAGACTTGCAACCATTGTCCCATTGTCCTGGTGGACGGGAAACCTTTGCTTGCAGTCTCAAGTGTTTTGCTGCCTCTAACTGATTTTCTAGCAGCACTTTGTCATTTTTTCTGTAGTATCCCCATGACATGGTGCTGCTACGACAATTTTTCTCAGGGAACATCATAGATTTCCACATTGCAGGATGTTTTTCATATCAGCCAGAAAATTTAATTGTGGTCTCATCCGACCAGAACACATGTTAGCTGCGCCTCTATAAGTCTTATCAAGAAATACAAGTGAGAATTTTAGAGGGATTAATTCAACTATGGTACTATGTCTCTCATTAATGCTTTCCAGTTCAGATGGAGGATCGTGTTTTGGTATGTTTGCTTTAAAATTTTCCACTTTACCGCAGACCATTCACCAACCTTCACCAACCATTCAGAACCTTCACAGGAAACTGCATTGATACTGAGATGAAATTACAAAGAGGTGGCTTACTATTAACTTGACTTCTGAAGATTGCACTAGATGTCGTTTGGGGATATCACATTAATATGTAACATTTGTATTTGATTTGAGTGGTGAAGAGCTTTGAAAACCATGCATCGTTTTCCTAAGCAACTTTTTGCTGGTAAGATTGCTTTAGATGTAAATAAAGTTTGTGGTTGCAACGTGACAAAACGTGTCCATTTTCAAACCAGGGTATATACTTTTGCTCTCCACTGTATCGTAACATGATGAACAAGAACCCTTTTAGTTATGATAAACCAAATAACCCATCCAGGATCATCACATTATGCAAGTCACATATTTTCATGGGAGATTGGTACCAAAATAACATTTAATGCATTACTTGGACTGAAACAAAAACTGAGAGGTTTAATGGCAAATAAATACAGCCAGTGCTTGATTGTCATTATGTCACAGTAGCATTTTGAGAGAAATGTTTTGTCAGTCTGAAATAAAATAGCACCACCACACAGAGATTGCTGACTTTTAAGAATGACCTGCGGTATTCCTATATACATTAATCCACATTTACCTTTTCTGTGTATTTTATCCTGCATAAACAGATTTTATGCAACAAAAAAGCAATGGATGCTGCCAATACAGCACCTTTACAGTTCATAAAGTTTCTCAGACAGAACTGGGTCCTCTAGAGACATACTGGATCTTATTTTTGGGTCAATCCACCCCAGAGGCTTCCACACAAAGAACGAGATGACATGCAGGAGTGTCGGAGCGATGATTGTTGATGACACCATCTGCACTTCTCTGTTGATTTTTAGCAGACGTGAGGCAATGACGAAGGCACAGATGGTGAGATGGGGAGAGGAACTATGTCTGAATGCAAATTGTTTTCACACATTATTTTGGGTCGGTGTGTTTATGCACTCTCAGCCGGGGTTGTGGCATCATCGCAAAGGGAAGCTCAAGTGATGACAGTGTTAGGTTTGCCGACTCACAACCACTGGCAGTTGAAGGACAACATGACAGAATATAGCAGACAGGTTTTCCATGTTTATTTACATGTATATATTCATTTCACTATCTTTTCCTTTGATCTAATCATTTAATTTTGTAATTGTAAAATATGAGGCGGCTCCTCAGAATGATTCACCCAACAACAAGACAAGACATAAAGTGGCTTTGTTCTGCCTTAGTAAGAACAAGAAAAGAGAATTAAATTCAAATCTGCTGTGAGCTGCATACTGAGAAGTTGCTTGATGCTGCTGGGAACTGATAATGCCTTCTGCCTTATTTCTTAGAAGGCTCTTTTTTTAAAATCTAAGTAGAAAGGAAAATTTGTTTGCCTAAACCAGGACAAAGGGTAAAATACATTGGCTCCATGTTACATTAACCATCTGCAATAGAGTGCGATCCAGAAATGGGTTTCTCAGTTTAAAACATGCAACCGGAAACAAGGGCAAGGAGATCCTAAAAGATCAAAAAAAATCAAACAAAATATGTGATTTTTGAGTTTGAAGATTTATTTGTTCTTGTTCCCCACAGATTTCTTTGGGGATTCAAGTCTGACTGTGACACCAAAATACATCAATTTCACCTTCAGTCTGAAGACATATGCTGATAAAAAAAAAAAAAAAATCACTTTTTATCTAACTCTGGCTTGGGGACAAGCCATAGGGTACCTCAGACTCAGCCTTGAAGATAAGATGAGGAGCCCCACTGTCAAAAAGGAACTCAGAATAGACTCAGTCAGTTTGTTAACATGCACGTCTAAATCAAGCTTTTAGCAGAAATCGGACTAATGGCTTAGAGAAATGAGGGTCAAGTCCCAGTTTATATGTCACTCAGAAAATCACTGCACTGATTGTGGTACACTCATTGTTGCTGCTTGATCTGTTGTTGATGTTCCCGCTTCCACTTCCTGAAGTGGGAGTGCGTCTGTGTTGTCTGCTGCGTTTTGCAGGATTTTATTCCATTTTACAACAAGCTGCCATTTCAGTGACGTTACTGCAGTGCCTCATGGCAGTTGAAGTCTGAGCAGGACTTTTACTCTGTGCTTATATGACAGTCTTAGTCAGCTTGGTCCTTTTATTTGTGCAATTTAGAAACATGCAAGCGCGAACCATGTTGATGTGTTCAGTAGCAAGTTCTGGCTTAACATCTGCCACCATAGAGCGCAAAGTGAAAGCCCTGCTCAGACTACAACTGTCATGCCGGACGGCGGCGACATAATTGAGATTGCTCATTAGTGTAGTTGCATTAAAAGCCTGCAAAACACCCCTGCAGACAACAAAGAATCAATTCCAAAACTCCAAGGGGAATAATGTTGCAGATTAATATCAGAAGATTTATTAAATGAAGGATTTTTCCGGGAGATAATGCCTTATTTAGATGTGGCACTTGACGTGCCACATCTCCCATTATATGGTATGGTAACAGATTATACATTTCTCCCAAAGGATTCCAAGGTGCTCCAAACTTGTCTGGGTGAGTAAATATATATAGTTTTTAAACAGTGCTTATTGATAATAGAAAAGGTATATAATGAGGAGAATATAAATACATTATTTGTTGGGTGATTTAGATTCAATCAAATCAAAGACATTAATAATACAAACTGGTTCATTTAAGAAAAGACAAATATTTTGGAGAAAAAAAATAGAGTGAAGTTATTGTAAAGCAAATTTAAGCTACACACTCAGCTGCTCATATATGCTGTTGGAAATGTAAATTTTAACAAAAACAAACAGTCCATGTACTGAACTGTTCTTCAAAGTAAAGGGAAATATATTATTATGTCGAGCTGTAAATGTATTAATGTTTCCAGAAATGTTTCGCAATGCTACAACTTTTACATATGTATGTATTTACACTAGTTGTAAAAACAGATTGTGGTATTGTTTGCAACTGGTGATAGGATTAAATGCTGAATATTCATAGTCTTATCCACAAATCAGACAAGTTTCCAGGGAAATTCTTCAGTTTAACACCTTCTGATTGGATTTACAGAGCCAGTAAGAGTGTGTCAGGAGTGTCCAGATCTCGGCTGTAAGCTCACACAGTCATTCAGAGGGAGACCAGGTGGTGTTTGATGTGCTAAATGCTCTCTGTGACAGATATAATTCGCACTGAGCATCTGTTTTAATGCTTTTAATGCACAATTAGTTTGGCAAGCTTTTTAGTTGAATCATTTTGGGTCTGATTTGACGTGAAAGGACAAATTACAGTATTTACTCATTTACAGAGCACTCTGATATGACCAGTGATAAATAATAGCACATAAGAACATAATGAATTATCATTACATATTTATAGAAACTACACTTCAAAACTAAATCTTGATTTTAAATAAAACTGTTAATAGAGCAAAAAAAAACAAACAGTGTCACACTGATGGTGGTTCATCATCACCAACCGACTGCTATTTTCTGGTGTCTTGACAGTAACAGAAGATTTGTTAGCCATTGTGTTGACAGAAAGTCTCTCTGTTTCAGCTGTAATTTCTATACTGGTATCAGACAAACGCGTGCAGGCGGAGACCAAAAATAAAAAGAAGCAAAGCAGATATGTGTATATAGCACTATATACAAATATTCAAAGGAACTTGAAATTTTTAGCACAATAACTGTGGGAAAAAGTCTGACATTATGACTGCAAAATCACTAGGTTACCCAAACAAATCCTGAATCTATGACTTTCTGTTTCTCTAGTACTTTTAATGGAACAAGTCGTGCTTTCACAGCTGAGCTAATAGGTCCGTTCAAACAAACTCTGGAGTGATTTCCCCCTTAAGCCTAGTTAATGCTTCTCCGACCGCAAATTTGCACTCAGAAGCAGACGTATTGACGGAGACATTTTCTGTTAATAGTACTCCGCTCTTCCACTCCATTATCTATTGTTTTTTTTCAGCGTTGCTCGACCAGGACAGCAGGGGGAGCTAAATTTTCATGGCGTCTCTGCCTAGAAGTGCGGATCATAGAATACTCTAGGAACACATGGAAACAAAACACAGCAGCCTTTTTTGCCAAAAGAACAGATTAGAGAAGTTATCCTTTCAATATAAAGCATGAAGTGGCCAAACTTTGCATTAACTACTGATTACGTGACTATAAAGCCCCGTTCTGGTGAAGCGATCTCTGGTTGTTACTGAAACTGACCAATCAGATGCATATGCTATCCGTCGACGGAGACGGATAGTTAAAATTTGGGCCTCTACTCCGTGCGTTCTTGCGTAGGTGAGAGAGAGCCCTTGCGTTGACGGATAATGGCGTTGTGTAAATCAGTCTCTGTCAAAACGCAGAAGCATAAACTAGGCTTTAGTGCGGTTCATTTGTGTAGATGTGTACACATCAATCACAGTAGAGTGCTGACCAAAACAAACATACTGAGACCGTTTGGTGGAGGTGTTCCCGGTGTGGTTAACTCTAGAGCAGTTTGTTTATGCTGGGAATGTGGTCTGACCTTGAACTGACTAAAACTATCAGGTATATGCTGCAGTTTTGAGCCAAACAGCCTCCTGTAACTGGGATTGCGTTGCATCGTGGAATGCGATAAACAAACAAATAAACAATACGTCACCTACACCACTGAAAGGAATTCAGCACTTTAAGACTTAATGCAACTTTCTGAAGTCATAATAATACCCAAAACCACCTTTCGTTTTTGGTTGTTGAGATCAGTTTTCAGACTGAATCCGACCGAGTCTTTCTTGTGATCACATAACAGCAGCAGAATTGGCTGCACACGAACAGTGGAAAGCAGCAGATGATGTTGACTCTTTTTCATATGAGAATAAATTGTCCTGCTGGGGAGGACAAAGCGAGAGGAGGGGTATTAATAAAACAAGAGAGGAGCAAAGAAGGTCAAACAACACATCCATCAGTTGTTTTCCTGCTGTCACTCCACGTTCTGTCCATTTCCAATTACAAACAATTACTGTTCTAGGAAAGAAATACTAAATTGTCAACAACTTCACAAAATCTGAAGATGTGAAGAAGCAGAGGTGAAGCCAGAAGGGGAGGGGACCTTTGCGACGCGGCAGGATGGTCTGACTCAGGATTCTAGACAGGAAGCAAGCGTCAGTTGGCTCTGTCTGCACAACCGGCCATTTCACAGGAAGCCACTGCCATATATGGGTGTCTATCGTGTCTCCAGCTACATGCTCTAGTGTGCTGCGTTTCCATAGCAACCAAGAGAAAAATGTTCCTCCCTACCCAACATCATTTTTTGTTTTTTTCATTCTATGTCCCTCTCTCTCCCTCTATATCTCTCTCTCTCACACACACACTTGCGTACACCTTGGTTGCAGATGTGATGCTGCGAGCGAGATCAGAGGCTGTATGACTCACCCTCATAACCTTTTCCCCAAAGTTCTCAGTCTGACAACACTCAGAAGGTTCTCTTCACATGCAAGCCCCTTTCTTTCTCCACCATTTTACATTGTTTTTCCACATCTTCATTCTGCAATCATCACCTTTGCATCAAAAGTGGTTCTGTGCATATATATATATATATATATATATATATATATATATATATATATATATATATATATATATATATATATATATATATACGTCCTCAAAAAGCAGGTAGAACAAATCCACCCAGTGGATTTCTTAGCATTGCATCAGCCTTCTGAATCATCCCAGACCCGGTAGGTCTCTGTACAGTCAATAACTTCATTATTACGGCAGAAATGAAAAAGTGTGTTATTGCATAACCAGGCAGCACCGGCCAAAGCTCAAGCTGTGTAATCAGGCAAATAATGAGGTAACATTTGCTGAAGCTGGAAACTAATCACCAATTCCTTGCTGCTATTAAAAGTTGAATATGGAACATTTTTCTTAAAAGCTATCTCTTTAAAAAAATAATACTTCAACAGGCAGTTTAGAGGTGTGCAGAATGAAAGTGCACCATTTCCTTTAAACATTATATTTAACCTAAAATCATTAATCACAGGTTGCCAAATACTATTGTAAACAACTGCACGGGGGAACGAGGCATTTACTGTAGAAAATTAAAAACGTTTAGCTGCTGTCTCTAAGCCCCATAGATTTAATTATCTTTCTCACAAGAGGAGCGACCTTACAATATCTAAAACCAGAGTTAGTTTAGGTGAAGCCTACAACTGATGGACACAAATGAAAAACTTTCATGGCATCAGTGCATATGTGGAAATGGCGAAGTTTTTCATGGAGAAAGGTAGGAAAAGCTTGCTAACAGCTAAAGTTACCAGTTGGTAAAACAGCTTTTCGATACTTGTGTATATGACTTCGTCCCTGGATATGAGAGCACCTACCTCCACACCGAGTAAATGAAAGAAAATGAAGTGGTTTCCTCCTGCTCGGTCCAGTATAGGAGGCTCACTTTCACAGCTGTGGTGAGTGGCTATTATATAAATATATATTAATATATATTATAAAGACTTTTCTAGCTAGCTTTCTGTATTGATACAGGTCTCCGACCGTACAACTTAGTCCAATACACACACTGTGAGATCTGTCAGATGATTATGTAAATTCTAAAGTATAAATGATGACTTTTATAGAGGACATCACCAAGAGGAGTGGAGGATACCACTCAGCTACCGAAATAAGATGCAGTACACGTACAAAAACGTATTGTTGCCTTTGACCCATATATTGTTGTAATTTTTTTCCGTTTATTGTTTTAAACTTATTAGTACAAAATAGTCCTTACCCTGTAAGATTTGTTGAAGGACATGATGCTGGCTGGTTATGGCGACAGAACTGGCATCCAGACGGCTTTTGTTGTTGACACTACAACCTCAACACACTAGATGTCGCTTTGGTTGTCATGTTCCATATTCAACCTTTAAGCCAAACTGAATGTCTGGCACCCAACAATGTTTGTGCGTTAGTGAGAACTGCATTCCTTTCTATGAATCAATATGCTTTGGTTTGGATGTATGTTTAATCTAAAGGAGTTTTCTGGGTGTCTTACTAGACACAAACCATTTAAGCATAGTGCGTGTGCCTGCTCCTAATGTTTCATGACATTTCATTAGTATGTCAGGTGAGGAGCAGCTTGTGTGGAGCTGCAGGATTGAGTCACCAGCCCTCTTATCCTCCCATACTCTCCATCTTCCTTTTGTTACCTCTCTCATCCCTGCTTACATTCTCCCCCCTCCTAAACAGTGAAATCAACTGGATCTCATCTCATTTGAATTTTGCATTTGCAGCACCGAGACACGGCTCGCATGTTTGTGAACACTGCCAGACAGTCTGCAAAGCTCTGATTTTCTTCACAAGGTTTATTCACACTGTGCTGCAACATTGATGGAAGTAATGAGCTGGATGAAATAAGACAAATAAAGACAAGCGAGTATTGGAACACAAACACATCCCTATCACTTTCACTGCGTCTGTAATGACAGACATATTCCTGATGTATAAACACAGACACAATTGTTAGAAGGACTCATAAATCACATACAGGGCCTTTTTTTTAACAGCATGAATCCTTTTTACATTGTGTCATGTTACAATCACAATCTTGCTTGGATTTGATATAACCAACCAACACAAAGTAGTGAATGGTTGCAAAGTAGAAGGAAAATAATGCGTTGTCATTCCGATACAAGAACAGGCTTTGCTTTAAACCATTCCATTGTTTCTGTGCCCTCTAATAGATTTTCTTCAAGAATTGCTTCGTATTTAACTGCATCTATCTTCCCATTTGCTCTGCATGGCTTCCCTATCCCTGCTGAAGAAAAGCATCTGCACAGCATGATGCTGCTACCACCATGATTTACAATGAGGCTTGTGAGGTCAGGCTGATATGTAGAATTTGTTTTCTCCACACATTGCATTTTATGTTTAAGCCAGGACGTTCATCATGTTTGTGTCTCCCTAAAGTACATGGCATGTAATGAAGTTTTCCCTCTGATCGCTGCTCCAATTTTAAATATAATGAATCTATCCTTGGTCAATGGATATGTGCCACAGGAGTTTAAGATTGCTGTAATTAAACCTCTACTTAAGAAACCCTCTCTTGATCAAAACGACTTAATTAACTATAGGCCGATATCTAATCTTCCCTTCTTATCTAAAATTCTTGAGAAAATAGTTGCACACCAGATATGTGAGCATTTAAACAATAATGAGCTGTTTGAGAAGTTTCAGTCAGGCTTTAGAGCTCATCACAGCACTGAAACAGCTCTGGTGAAGGTTACTAATGATATTCTCATAGCCTCAGACAATGGACTGGTGACCATTCTGGTTCTGTTAGATCTCAGTGCTGCCTTTGACACTGTTGATCACAATATTCTCATAGAAAGGCTTCAAAGTGTCGGTATAATAGGAACAGCACTAGGTTGGTTTAAATCTTATTTGTCTAACAGATTTCAGTTTGTTCAGGTAAACAATAGATCTTCCTCAACCTCAATAGTTACTTGCGGAGTACCACAGGGTTCAGTGCTTGGGCCGATTCTCTTTACTATATATATGCTTCCTATTGGTAAAATAATTAGGCAGCATGGGATAAAATTCCATAGTTACGCAGATGATACACAGCTATATCTATCCATTAATCCTGATGAATCCAATCAGTTAGGTAGACTACAGGCATGTCTGGAAGACATAAAAACTTGGATGACTCTAAACTTCTTGCTTCTAAATTCTGATAAAACAGAAGTTGTCGTCTTTGGACCAGAAGCTCTGAAAAAGAAACTACTTAGTCAGCCCCTTCACCTGGACGGCATTAAATTAGCCTCCAGTAATAAAGCAAAAAACCTCGGTGTCATTTTTGACCAAGATATGTCATTTAGAACTCACATTAAAGAAGTCTGTAGGATTTCCTTTTTTCACCTTAGGAATATTGCAAAAATTAGAACCATCCTGTCCAGGACTGATGCTGAAAAACTAGTCCATGCATTTGTTACTTCAAGGCTGGATTACTGTAACTGTCTATTATCAGGTAGTCCACAGAATACAATTAAAAGTCTACAGTTAGTTCAAAATGCTGCTGCTAGGATTCTGATGAATATTAAAAGAAGAGATCACATTTCCCCTGTTTTAGCTTCTCTTCACTGGCTCCCAGTAAAATCTAGAATAGAATTCAAGATCCTCCTTCTGACATATAAAGCCCTTAATAATCTAGCTCCATCATACATAAGAGACCTGATTGTTCCATATGTTCCTAACAGAGACCTTCGCTCTCAGACTGCAGGTTTACTGGTAGTTCCTAGGATTTCTAAAAGTAGAATGGGTGGCAGATCTTTCAGCTATCAGGCTCCCCTCCTATGGAACCGGCTCCCAGGGTTGGTTCGTGAAGCAGACAATTTGTCTATCTTTAAAACTAGGCTAAAAACTTTCCTCTTTGACAAAGCTTACAGTTAGAGATATGTTTATAGGTAGTTAGAGTCAGGTCAGACAGGTAGATAGGAAGAGACAGGTTAATGTTAGTAGTCAGGCAGAGTGTCAAAAGTTAGGAAGAGATAGGAAGAGGTAGAGTAGCTAGGTAGAGATAGATTAATGTAAGCCAGGTAAAGATCCGGAGCCGGTCGCGGCTTACCGCCGCGGAAGAAATGTGCCCCACAGGGGCCAGCCTGCGCCGGAGAGAGGTCCCTCAAGGGGATCCTCCCGCACAGTGCGGCCGCCCATTACCTGCCGGGTTGAATCCCCCGGGCAGACTGTGCGGACCCCACCCGTTTATCTCTTAAACGTTTCTCGCCCTCTTCAACTCTGTCCTCTCAGTTCTGTCTATTTTTCCTTAAGATAGTTGTCGACTATCGGTCTCGTGCCGGTATTTAGCCTTAGATGGAGTTTACCACCCACTTTGGGCTGCATTCTCAAACAACCCGACTCCGAGAAGACCCCGGCATGACGGGGGCCGTTACCGGCCCTACACCGTCCACGGGTCAGGAGGACTCAGACAGAGTGTTGGTAGCCAGGTCTCCTAGTAGCTAGGAGACAGGTTAATGTTAGTAGCTATGCTGCTTTAGGCTAGGCTGTTGGAGGACATTATTAGGGTCTGTTCCTACTTTCTCTCCTACTTCTCCCCAACTGCATGATGTGCTGTCAATTCAAGCACTAACCTGTTTTCTATTATAGTAGGTGCTCCGGATTAGCCCTGCTTGACGACCCTGACTAAGATGGCATTGCAGTGACGGAAAATTCTCCACGTCCTGCAACAAACTTCTGCATCAGTTCTATTGCTCTTTCTGTGTCTCTGTTATGTATTCTCCAAGCCACAGACGGTCGCGGCAGATAACCGCTTGTGCTGAGCCTGGTTCTGCCGGAGGTTTCTTCCTGTTAAAAGGGAGTTTTTCCTTCCCACTGTCGCTGCATGCTTGCTCAGTATGAGGGATTGCTGAGAATTCCACGACGCAATCTTCTGTGGTTCTGTAATTTCTACACTTAACATTGTATTGTAATAACTCTTTTTGTAAAGTGCCTTGAGATGACATCTGTTGTGAAATGGCGCTATATAAATAAACTGAATGTAGTAAACTGCCTGTATTTTGACTTTCTTTCAGCCATTGATTTACCTTGTAACTCTTTCATGAAGGTCAGATTTGTGGAGTGCATTGTTAATAGTTGTCTTTTCAACAGAATCTCCGACTTGAAGTGTGGAACTGAACGGCTATGTTGAGCCTAAAGACTAGTTTATACTTCTCCGTCTGCAAGTTTGCAACCAGATGCAGACATATTGACAGAGACGTTTTTCGTTTAAAGTTCTCCATTGGTTATTCAGTGTTGCAAAGCAATTCCCCACCAGGACAGCAGGGGGTGCTAACTTTTCATGGTGGGTCTGCCTACGATTGCAGAGATGACGGAGAAGCATAAACTAGGCTTAATTTTGACATAGCTGGACTCTCCTAATTAGATGACTTCTGAAAGCACATCGCTAAGCTGGTGTGAAGCTAAATTGCTTTAGCAAAAGAAAAAAAAAAGGAAAAAGTTAACTCCTTTACCAGATGCTGGGGACTTGCTGCGATGTGATTGGATGACATTCCTGGGAGAGCATCGGTTGAGGGAGCCTGACATCTTGCCATACGTTACTGACTTCATCATGCGGCACTCTGCAAGCGCAAAGAGCATAAACATGCGTTCACAGGCTGTTTGGTAGGAAAAACCATCTTAGTTTTATACATTCATCAGCAGAAATAGTGTCTAAAATCAGATAAAAATTAGTATTTCATTTTTTTTTCCAAGTTTAAAGATCTGATGGTTAGATTTAGGTCAGGATTGTTAATAGGAACCTATGCCTAACCTATGAATCCAACTGTAATTGGGTTTGGCTTTCAGATCCCCAGGAAAAATGAGTCCTGACCTTCACTGGGCTCGTTTTCCAAACAGAATTATTGCAGAGTTTCAGGAGTGACAACTGTGACTCATGGGGGACTAATGCTTTGCAGACACACAATCCAAATAAATGAGCCGTGTGAAAGCCAGCACCCAACCTGCCTGCTTCCTTCTGCTCGAAAAGTTTTCTCGTCTCCTGCTCATTAACTCAGCCCCATTAAAACTCATTAACATTTAAGACAAGTGGGAAAGGGAAGAATACGCAGCCTGCCAGGCATGCCTGACCTCATCCACCTCATCTGTGTGTGTCTGTCTGGCTGTTTGTGTGCCATTTTCTGCAACCCAGTGATTAATGTACAATGCATAGTGTTAACATGATGACTGCGTGCCAGAGTTGAGGCAGGGGCGATAATTATAGCAATGCTGAAGAGGAGGCAAAATTTTCTGCTGCTCCAATTCCAACTGTTTTGTTTGTCACTCTCTGTTCTTGTCTATCTGTTCCTGCATCTTACTTGCTGTCTGTCAGTGGATAAAGAGGTGCTAATATATACTCCCCATCCCCTGGCAGGGGACAAGACAGAATCAATATGTGTTTGGTGACAGAAATATTAGCTTTTAATAATGTAGAATTATTAAAAAGTAGTTAGAAAGTCAGCTTTTACTTACCCTGTTATTACTTTTAAAGATGTAAAATGAATAAACATTTTACATCACGTTTCATCTTAGTTTTGGGGTAAAAAAAAGAAAGTCAGACATGAATTGCATCTGGATACAGCGCTGCTTGGCTAACAAACTATTTCTCTTAACATAGCACAAACCAGGGTAAGTCTACCAGCAGAGTCCTAACATATTAGTACAGACTTATTTGCCATTAGAGCTCTGTGAAGTTTTTACTTGCAGTATGAAATATAGCTGCAGTTGACAACGCTTGAAATCTAAAGGAAGAGAAAGATGATCAGATAGGTGATAACAGCTGTTCCTTGCAGGGTCAGTTTCATAGCAGATTTCTGCAGTTTTAACATAAAGATCTCTAACACTTAGTTAATACAAATGTGGCTCAATCAACATCTGCAACCAGCTGTTGTAGTTGCAGAATTATTATTATTATTTGACTAAAGACATGTCGCCCTGACATCCCATATCATGAAGGTCCTTGGGAGACTCCTGTTTCCCCACCCGAGTAAGCAAACTAGAACCTATCAGGACCCCCTGCATTTTGCTTATTGCCATGGAGTTGGCATTGAAGATACCATCATCAACCTGCTTCAACCAACTCACTGTCATCTGGACAAAGCAGGCAGAACTGTGAGAATTATGTTCTTTGATTTCTCCAGTGCATTTAACACAATTCAGCCTGATTTCTTTGTCGGAAAGACACAGGTGGAGGCCTCAACAATCAGCTGGATCAATGACTATCTGACAAACAGACCGCGGTTTGTGAGACTGAAGGATTGTGTGTCAAACCAGCTGGTTAGTAGCTCAGGAGCACCACAAGGGACTGTACTCAGGGATAAGTCATAGACTGTCTCTATCAAGGGAGAAGAAGTGGAGGTGGTTGAGGAGTACAGATACCTCGGAGTTCCCCTAGACAACAGACTGGACTGGAGAATCAACAATGAAGCCGTCTAAAAAAAGGGAGAGAAGCAGACTGTACTTTTTGAGGAAGCTGAGGTCCTTCAACGTTTGAAGCAAGATGCTTCAAAGCTTCTACAAGTTTGTGGTAGAGAGTATCATCTCTTCATCCATCATCTGTTGGGGTAGCAACATCAGAGACAGGGACCTGTGAAAGAAGGCTGGTTCTGTTCTGGGGACACCGGTGGAACAACTGGAAATGCTGATGCAAAGAAGGATCTTCATAAAATTAAAAATATTATGGACAACCCTGAGCATCCTCTTCATGACACTATCCTACAGCAACAGAGAATCTTAAGTTGGAGGCTTCTTCAGTTTCATTGCAACACATACTGCTACAGGAAATCCTTTCTCCCCACAGCCACCATGGTCTACAACAACTCCTTGGAAAATGAATTAGTAATGAGCTACAACAAAATTTAACAACTTAATTTCCCTCTGGGATCAATCAAGTATTTTTGAATTGAATTGAATTTAGCTAACCAAAAATTCACAGAAAAATCAACTGGCAAGCAGAGTTGGATGACATTCAGGTTAGTTTGGGCTGATCAGCCCGATCAGGAACTCTTTGATTTGACCTCTTAAGATTGGTGAAAGCACTAATGTTAGTTGGTACCACTAAGTATGTATATTTCTGTATTTAATCTGCCCCTTCCACCTCCAAATGCATTATGGATGGGCAAAAAACAAAACCAAACCTGTTGTCTGTTACAAATCTTACATTTAGACGGTCAAAATAATTAAAACCTTTTTAGAATGATGCTGCTGCACCTGTACTTTAGCTCCTAAAATAAACTTATTGGACTGTTATAATTATTTGCAGAACTGAAGAGCAGAAATGCACCGTGTTACAACAAAGTAAATAGCTTCATCTTATTCACATCAACCCCTGTCTTTTTGTACTCCATTTCTGAGATGCTTTTGCTGGAAGCTGGTGGATCATAAGGTAGTTTATACATTCAATTTCAAGTTGATAAATCGCTTTTTAGTGCAATGCTTTCATTTTGTTTCTGGCTTATTTTACTTAACCAAATCATTAGGGAGGGGGTTAATAATAAAACTAACCTTTGATTACAATAATTATTATCTCAAGGGGGTTTCCTAATTATCCTTATTTGAAGTGTAATTATTTTTGATTGCTGATAAAGGAATCCTAATTTGAGAAATGAAATGGTCTAAAAATTTTTTATTTTTTTTTTCTTTATTTTTTTTTAACGTGTCCTGTCTAGCAGTATGCTACTCAGAATTGGTACCATGTCCAGTGTCAATATAGCCGATCGGGCCCGGAGACGCCGGCCACCCGCCGCGCACTCTCGCCGACGCCCAGACGCGGCAAGCGGCCACCGGGGATAGTACTTTTATTTTCTTTGTGGATTACTTTTGCTTTGTGTCACCCTTATATGTTTTAACATCAAACACCTTTTAATATCAGAAAAAGAGAACCAGATTAAATATAAAGTGCGGTTTAAAAATGATTATTTCACTAATAAAGAGGAAACAGTTGTACAAAATAACCTGGCGGTATATGAAAAAACGAATCACTCCCTTTTAGATTTTTTCTGACAACATGAAATTGGATAGAGAGATGTCAAAAAGCAAAAAATCTAAGGACAGTCACTGACATCTCTCAGTCTGAAAGGGGTTACATAACCATTTCTAATGATTTGGGACCAGAGTGGACCACAATGAAAACCATTAACCACAAGCAAGCAGAGTATACATTGAACAGTGGTGCATCTTTCATGGAGTGGACAGCACCCCAAAGTATTCCAAAAGTGCATTAAAAACCCATCCAGGGAGTGCAGGCCTCAGCTTTTTCTTAGCGTTAACGATTCAAAAATAAGACAGACTGGGCAAAATAGCGTCCATGAGATAGTTCCAAGGTTAAAACCACAGCTGACCAAAAAAGAACACACAAGGCCATTTGATGTTTACCCAAAAACATCTTGATGATTCCCAACAAGTGTAAAAGTTTTCAGGGGAAGATGTGCTTCATGTTACATCTGACATAAAACTACATGAACAATGACCCAAAGCACAAGTCCATCCCTTACATATCTGAAAATAACTCAAAATGAAGTTGGGAATGGCTATTCAAATTCCGGACAAAAATGAGTTGCTGAGATTTGACATTAAACAGACCAGTCATCCTTAAAAACTCTCCAATGCCGGCTAAATTAAAACAATTAAATAAAATGTTAATATAAAGAGAGATTGTACAGCTTGATGTCGTTGTTTTCTGCCAAAAGAGACACAACCAATTATTAGGTTTAAGAGTTAATTATGTCTTCAATAAGGGGTAGGTTGATTTGGATTGATTTTTTGTGATGATCATTAAACTCGTCATTTAAAAATTGCATTTTGCATTTACTCAGGTTATAGTTAGATGATAAAAACAGAGGAAATATTTCCAAAGCTCAGTTTTAAAGAAGTGCACAAAATGGGCTTAATAAGTGAAAAACCAAGTCTCCATACCAAAAACCAATACATATATCTGTTTTGTCAGGTAGATATTTTCATTTGAGTGTAATTTTACTATATAGCAAACATAATATGAAATAAGATTCATACTCTATAGCAAATAACACACTAACAGACAGGAAACAGTGTAGATATTTGCAATACATTTATATTCCACCATTACTACTGATGCCAACATTTAAAAAGCATGAATTTTTAGTCAAAAAGATACAGCAAGAACTAGGCTTATTGCTAAAAAAAACCACTTATGGAGATAATCATCAGTAATTCTTGACAATACAGATGGAAAAAACTACACCCCTCAACCCACCACCTTCCAGTCTGGCTGTATGTAGGTGGTTGCTTTGTGAACTTTCTCAAGAGAGAAGAAGGTCACCAAAGGAACTGTGGCTAATGGATTCAGGTAAGTATTTTGTTTTGCAAATGCAAGGAGAAAAATTGTGAGCAGAAAGGGGGAGAAAAAATGGGAAGAGATGGAGGTTAGGGACCTGGATAGGATGGATTTTATTCAATGAATAAAGGTTTACAAATGCAACAAATGGACAGAATAAAATTTGAACAAAAGCCAGCACGAACTGATTCATGTGGGACAAAGCGGTGAGTAGAGGAGGGTAGGAATGCAGATGAGCACTAAATGGCAGCAGAAGGAGAGGCAGACAGCAAATCACAGATAGGTGAAGTGAGGACAGAGTATCGTCAGTGGGCTGTGGCAGGACGATAGAAAGAAAGGGAACATGGTTAACTAGAACAGAAGACAAGAGGAGGAATTAGAAAAGAAAGATGAAGACAAAGCATAGCCTGAACTTAATTTCCTTCTAAATTGAAGCAGAAAAGATGGCAGTCCTTCAGGAAATAAAGTCATAGTCAAACCAGATGGATGTTACATCAGGTTTATTAATCACAGAAGTCACATCCCTAGGTAAATGTTTGTATTTAAGGAGGTTGCTTCCCATAATTTGCTAATGGTAATACATTTTCACAGAGAATGTTGTTGTTACATTGTACTAATCAGTTTATGCTTCCTCGTAATTATAGCTTGTTCTTCGTTTAAATAGACAAACAGACACTGAAACGATTCAGATAACTGCTTTTAATGTGAGTGAATATTTGTTTGTCATATCTGGTTCCCATTGTGAATTGATAATTCTAACCCTGACAGGAATGTATATAATATATGCAGGGAACTCTGTATCCCTCTGTTCTGGCTTTAAAGAAGCAAAGAAAACAATGCATGGTGCTACAAACAAATAAAATGCTAAATCTGTCAATATATCAACACTGTAAACCCCAATAAGTTCAGAGAACTCAAAATTTATGAGGAAATTGATTACCTAATAATTTGTGAGTTAACTTACTTATAAAACATAAGCTCATCAAATCTTAAAAATGTGAATTGATTAAATTCCAAGCATTTAACTACCTCCAAACTCAAAACATAGTATCTACCTAACTTATACAATTTTATTTAACTAAACTAGTGTATTCTGATTTTTTAATTTTTACAAATTACTTCACTAACTCAAATACTAACCCTAAATCATATGGCCGGCATTTGTATAGCAAATTTTCAGTTCGAAGAATACAAAGAGTTTTATGCCATGTTCTGTAATACCCACACTGAGAGTGAAGGGCAACTTTGTAACCACAGCACACCTGGGACATAGTGACAAAAGTGAAGCTGCCATCCTATCTGCACTATTGAACATCATCAGCAGCTAAAGCAGAAGGATTTTTTTTTTCGAGATTCCCATATTTGTGGAATTCGCAGAGGTCAGAACAGCCTCAGCGCAGTCTGAGCCTCGCTCTGGGAGAACCACTTTTTTTTTCTTCCACTTGTTAAAACACTTTATTGTCATTGCATATTATTACATAACATACAAGTAGCAAACAACAATCCTTTTAAAATTATACACAGGGAAATGCCAGGAAACAACAAGGACAATGTTTGCCCCTCCCACTAACTTTCAAAGTAACATAACTGTTTCATCATCACAGTTTCATCATCACTATTCATTAAAGAAACGTATTATTTCCAAAACCTGCAATCCTGTTTAAAAGTCATGAGGTGCTCGGCTGGAATTTTCCAGGTCTCAGCCGCATTTTCATCTACTGACTTAAAAAAAGGTGTTAGCGAGTAATCCTTTATCATCGATAATATGCTTTTTATCACAGTCTTATGAGGTATCTCGTGTCTTTTAAAAACCAGGATGTTCCATGCTCTCCATAACGCATCTTTGGTGCAATTAATGACCACCCACCACCTTTGTTCATTCTGGCCTTGTCTTCTTCTTAACACTCCTTACATTACCCTTTCATAGGAAAGTTCAATGTCACGTAATGACCTCAGCCAAGAGGACATTAAACCTCATGTTCTCTTTGCGAAGGTACTACCCCAAAAAACATGCCTAACAGTTTCCTCTTCCGCACATGTACAGTGGGGCAAAAAGTATTTAGTCAGCCACCGATTGTGAACGTTCTCCCACTTAAAATAATGATAGAGGTCAGTAATTTTCATCATAGGTACACATCAACTGTGAGAGACAGAATTTGAAAAAAAAATCCAGGAATTCACATTGTAGGATTTTTAAAGAATTTATTTGTAAATGATGGTGGAAAATAAGTATTTGGTCACTTTAAACAAGGAAGATCTCTGGCTCTCAAAGACCTGTAACTTCTTCTTTAAGAAACTCTTCTGTCCTCTACTCGTTACCTGTATTAATGGCACCTGTTTGAACTCATTATCTGTATAAAAGACACCTGTCCACAGCCTCAAACAGTCAGACTCCAAACTTCACTATGGCCAAGACCAAAGAGCTTTTGAAGGACACCAGGAAAAGAATTGTAAATCTGCACCTGACTGGGAAGAGTGAATCTACAATAGGCAAGCAGCTTGGGGTGAAAAAAATCAACTGTTGGAGCAATTATCAGAAAATGGAAGACATACAAGACCACTGATAATCTCCCTCGATCTGGGGCTCCACGTAGGATCTCATCCCGTGGGGTCAAAATGATCATGAGAACGGTTAGCAAAAATCCCAGAACAACACGGGGGGACCTGGTGAATGACCTGCAGAGAGCTGGGACCAAAGTAACAAAGGTTACCATCAGTAACACACTACAACAACAGGGAATCAAATCCTGCAGTGCCATACGAGTCCCCCTGCTTAAGCCAGTGCATGTCCAGGCCCGTCTGAAGTTTGTCATAGAGCACATGGATGATACAGCAGAGCATTGGGAGAATGTCATGTGGTCAGATGAAACCAAACTGGAACTTTTTGTTATAAACTCAACTCGTCGTGTTTGGAGGAAGAAGAATACTGAGTTGCATCCCAAGAACACCATACCTACTGTGAAGCATGGGGGTGGAAACATCATGCTTTGGGGCTGTTTTTCTGCTAAGGGGACAGGACGACTGATCCGTGTTAAGGAAAGAATGAATGGGGCCATGTATCATGAGATTTTGAGCCAAAACCTCCTTCCATCAGTGAGAGCTTTGAAGATGAAACGTGGCTGGGTCTTCCAACATGACAATGATCCCAAACACACCGCCCGGGCAACGAAGGAGTGGCTCCGTAAGAAGCATTTGAAAGTCCTGGAGTGGCCTAGCCAGTCTCCAGACCTCGAACCCATTGAAAATCTGTGGAGGGAGTTGAAAGTTCGTGTTGCTCGGCGACAGCCCCAAAACATCACTGCTCTTGAGAAGATCTGCATGGAGGAATGGGCCAAAATACCAGCTACTGTGTGTGCAAACCTGGTAAAGACCTAATATAACCTTTGCCAACAAAGGTTATATTACAAAGTATTGAGTTGAATTTTTGTTATTGACGAAATACTTATTTTCCACCATGATTTACAAATAAATTCTTTAAAAATCCTAGAATGTGAATTCCTATATTTTTTTTCACATTCTGTCTCTCACAGTTGAAGTGTACCTATGATGAAAATTACTGACCTCTGTCATCATTTTAAGTGGGAGAACTTGCACAATTGGTGGCTGACTAAATACTTTTTTGCCCCACTGTAGCTCTTGGGCACAAGGGACTTCTGGTACAATTTCTTGTCTTTAAAAAGGCCCTTGAAGGCAAACCTTACAAGGCCGACTTCCAAGCTATGTCCTTATGAGCATTTGTCAAAACCTTGTCATTAATATTTAACCATGCCAATTCACATTGCACTTCCGTCAGTCTACCGAGTGGGGTCATGTCTCGGCTAGGAGCTAATGTCTCTTTTATTCTCTTACGTGTCAATAATTCTGGGGGCAACAATCGCAAATTAAGGTTTAGGGTCTGGTCTTTATTACTCTTTCAAACAAGTCTGGAAAGGTACTTGCATGGGGGGTCAGTAAAGATATGCGCCTTCCCCATGCTGGTAAGATCTTGAGGCCCAACCAGAAATTCAAAAAGACACTCCACCTGGTCTGCGTTTGATTTAAAACAGCTTTTAGAATCGGGGTCACAAACATAGCTTTCATTTTAACTTCCATATCCAGGACAGCTCTCCCCCCTCTTTCTGGTGGTTTGTACATAATCTCTCTCTTAATTCTTTCCTGTTTGTTGCCCCAAATAAATTGGAAGATTTCTTTCCTAATTGTTACCATACACCTGTGTGGAACTGGTAACACTGATGCCAAATGCGCCATCGAAGTGATAATCTCAGCTTTAACGATCAAAACCCTCCCTGTGAAAGATAGATCTCTGTCTTTCCACTGTAAAAGCTTCCACCCTAATCTAGGAATCACTGTCTCCCAGTTCTTATTAACCATGTCCTCTCCTATCAATGCTCCCAGAACTTTAATATAGTTTGTCTTTACAGATAATCCCCACTCTCCTATTTCCTCTTTCCGATTGAGTGTGAACATTTCACTCTTCCCTTTGTTAACCTTTATTCCAGACTCTTCTGTAAATTTTTCACAAAGTGATAAAGTCTCCAGTATTTATCGGTAATCTGAAAGTAAAAGAGTGAGGTCATCCATATACATTGAGAAACTAATTTCCGTTCTGTTACTACCCGGGGGGATAATACCGTTTATGTTGTCATTCTGCCTTAGCACACAAGCAAGAGGTTCTATCGCAAACGTAAAAAGCAGGGGGGAGAGGGGACACCCTTGTCTCACCCCTGAGCGCTGAAAAAGCTGTTAACGTTAACCACACTTGTAGCGTTGTCATAAAAAATGTTTATCCATCTTTTAAATCTCTCTCCAAACCCCATCCTGTCCTATACCATTTTTAGATAGGTATGGCTTACATTATCAAAAGCTTTTTCCAGGTCAATACTTATTATGCTTAATGGCAGATTCCTCTCTGTACAATAGAGGTAACTATCCCTTATCAAAGAAAGCCCATCTCCAATCTCACGGCCTGGGATTGTGTTCTGGCTTTAAAGAAGCAAAGAAAACAATGCATGGTGCACAAAACATAAGCTCATCACATCTTAAAAATGTGAATTGATTAAAATCAAAGCATTTAACTACCTTCAACTCAAAACTTAGTAGTTATCTAACTTATCCAATTTAAGTAACTAAACTAGTGTATTCTGATTTTTTTAATTTTTACAGATTACTTCTCTAACTCAAATACTAACCCTAAATCATATGGCCTGCATTGGTATACCAATTTTTCAGTTAGAAGAATATAATGGGTTGTGTCCGATATTCTGTAATACCCACACTAGGGGTGAAGGGCAACTTTGTAGCCACAGCTGACCTGGGACAGAGCGACCAAAGTGAAGCTGCCATCTTATCTGCACTATTGAATATCATCAGCAGTTAAAGCAGAAGAAATATTTTGTCACAGGACACATGAACTGAAACAGAAACAGCAGAGGGTTTAACTGGCAACCCACTTTTTATCTGATGAACCGCTACCACCTGAGTCATGGTTGCAAACAACCCTTCTCACTCAGTGACTCCTCCTCCTCCTGCAATGAACACAGTCACATAACCTGACATCATGATGTTATGTCTCTTCACTCATAACTTTCAATATGAAGATTCCATTTACTCAGAATCTTTAATTCCATTTAACATATAACTACAGTAAAAGTTGAGTATGTTATACGTTTTAAGTTGGCTTGACTTGGCTGCTACTTTTGATTTTAAGGCAAGGCAAGGCTACTTTATTTGTACAGCACAATTCCTACACAAGGCAATTCAAAGTACATCGCAGTTGCATAAATTACACAACTTTTGAGTTCATAGTACTGTTAAGGTTTACAGTGCAGTCGGTTTGCGCACAAAGTAATTACTGTCTGAAATTCAAATAAAATGTGAAAAAGTTGAAAGCATAGGAACACGTATGCAAGACGTTGTACATACACATCTGTGGATACACAATTACAAGTCCTGAGCAATGTGAAGAGGTTTCTTAGCAATAGATATAATTTATACAGTACATTTTTTTTTCTGGGAAGGCCTGAGTGCCTTTTAATGTAAACATGTATTATATACTGTAAGCTAAACAACTGAAAAAATATGTCCTTGGAATTTTGACTAAGTTGTATAATTTTGAGGTTGTTACTTCAGCAAGAAGCAAAGAAGACTTTTGTTGAGCACCTTTTCCCTTACCGCTCTCATCCAACATCAAGTCATCATGGTAGCGGAACTTCTCTGGTCCACAGGCCACAAAAACGTCCTCTTCACCAAAGAAGTCTTGCAGACATGCAACCTAGAAAAAGGAAAATGGAAAAAGCAAATTAACTAATTTTCAGGAGATGGATCAAGATCACCCCGGGTGTCTGCTTGGGTTTGTTGTTGGTGCATGCCCGACAAGTCTCCAAACTGCAGCTCTTTGCTGTTTATCAGTCTATTGGTCACTCTAATAAAACCTTGCAAATATGCATGTTTTATTTATCCCTCTTATAAAGAGGGATAAATAAAACAGATGAGGAAAAAAAGATTAGGAGTAAATATAATTGATTTCCAGGAGAGAGGAAATTAAGATAACGAGATAACCATGTAATAAGAACATAGCTAAATCCACATCTCACTGTAGCTCTTTGACAGACTCCATACTGTGTTTTTAATACCGCAGATAGGCATTTCGGTATCTGTGATTTGTAACACAAAGTTAAAAGTCACAAGTACCCACTCTGCAAATGGTTTATTAATGTAGTAAATCATAAATAAATATTATTTTACACATTATTCACAAATTGTTACTATAGAAATACACAGATGATCATTATATTAGATGTATTTTGTGGCTTTTTAATTTATAAACTTGCTGTTATGCTGCAATGGAAAAGTTGGAATGAGAGAAATCAATCTGAAAAAGGCAAAGGGTGGAGAGGGGGGCAATCTGATCTAAACTCTGAATGATTTACTCAACTGAGTTAATTACACACTACAGGTCAACCATTACATTTGAGCCCCAAGCCACCAATATTCTAAATTATATGTCATGCTTTGGCAACATTACAGTCGGAAACTGGGTTTATAAGATGGTAACAGTTCATCCACCATGACGAATTTCTCACCACAAAACCTATTAAGAGCTATTACAGCTTAGGCTGCTCGGATGTGTAGTGCTGCCTGGAGAAAAAGCCATAAACACAAAACATTTGTAATTGTATTTTCAAAGAAATTAATATCCATGGATCTATTTAGATTCCCATCAGCCCACAAACCAGGGCTGATGTAGCAGCATTATCACTGCACTATTGTACAGAAAAGAAAAAGGGACCTGTTTACAGAGTGTTTGATGGTGTGTGAGTGTGAGGATATAGGGAGACCGGATGGTCTGTTTTACTCTCTAAATAAGCCATGGGTGAGACAAGGAGAAAGTTTTAAATCAAACAGACACAAACCGTCCACCGAGAATGGTTTCTTTCACCATGACTTTTTAAATCTAGCACCACATATGTATTTCCGAGTATGGTCATGCATTGAGCCACAGACACAATGAGGATGGGCTCTTCCACACAAGCAAACATGAAAGGAAATTATACTCTAGTTTCATAACAGACTGCATATTGCCTTGCTTCCTGATATCCCTGGACGATGCTCTGATGACTTCAGGGGCGAGCATCTCCACTTCCAAAATATCGCACTGATGGTATTGTTTTGCAAATGTACTGCTACAGATGAAAAACTTCCATATAGAAATACTTCTTAAGTAATAAATTATATCATTTCAACATTCTATTAATTTACTTTTATTTCCTAAATTATGGCATTTCTTGGGCCCACAGTGTAGGAAATAAAGAACATGATGACCACCATAAGTAAGTAAGTAAGAAAGTAAATTTTTATTTATATAGCACCTTTCAATAAAAAAATCCCAAAGTGCTTCACAACAGAGGAGATACAAACTAAACAATGCAGAATCACATGAAGGCAGATTAAAGCAGCAGATTCCACAGTTCTCAGCGACAGGGGCAGTGAGTTCCAGAGCTTCAGCCGAAAAAGCTCGGTCTCTTTCAGTTTTCAGTCTGGAATGGGGAACAGACAATAAATGTTGCTCACAGGACCTCAACGCTCTGGTTGAGGTTCTGAGCTCAACCATATTATGGTTGGTGTTCTTACAATTTCTTTTTTTTCTCACTTTTTTAGATTTTTTTAAGACATAATCCTACCTCTATAAAGCTACTACATAATAGAACGATAACATTAAACATAGAGCGATGTATAATGTTGTAACAAAGTACAGGTATTTGAACCTTTAATGTTAATTTTCACCAGCCACACCAAGGCCATATTAGTGCCTATAGAATAAAGAATAAATTCAGGAACAGATAAGAAGCAAAATTGCTGATATTTATCAGTAGAAACCATTGCTGAGTTTGGGACTCCAACAAACAGTGAAAGTCATTTATCATAGTTAAAACGATGGGTACTGGTGAATCTTCCTTACCATAACTCTTACTCTAATTACTTAAAGACCACATTAACAACCTATCAACAAGGTCACAAAATAGCACCAATGAACACCTAAGGCACTGTAGGCCTCCTTTACCTCAGACTGGGCAAAAATTACCATCATGGAAGGGTTCACAGAAAAAAAAGTATTGACCAAAAATAAGACAAAGGCCCATCTTATATGCAAGCAAAAAAAAACATCTTGATGATCCCCTTGAATTTCTAGAACATTTTCTTTGGACTGATGAGAAAAAAGAAAACATTTTTGAAGGTGTATGCCCCTTTGAATCTGGTGTAAAGCTAACACAGCATTTCAGAAAAATAACCTAATCTGTGATGGACTGGGTCTGTTTTGCATCTTTAGAAGCTTTAGTAACTGACCTTAAACTCAAGATAACTTGGACAAAAATCTAAATGTTCTAATCTGAAAAGCTCAAAAATTGAAATTAATGTTTGGAAGCGCCTAGTTAAAGTCCAGATTTAAGTCTCAAGGAGTTGCTGTAGTTCGACCTTAAACTGGATTTTCATGGAAACCCCTCCATTGTCTGTGAATTAAAGCAATTTGGAAAAGAAAAAAGGCTTGAAAATTCCTCCACATTGACGTAAAAGACCCACTGATGATAGTTGTTTCTTAAAGGTTGGCATAAACCATAATTTTAACTCATGGGACATTCACTTTTCACATAAGGCCAGTTTTGTTTAAACTTCGGTTAATTCTTATAAAATGTTCTTTTTATTATAAGGTGTTATTATCTGTGTAGGACTCTTTTCCACTCTGGAGTTGCCCCTGCTTAGAGGTGCAAAATATGGGGTTGGCATACTTGTTAACTCAATCCTTGCGCCTGTATGTTGGGTTTACCCCGATTAACAAGAGGGTAGCCTCCCTCCACCTACAGGTGGACTGTTGTTTGTGTTTATGTGCCAAACAGCAAATCAGATTACCCACCCTTTTTTGGATTCCTTAGAGGGGTTGCTGAAGTCCTCTTGTTTTGCTGGAGGACTTTAACGCTCATGTGTTCTTCGAACACGTCCTGGGGGAGGTGGGGGACATTGAGTCCAAGTGGCCGATGTTCCATGCCTCCATTGTTGAGGCTGGCTGACCAGAGCTGTGGCCACAAAGTGATTGGTGCCTGACGCGGCGTTAACCCTCGGACCTGCCGGTAGACACCAGCGGTGAGGGATGCTGTCAAGCTGAAGAGGGAGTCCTCTCTGGGCTTTTTTTGCCTGTGGAACCCCGGAGGCCGCTGATAGATACCAGTAGGCCAAGTGGTGTGCAGTTCGGATGGTTCCTCAGGGAGTCCAGTGGGTGTACTTCAGGAGGATGGGGTACCAGGCCCCTTGATACGTGCTGTTAGGCACCTGCAAAACCGGTGTAAGGGCTTCGTAAGTAAGTTGGACGTTTTTACAGTGAAAGTTGGACTCTGCAAAGGTAGGTCTTTGTCACCGATTCTGTTCATAACTTTTATGGATAGGATTTCTAGGCGCAGCCGAGGTGATGAGGGGATTTGTGTAGGTGGAGTCAGGATTGGATCTCTGATTTTTGCAGATGATGTGGTCCTGCTGGCTAAACCGAAAAGTTTTCGCTGGAGTGGTTTTCAGCCGAGTGTGAAGCAATTTAATTGCCCTCGAGGGATCAATAACGTTTTTCTGAATCTGAATCTGAAGTAGCTGGGACAATAATCAGTATCTCCAAATCCGAGACTATGATCTTGACCCGGAAAAGGGTAGGGTGTCTTCTCTGGGCTGGGGATGAGGTCCTTCCCCAAGGGGGGGAGTTCAAGTATCTGGGGGTTTTGTTCACCAATGAGGGAAAAAAGGAGTGAGAGATCGATAGGCTGATTGGTAGGGTGTCAGCAGTGATTTGGGTATTATGAAGAGAGAGCTTAGTCAAAAGGTCAAGCTCTCGATTTGTCGGTCGATCTACATTCCTACCCCCATTTATGGTCAGCAACTCTCCGTAGTGACTGAAAGAACGAGATCACCGATACAAGCAGCTGAAATGAGTTTCCTCCACAGGGTGTCTGGGCTCTCTCTTAGAGATAGGGTGAGAAGCTCGGTCATCCATGAGGGGCTCAGAGTAGAGCCGCTGCTCCTCCATATCAAGAGGAACCAGTTGAGGTGGCTTGGGCATCTGGTCAGGATGCCTCCTGGACACGTCCCTGGTGAGGTGTTCCGGGCACGTCCCACTGGGAGAAGACCCAGAGGAAGACCCAGGACATGCTGGAGGGATTGTATTTCTCAGCTGGCCTGGGAACGCTGTGATATTCCTCCCAACGAGCTGGCTTAAATGGCTAGGGAGAGGGAAGTCTGGGTCTCTCTGCTGGAGCTGCTGGGCTGCAGCCCAGCCCCCGATAAGCAGAAGATGGACGGATGGATGGATGGATGGATGAAGTTGAGTCAATAAAATGTTTGGATTTCAGCTTTTGTCTTTTTACAATTGTATCTTGAATCATGGTAAACTGAATGTTTTTGTAAGGTCTTTGTAATGTCTTCAGCACATGATATCACAAAGTTTTGCATGAATCAATTGTAAATTGTAAAATGAATTACAAAATAAAGAAAATGTGTTAGAATCCTTATTTGTTTAAAAAAGGTACCGTCAAGAAAAAATAAGATTAAGCAGCTGTATTATCAATATTATTTTCGGAAATGGTCAAACTGTGAATGATTAATCTTGCGTACAAATGACTCAACGACTCAATGTTCTAAGGGATTGTTCAAAAAGCATTAACATTCCTGTAAACAGTCAATATTTGTGTTTGATTTTTTTTTCCCTGGTGCTCAAATATTTATTATATATTTCAAATCTCAATACTAAATAACTATTTATAATTATTATCATAAGAGATGCATTGCTTAAAGCTATTTCTGTAAAAAAAAGTTGTAGATGTCCATTGATATAAAATACAGATACTTTGTTCAACAACAAAAAAAAAAAAACTAATTTGCTAACACTTTTTGAAAATTAACCGTAATCAGTCGATTAGCTCAGTGATTGTTTTTAGCTCTGATTAAATAATTTAATCCTCAGGATTTTATTATTCAGCTCTTGACAGAGAAAAAAACAACAACAAAAAACGTTGGAAGTGGGGTGACAACATAAAGCAGATATCAGAAGAATCAGAAACAAGCAAAACAGATTGGCAATCTACAATGGCACCTTTATTCTCATGAGCAGGACAAAAGCACAAACTGTGAGCCACTCGGAAGGGTGTGAAAAAATATGGTTTCCATGGTAGTAATGTCCTTTGGGTATCAATGCATGCAGACTATGTACCACTTTAGTGCACAATGTGCTGGAGGAAATAAAAGAGTCCCATCATTCATATTTTATTCACTTTGAGTATTTTATCCAGCTGAACTACATTCATTCACAAAAATCCCCACATGAAAGTGTTCATGCTTCACATGGCCCGGTTACACTGAAAAACTTATGCAATATCTTTTTTTAACAGCATTGTTCAGAAGAAAGTGGAGCCAATGAAGGAGATCAGAGGGAACGTTATTAAATAAAAGCAGGGAGAGAATCAAATCACCAAGAGATGGGACCAAGAGTTAAACCAAAAGCAAATACAAAGCGAGAAAAAGGGGAAACAAAACAACAACACAACAGAAGAGAGCTTTTCCTGATTGTATTTCTGAGCCCCTCTATGTGCTAGATGACTGAACAATCTGCTTTAATGTATCTGGTTTTCTGTTCTTACAGAGAGCCAGTTCAGTTACACAACATGTGCCTCTTTCAGAAACAAGGACAGGATGAAATGGACAGAACAAAAACAGGAGCAGAGTGGCATGAAGAGGGGTAATTTCATAACCCCTTTTATAACCAGTCTCTCTACCTATGCTGTCCACACAACACACACAACTGACTGCACAGTTTACACACTACACATACATTTAAACTAGGGATGCACCAATACAGTTCTAATGTACTCGGATTGGCATCAGTTAGCAAACCAATGCCATTAACTAATGCTTAATTAACTAATGTGTAAACCCAGCAATAATTGAACAGAAAATATTTTTTTTTTCACTTGAGACTTTAGTTTTGTGATCATTTTCTTTGAATATTTTATTTTTAATCTAATCCACCTTCATTTGTTATAACAAGCAGAGAAGAAAATAAACTTGTCTTCCAATTCATTGAATTTTTTCGGTGGAAGAAGTATTTAAATCTAGCACCACGTATATATTTCCGAGTATGGTCATGCATTGAGCCACAGACACAATGAGGATAGTCTCTTCCACACAAGCAAAAATGAAAGGAAATTATACTCTAGTTTCATAACAGACTGCATATTGCCTTGCTTCCTTATATCCCCGGACGGTGCTCTGATGCATTGGGCATTGGTATCTGCAAGTATTCAGATCCAAGTAGAGATATCTTTTCGGTTTGTAAAAAGTGGTATCAATGCATCTCTGATTTAAACAACTACAATAAAAATTGAATTGCAAAATAATAAAAAAACAAGTGTTATATTGCAAGATTTTAATCATCACCTTTAAAAAATGCCATATGCAGCAGATAGTGAATGCTTCTCACCAGTGTTATTGATGTTAGCAGTGTGCCACCTAGTGTTCAAATCACACAACTCCTAATCAGTTCTCTCTTCTGCCTCTACTGTTGTTTCCCCATTGGAAATAAACACAGATAAGTTATATTTAAACAAATGGTTAACAATTAGTTAATAATCTGTTATTTTTTTTATTTTTTATGTTTTTTTGTTGTAATTCCAGTGTTGCAAAACAACAACAAAAAATGCACCACAATTACCTCAGCTGGAAATACAACTAACACCACATGGTGGCACTGTTTAATAACTATATAACTAAAAAGCAGGGGTCTCCAGCTCCTCTAGAGCTATTGCCCAGCAACGTTTAGGTTCATTCCTGGTTCAACATACCTGAGTAAAATGACTGACTTTTCCGCTTAAAAGGTCATAAAGTTCAGCAGAGAAATTGTATTTAGCTATTTATTTGATTCAGGTTTGTTCAGGCAGATACGCATCAAAAGAATTGCACAATAGTATCTCTTGAGGACTGGAGCTGGAATCCCCAGCAATAGAACACTGAAAGAACCAACAATTTGTCCCAATCAAAAGAGCTACAGAACCCCAGGACTAAATTTCTGGTGTTACCAATTCTACATTAGCTTGTAAAAGATCTAAGAATCTCTTGTAACACTGAGCACTTTTAAGCTGATAAAAGAGAGTAGAAAAGAAGGATGCATTTAAACAAAGTCGACATGATTAAGAAGCAGAATCTTTTCTCAAAAAAAGCAGATGAAAGACAAAACAGTTTAAAACTCTGGAAAATAATTCAGCACCACATCATTCATCTTGTTGTTCACAGAAAATATCTGGGCATAAAGTACATCGTCATGTAAAAGCATTCACACTCCTTGTCTTTATTTGACCAACCATTAAAAACTTGTGCATGTTAGAGTAGAGGGAGGGAAGTAATGTGATTTTGACCTGAAAAATCTAAAAGGTGTGGCATGCATTTGCATTCAGCCCCTGTTACTTGGATATCCCTAAATAAAATCCAATGCAAGCAATTGCCTTATGAAATCACATGATGAATAAATTGTGTCCACAGCAGAATGGTCTGTTATAAATGAGTGGAAAAGTTTAAAGCATGATTAAGTTATAAAATAATATCATAAACCTTGAACATCTTATGGAGCACTGTTCAATCCATTATCCTAAAATATGAAGAATGAAGAAAAATGTATTTTATACACTTGTTTTGTCAAATTCGAAGAAAAAAAAAGATTAACACACAGCGCATATCTGAGGCACCCAGTGCTTCTAAATATTTAAGTACTGAATCAGGTTGTCTTGCACACTTGCAGTTCCTGCAAGTCTGTCACTAAGAACAAATGAGTAATGACAGTACTTCTCGTTCTGCACATTTACATCAGCTATTTTCGTCTCCCCTGTCATATGGGAGGTCTTGCTTCAGGACTCATCCCTTAGCTCCCCAGGCTTTAGGTGAAAGCTTCTGACAGCCGAACAATAGCAAAACAATAGGAGACGAATAAATGTGAAGACAACAAAACCAAACACTCTAAAACAACACATAAAACAAAAGAAATTTAGCGTGAACATTTTTTTTAGCAGAATCCCTGAATACCTCCTATTGAAAAATAATTCAAATGGTTGCAGCAAAGCCAGAATCAAGCTCCAATGTTCTTCCACCACAATAGACTTACAGTGTTTACACAGAGGACAAGGTAAGGGCAGCGTAATCCAGTCCACAGAAATACCACAGTTTGGAGGGATGAGCTGTTGCTGTGTTCTGCCAAAGGAGCTTAGATCAGTGGAGCTCTCCGTGGTTCTGGAATCACTGTGGCAAGCTAAAAGGGCCTGTCATGCTGCTCTGAAACACTAACATCCATCCATCCATCCATCCATCCATCCATCTATCTATCTATCTATCTATCTATCTATGGTTTATCCTGCTTATCTATGCTTCATAAGGCCATTAGTTGAGTTTTTTAATGTAAAATTTTTTGTCTTAAGAGGTTGTTTTTTCCTTGTTTTGTATAAAACATGCTATACAGGTAAAAACTGATGATCTTCATGGTACATCACATCACTTGAACAAGGGAACATCAGCTAAAGCTCAGCTTCATAAAAGTAAAAGGGTAAAACAGAGCATGCCTGAAGCCAATTTCACACATTAACAGAGCCCAGTCTGAACGGTTGCGGTTCATAAGACGCATGCCACGAAATTAGATATTAGGAGGTTCAGGAAGCAGTAAAGGTCAGAACGAGCCAGAAAGACAAACAGAGGAAGGAAAAAAGAGCAATAGGAGGCCAGTTAACTTTATTCACCTCAAACCAGCAAATGGGTGCCAGACTAGCTGCTCTGTTGTATAACACGTTATGTAAGCACTTCTGTTCACCACATGAGGGAGAGCATAAAGGTTTCTGATGAAGCTGTGAAATCTGTCCTTATTAAATGTGACAGCATCTCCCCACCCTCCATGTGTCAAAACACATCTTTTAGCAGCTCAGACTTAAAAAGAACAGAAAAAGTGAAGCCTTACAGCCTTTTAAAGGACATGTAGCCTGACTATAACTTCATTTAATACATCCAACATTTTGTTGCTGTCTTTCAAACATTCAGCTGCAAGTTTTGCCAGCTTAATTACCTTCACCCCTCTCCTCCACACACTTGCTACTTTAAGTTTTATCTGCTTTCAGAACAGATTTTGTCACTTTGTTATTGCATAGGGAAACAGAAAATACTACAAATATTTATTTTAGAAAGTAACATTTATTGAAAATTATTTCCTGAGATTTAAAAAAGTCATGCAATGGCAATATTATTGTTAAATATTGTGATGTGAAATTATCAAACCAATTTCCCTCCCCTCCTATATATTCTTAAACTGTCATATCAATGGTTCCTAAATGCTCTTTGTGACCTTTACCATCTTAGGTGTAATTTACCTGGATCCGCTGTGGTCATCTATTACAGTGAGACTCAGTCCAACAGGTTGAGTATGTTACCAGCAACCAAAGTTTCAATTCCTTACATTTCAAATATAATAAACAATAAATACTGTATGTTCCGAAATTCATTTGAAACACTAATATTACAAATAAATTATATTTTAGTTACAAAAAGGATCTAATAAATTGCACAGCCCCAAAATTAACCAGAAATCCCGCTTTGCTTCTCAAACCTATAATACACAATACCAGTATTTGGTTGTCTTTCTACACAAAAATAGGGTTTTATAAGATGACAGTCCAACTTTGCACTTTTATCTTCTTCAGCTCTTTTAGGAAAACTATCTAGAAGGTTTAGGAGTTTGTTTATGAAAATGTTTGACTGTTTCTTCCAAAAGCACATTCATGAGGTCAGACACTGATGTTGGACGAGAAGAACTGGCTACCAGTCTCGACTCTAATGCATTCAAATAATCAGGACTCTGCGTCAGCTTGTCAAGTTGGCATCACAATGGCCGAGTTGCTGTCCTTCCAAATGGCTTTTAACCTTTTTTATCATACCACTAACAGACATTTCATATCTGGAAGTCTTAAGAGGTGGCATTCTTTCATGGTACCATGCAGGAATTCACTGAGCTCCTGAGAGTTATCCATCATTCGTCACAAAAAAGTACAATTAAAATGATATTCTTTGCCACAACTTGAAAGAATCTGAGGTTTCTGATTGTCCATCAAACATTTCATTATCATTATTTAAACCACCAAAGTACCAAGTGTTACATATGACTGAACTTTGAACTTTTACAGCCTTTTTGAAGGTCCTCACTATGTGCAGTGGAGAATTACAGGTGCAACCCTCCTGATCAGCTGAAGAGGTAGTGGTCTGATTGTTTTGTTTAACTGGTTACTAATTTGTAAGATTTGTTTAACTACCAGCATTATCTCTGTAAGTCTGATTACACTCGACAGAGTAGCCAAAACAAAAACACTGTAGATTATGCCTCAATTTATAGCGTCAAAGAAGCAAACTATAACAATAAAAGCTTTATTTATGTGTAAAACACTCTGAACTTCACCTATCATAAAGCTAATTAAAAAGGCTTATAATGTCCTCTCTGCTCGTAAAAATAAAACAGCGTGAATAATGGGTGCATTACAGTATATGTTCAGGCTACAGTCTACAATTTATCACTGATGGAAATCATTTAATGCAGAAGATATTCTGAGTGTGATAAAGTAGTGAACTTTCCCCCTGGAATAATGATAAATTGCTTTGAGTAAAACAACAGTTTGAGACACATTGTTCTGCAAGTCTTAAATATCAATTTTATTTGATACAAGTTGCCTGAAGTTTTGTAAGCTGATTAGACTATATTTAGAAATGCCGTTTGCTCTAAATGGTGTTTTACGGGTGTTTTTTGTTTTGTTTTTTTAAGTAATGGTATGATGTAGGTAAATTGGGATGAAAAAGGGATTGGTATTTTACTGTAAGAAAAAAATATTTTTTATTATCCCCCACACCTAGGTAAAATATTCTTATCTATAACATTTATTCATAATCCTTTTTATACATAGACCTGATCATAAATATGGAATAAACACTCGCTAAGTTAGTAGTAGTTTTCACATGTACATTCCACAGAATACAAAAAGTTTTTGCTTTTCTCTTCTTTATAGAGTAAATCATATGTAATGTTAGCAGGTTAGTCAGGGTATCTGCTCTGGTAAACAGCCAACAGATCTGAAAGAGCAAATCCAGTTGCTCAACAGATAAACTCCTTGTACATTATACCCAAATGTAGTTTTAAAACAGTTTTACCCTGATATCATCTCACAAAGATGCTTATTTTATTTTTATTTTTGAAGGAAGAGGCTTTATCATTCGGTTTAGCCTGACAGGTCAGACATGTAAGACCTGTACTGTATTTGACTAACAGCATGAAGCTGGAGTACGGTGATCTAAGCCCCTTTGGCACAGCGCTTTTTACCCCACATACCGTACGTATACACACTGAGACTGTGTGTGTATGTGTGGGTCTGAACTTGTGATGTGACTGAGTTTTCCACAGTCTGCCAGTGCTACAAACGTCTGCCATCGATCCTAACTTGGCAACAGATCCTCTGACTGTAAAACCAGAACTCCAATCTGCCACAGTGACTCTTCACAGGCAGACAGAGAGACACTCAAATGCTCAGTCAGTGAATCAGAGAGAAAGGCAAACATAAGGTCAACCATGGCGAAAAAAGATACTTGAAAAAACCTGTTTACTAACAAAAGCAGCAACATTCTCCCAAGATTCTCCCAAAGAAAAAAAATTTAACAAACCATTGAACAATGTCAACTTAAAACAGTGTCGACACACTGCATAATACCTGCTACCTACCCCCCTCACACACATATACACTACGATAAGTGGCTGTGACTCAGCAGATCTGAAAGAGCAGATGCACTTTTCCAACTCACACAAAGCAGAACAGTGACAGCATCACACTATCAACAGGACTCAAATATGGAGGATTACAAACAGATAAAGGCTTAGACATGAGAGTGGGATAATATTCAGATAATTTTCGCATAGTACACATGTTTCCTGGGTAACACTGCTGCAGCCCTTAATTTAAGTCTTGCAGAGTTGAAATAAAATTTCAAACCGGAGACAAACGAAAAAATATGGGTTGAAAAGACATGATTTTATGTATAAAATATAGAGGAATGAGGGGGAAAGTGGGTGACTGAAGCAGCAAAGCTGTATGTATAGCACTTGAAGTTGGTGGTGGGTACACAGTGGGCTACTTAAATAAGCAAAACAGACAAATATAATGAAAACCAAATGTTAACAGATTGACAGGAAAAATGATGCATGGACAGTTGATGGGCATAAATAAAATTATTTCTCTGCCAGAAAGTCTCAACATGAGACTATAAAGAGGCAGGATGCAAAAGAAAAAGAAAGAAGAGAGAAATAAAAGCTGCATGGCCTTGCCAGCAAGGAGAGAATGGTGCCAATAATGCAGTTTATGTTAGAGCTGCACTGCAGATTGGGAGCAAGCTGCTCTTCTTCATCCTTCTCCCACATAACACCTGCATTAAAACTAGGCCATTAAAAGTTTAGGAAAAATACATATTGGATCAGTATACAGTACTTAGTATTAATAGGGATGGGTTGTTTCAATCATGTTTACAACTAACACAATTGGAATATTCAGTGGTTTAGTGCACTCAAAACAACCAAATGTCAGATTTACTTTAAGTGGTGAGTGAAAACATTATCAGAAAAGTAACTGCTGTTGTTTCGCACACTCACAGAAAGAGTTGTTACTTAAAAATGTTATGTCAAGTGATTCCACGTTGCTGCTTTAAAGGTATGGCCGGTGGATCTTTTTGCTCCGGGTGGATCATCTAGACTTTTGGTGCTCCTAATTGTCAATCATTCACTCGCATATGTGTATATGTTGAACGGTATGCCTTTCATTCATTCTACCTCTCAGTTCTGCGGCTATGAGTCGCAAAAGAAAATGTGTCTTCGAAGTGTTTGACAAGAAGAGAAGGCGTCAGAAGAGAGAAACAGGACCAGAGTGTTTTAGGAGATTCTTTCCAACGATGGCGTGCGCTAAGAGAACAGGTCGGGCTCACCTCTGATGCCTACGTCACCAAGTTTCTACTTGACAGGTACGCTAAAGTTCGGCATGCTATTTGGAGAAACATATTTCACATCAATTTTCTGGGAAAATTCACTGTTGTGCATGCACTGGTGAGTGGTTCTTTCCTGAAATTCAGAAAACTCCTGTGTTATACCTTTAAGTAACTGTTCAGATAATTGGTTACTTAGACTCACATACTAAGTAACCAGGTATCTTAACAGTTACTTAAAGGAGCTGTGTGGAAGCACTTAACATAACAGTTTTAAGTAAATCTGACATTTGATTTTTTAGAGTATTAGCTGTTAGTACTTTCAGCAAACATGATATGTACTTATTACCAATTATTCTTTCAAAGTCAAACAAAATAAAAAATATCCAATAGGTAAAATATCAATATAAATAAGATAAAAAATATCTAAGACAACAAAAACATAATAAAACCATTGACAAGCTTCAGACATTTTTTCATTTATGTATTTTTAAACACCAGATTTTCTTAGTGTTTGAGAAATAGATGGCCTTTTCAAGAAATCATTTGCAAGTCTTCCTTTTTGCTCTTTTGGTCACTTGGCAAACTTATGCGGTCTTTATTGTTAAGACTGATCCTTTAAAGAGGGTTTGTAGTCATCGAATTTTTTTTTTAATATTATCATCCTGGTAAGTGGAAATCGTAAATTAAAACATTTATTGGAAAACAGTATGATATAGTAAAGTACAGTACTAGACTGTGTGATGCATCATCATAAAATGTGACATGTCCAATACGATGTAATATGATAAATATAATCAGATGTCATTTGATGCAATACAACGTCATCTGATGCAGTGTGATACAATGTAATACACAGTGATTTATAACTACTTAAGGTACGATGAAATGAAATGCAATGTGACGGCCGGAGATACAATAAGATAGGACAATGTACAATGTATTCAAATGCAAATAAAATCCACAGCGCTGTAATATGATAATAAAAAAAATATTATACAAAGTACATTGATAAAGTATGATGTGGCTGGGGAAAGGGAAGTCTGGATCTCTCTGCTTAAGCTACTGCCCCCTTGACCCGACACCAGATGAGCAGAAGATGGATGGATGGATGGATGGAATAATATAATTACATCGAGACACACTGTGAAACAGCTTATTTAAGAATTATAGTCTTACTCAAATTAGTTCTAAAGTCAGTGCTGTCTTAAAGAGTTCACAAAATAAAACTAAAAAAGTATTTAATTACAATCTACAAGCAAAAGAAAGTTGGAATGGCTCCCCATTGCTGAAAACTGCCTATCTAACTGTCTTTTGTACTAGCAAACAATGCACTGCTACTATTTGATGGAAAACAATAAAAGGCAAATAATGGCAGGATGATATCAAATAGGACAAAGTCATAAGTCATCAATAGAGGATGTACTGAACTGAAGACACGAAAATCCAACCCTATATGTTTGCTACTTTTAAACAATCCATTACAGTCATTCATTAACAGTCAGTAAGATTTTAACTAACAGGTTTGACAGACACTAGCTGTTTGTTGAGAATGTAGAAAAACGAGCAAATCAGTCTCTCTTTCATTGCATGGAACTAGCGAAGAGGTAAAAATGTATTTATGGCGAAACTTTTTTGCATTTTGAGGGGTAATCAATGTTTTAAAAGCGGGCTTGTTCCGTGCGCTTTGTCTGTCCGGGCTCTTGTAGAATTAAAGACGTCATCTAATATGGCTTTCCCCTGAAAAGAGGACCTATGTATTTTAAAACGGATTTTTAAAGTCATATTTTACAATATCGCCAATATTTTGCAATTAATGTGCTTTACGTAATTATTATTACATAATATTTTAATGGCTGTTTTCAAAAATGTACTGCAAAAACTTCACACTGTCACTGTAAGGCCCAACTGGCTAAGATATATTAAGGATTTAAATTATCTTTTGGCAAAAGTCTAAATGCATGCAATGAAAGTTGTGTGTTACACTGTGAATATGCATGAGCCACACAAATGCTGAAGGAGGAAGCAGATGAGGTCTGCCATAGCGTGTGTTTGTGTGTGTGTGTGTGTGTGTGTGTGCGTGTGTGTGTGTAAACAGAGCTAAGACGTATTAATATGCCAGCCACGTTCATGTCCTAAGCCACTTACGGGTTGTGTATTGTCATCAGTCTGTGCAGGCCACACCATGCCAGTGTGCTCCTGTGATATCTCAACAGCATGTAAACCGTTCCCTAGTAACTAGATTAAATTCTCATTTAAACAAGCAAAACAATGACTTGGCTGGGAAATATGAGGTTGAGCTTAAACAAAAAGCAGAGGTTCAATTTAGAATGGCAGTTAGAATTTTATCTAGGTTTCTGAGCCAAGATTCTCACATTACAGATAGATTTACAAATGCTCACAGAGGAGTAAGAGCTTAGGAGAGGGAAAGGATATGGCATAGCGTATCAGATGCTCACAAAGACTTGCTCCCATTATGTTACACAGTGTAGAACAAAAGTTATCATACCACTAGAACTTTCCCAAATTTCCCAAAAAAATCTATGCATTTTGTTAAGACTAAATGTAGTAAACCAATGAGAACTAGCACATATTCTGAAGCAGAGGGGGGGGGGGGGGGGGGGTATAATAAAAAATAGCCAAAACCACCCTTCTCAACAATTACAGCCATATGTTTTTTAGGGCATGTCTCCAGTAGCTTTACACACGTTTTGCCCACTCTTCTTTGCAAAATAGCTAAAACATAGTCAGATATTTCACAGAATGTCCAATCTGAATATCCACTGTAGCTCTAGTGCATGTTAATGGTCATTGTCCTATTGGAGGGTTAACTGTTGCCCAAATCTTTTGAAGCCATCTTTCAATCAACTTTATCTTCCCTCTCAGCGCTAAAGAAAAGCATTCCCACAACATGATGGTGCCACCACCGTCTTTCATCTTTAGAGGGTGTGTTAAAGATCTTATAATGAATTTCCAAAACAAGCTAGCTGAAAACATTTTTATACACCTTAATAATGTTTTACCACAGCACAGCTATAAATATTTTGTGGCGATTAAAAAGAAAGATGAAAAAATAAAAAATAAAGTTGTTCTGCTGCATTTGTCTAAAAACCTGAGCTAATAACATGGCTCTGTCCGAATCCAACGACTGGACTATCTTGTTGTCTGTCTCGCCGGACAGCCATATTTCCACATTCACATGGTTCCTCCATGCATTACACGTTGCCACACTTTGTAACAGGGCACCACTGGTTGGAGAGATTCTCCGCTCAATAATGTCAGGGAAGGAGAATTATCCAGCTGCTAGTACTTCAACTTTAGGACAAACTACAAGATTTCCAAAAAGAAAAAATGCCATTTGAAGTCACGAAAAACAAAACTAGGTGTTCTGTGCTCTCTCGTCTGCTGTGGTGATGCATGTTCCAAAATTCGCTGTGCCATCGCCTAGGGGTGATGCCGGAGGGGTGAGTATTCTGTTAATGTATTTCTGTTTTAAACTACGTAAAAAAAAAAATAAGTATAGCAGCTTTAAGTGTGACAAATGTAGCATTCTGCATGCTGGCCAAAGTTTTATATTAAGGATCTCTACAGCTCTACTATTGCCATTGGGCTCCATGACGATTTATGATCTCCTTGCCTGCCATGTCAACTTACTAACTGTAGGTGGAGAAAAAATGTCTTAGTAGTTCATACATTCTTTTCCGCTTTTAGGATGATTAGATGTTCAACGTTTTAGATCCTATTTTATGCCTTAACTCCATTTTATACGTCTCTGGAACTTTATCCTTGATCTTTCTGTTAGCTCACTATGGTACTCTGTTAATTTATTGGGTTACATCTGAAAGCATTTCATTGCACTGGATTGTATTTAGGTGCATTAGAAAAACATAGAGCTGAGTAAAAATGCAGATGAGATTTTTGTGTGAAAAAAGACACAATACTTTTGTGAGAGACCATATATATCTCATCATGAAAAAATGTAGGAGGGAGCAAAACATTAAAATCTTACAACGTGATGGTAAAAGTAGAGGTCTTAATACCAGGGGTATGGTCATAGATTCATGTCAAAAAGCTGTTGGGAGCCAATGTCCAGGGTAATTTATAGCTTTGAATCTCCCTCTACAACCCTAAAAGCAAGAAATAACAAAATACCGCCGTCAGAATGACAGCAGACTGAATATTATTAAATACTGTTAAGCATAAATCAAATGAACGCCAAGATATAGCTAAAGAATGCATTATAGCTGAAACTGAACATCTGTCAATCCTTATAAAAAATTTTTAAAAAAAGAAGAAATAAAAGACCGCATGCAAACCTGATACCCTGTTTCTGGCCTCATTACAGGGTTAATAAAAGTAAGAGGCTCAAGCTCCTTTGCTGTTCTGCTGGGACTCAACTTTGCTGGCAGCCAGGCCCAGAAACCTACTTTAGCTGCAGACTCACTAACTGATGTGATTCAGGTTATGGAAGACGTTCACACATAGAGAAAAACATTCTGATATGCTTGTAGCTGAATGAATGCAGACACATATTTCATAAAAAATGTAAAGCAATATTAATCTGATGTGTATAATTGAGTAATCTACATAAAACAGTTTAAGTTTTTTTTTCTTTAATATATATATATATATATATATATATATATATATATATATATATATATATATATATATAAATATAATTGAGATCAGGTGCGTAGATAATTGACATAGAAAGAAGTTCTGGAGCACGTAATTATGAATTTCATATCCTGTGTTTAACTTTGTCTCTCACAGCCCATCTTTCCAGTACTCTAAACTACGTCAAACATTAACCGGAGGCCAAATTTAGAGTGGATGACAAAAATGAGGGATCGGTTCTGCACTCGGTCCAGCCTCGCCAATTTAGCAGCGAGCGTGTTACCATGCCTACATGCCCGATCAATACCGTATCTAAAAATAGCATACAACAACAGCCTCGTTTCAAATCACAGACAGATGAACAGAGCAACAGCAACACTTATTGTGTAATCTCCAAGAAAACTGTTCGTTAGTGGGTATTATGCAAATGTGGTGAGTTTAATCCCCAACAGAAGGTTTCTTTGGCAAAACGCAATCCTCGGATTTCATTGGCTGGCGCTGCAATTTAATTGGAGTCAGGATCCTGCCGAGGTAGCAGTGGAACATTAAAGATACAGAGATAAAATGACGTGAAAATAAGAGATTACACAGATTACTAGAATGGTCATTGAGCATAAAAAGATCCTAGAGCAAATACCATAATCATGACCATGACTCACTAATTGGTCATTTAGAACATGATTTATGCCATACAACACATAATACCAGGATGCCCTGGATGACCAAAGCAATCTGTTTCAAAAATAATGCTGCTGTCAGGGGAAGAGCAGCCGAGTTTCATTAACTAAAGAGTGCATGACAGCATCACCTAAAGAGTGCATGACAGAGGAAAATGGAGCACAGAAAAAGGGAGCAGACAGAAATACAGAGAAAAAACGATGATGCCCATGACAGGTTGCATGAATGCAAACAGGAAGAAATGTGAAAGCATTAGATGCCAACACGATGGGAGAGACGTGTTCCTCCTTTGCACACCCAAACCTCAACATATGCTTGAAAAGAAGCTTTTTTGACACGATTCAGCTGCAATGCAGATCCAGTTCTCATTTTACCATGGCAGCAAGGAAAACGTGCACAGCTCTGAGAGCAGGAGCTGGATATGTGGGTGGACTTTTTTGATGCTGATTTATTTTTTGTTTGGAGACAATACTCTGCCACCCATTGCTATAGCGTGGGAGCAACTCCATTCAAGGATTTTTTTTTTTTTACCCAACATTACCTCCTCCTGACCTCTGCATCACTCTTTCTCTTCACAGTTCTGACTGTAAACTGGGACACAAAAATTGAGGATGAATAATGAAAGCGTACTCATTCAATATTCAGGCGTCTTGAAGTCTGAATTTCCTACTTCAAGCAAAAGCCGCTAGATATTTTTATCTTTCTTAACATAGGACATCAAACAGCAGTTTAAAAGCTCAGCCTTGTTTCATTTTTCATTCTCATTGACAATTTAAACTTCAAGCAGCCAATGTCTCCTAAATTTAATTAAAACAGCCTAAAGGGGAATTTTTAACTAAATGTGTTTTGTGGTCTTCTGCCTTGCCTTTACTTCCATCCCGTAGCGTTTAATAATCCAGATGGCTTGACATTTTAACATCCCTACCCATTTGATTAATCTTCTACACAATATCCTAATTGACAGACAACAAGAAATATCGACCTGATCAATGCCATCACCTGCTCTCACCTTCAACACCCTAGCATCACAGCTTCGTCTTCTTCTCTTTCAGATTTTCCCTTGAGGAGTTAAGTTCATGTCTTCTTTTTAACCATAACCCTAAATTTCATTTTTGGTCTTCCTCTCTGCCTCTTGCCTGGTAGCTCCAACCTCAGCATCCTTATACCAATATGATTGCCATCTCTCCTCTGAACATGTCCAAACTATCTCAGTCTGGCCTCTCTGACTTTATCTCCAACACATCTAACATGAGCTGTCCCTCTGATGTACTCATTCCTGATCAAAATGATCCTAATCACTCCCAATGAGAATCTCAACATCTTGAGTTCTACAACCTCCAGTTCTGGTTCTTTTAAACCACAAAACATTACTTGTCTCCCAACTGTCCTTTCAAATTGCATCTGTAATATTCTTTATTGGCACGAAACCATACTGTTGCTCGCCAATGCTCACTTCTGACAGAAGCCTGGCTTCCACCACTCTTTTACACAGCTTCATTGTGTGACTCATTAGCTTTATTCCTCCGTAGTTGCCACAATTCCGTATATCTCCATCTTTCTTAAAAATTGGCCCATGTGCTGCATCTCCTTGTACTCCTGTCTACTTTCCTCAATCCTCTCACTGTCCCACTTCTTCTTAGGTAACTTTGTTCTCTGTATATGCCCCCAGACATTATCGTTGGTCCACCAAGTGTCTTTATCTAGTTTTTGTCCTTCCTGATGACACAAAAAGTACCCTCCTACCTGTCTCCTTAATCACGTTAGATATAGTTGTCAAGTCATCATGGAGCACCTCCCAGCCATCGAGAGTCTATCTCAACTTTTCCCTGAAAATCTCACAACACTCTTCTTTTTTCAGTTCCCACCATCTGGTCCTCTTCACCCATCTCACCATCAATTTTCATCCTATAAACCACTATCCTATGCTGTCTAGCTAAACTTTCACCTACCAGGACCTTGCAGTCACTAATCTCCTTCAGATCACAAAGTCTGCATAAGATGTATTACACCTTAGTGATCCTATCTCCACTCTCACAAGTTCCACTATGTCCCTGCCTCTTTTGGAAGACAGCATTTACAACAGCCATTTCAAACTTTTTGTGCAAGGTCGCCCACCCTAGGTCCTTTGTTTATATTTTGGATACCAAACATGGCCATCGCTTCCTCATTACCTCTGTTCCCTTCACCAGCATGTCTGTTAAACTCTGCACCAATCACCACCCTCTCAACTCTGTGGATACACAGCATCAGATCAGATGCTGGGTTCAATAACAGATGCTAAACAGTACCCTTTTACCCCAGCACACCACTCTTGTTTATTAATTTTATGTTGCTCATCTACCACTGCTTCTTTAACAAAGTATCGCAGACCTAATTCAATTATACTGTTCCACATTTCTTTTCAACATCGTAAAAATAACAAATATATACATATATATTAAGCTCTCAAACACTGCTGGAAAAATGATCTTGCCAATGATCACAATTTCAATAGAACAAGACTTCATACATGATACATCTGGAACCATGACATGGTACAGATGGTACATCTCATTAAGATATATTTGTTGGTGAGAGATACTTTATCACAAAGGTCTACAAAGTAGAAAGCTTAAGGGATATTAATGCGAATGCGTTAATCTTCTCCTAACCCTGCAGGGTTTCTTACCAGTTTGCCCTCCAACGTGTAGATCTTCTTCACCACCCCAGAGTCGAGCTTGATGGCATCAGTGATATCAGTTAGAACTTGCTCATAAGAGTGGGCTGTTTTCTTATTCAGCAAGATCCTCACAGCTTTGCGTGGCTTAACTCCGCTCCGAACCACTGTCACCAGTTTTGGACGAATAAAGTCCTTGCCTTCGCGGCCCTCCGGGACACCAGCTTTGGCACAGCTCAGGGACGAGGGACCACGTGATGAAGAGGACGAGGCCTTAACATTTACTGACCAGTTGGGGTTTACGTTTTTTGTGTAATCCAGCTTTTTGTAGGCCTCAATGGAGCTGCAGACATAGCTTTCACCTGTTAAACAGACAAACATTTAAAAAAAAGAAAAGCAGAAAGGTGAGATTAATTTTAACTATTTATACCTCTTTTTATATCCCTTCCCATGATGTAGTAGCACTCACACAGCCATAAGAGAGCAAAACTGATCCAGAGATAATTAAGATCACTTGAAACAAGGGGTACATCTGCTTGGACATATGGTCATCAAATGCATGACATACTTTGGTTTTAACTGTTTATTTATGGAGCGCAGCCCACAAAAAAATTCACATTTTCAACCATCTTGTAAATCAAGGATGGTTGTCCCTTGGCAATCTATTATAGCTCACTGCTGATTAGCTAGCTTAAAGAAGGCTACAATATTTCCGTACTTAAAAGAAAAATATATTTGACTGTTTGATAGTATGTTAGCTTACAAATAACACTAAGAGTCATAGGGTGGAAAATAACAGATATCTACCAATTATTCTACATTAGAGTGTAAAATTCACACCTTGCAAGGTACAAAAGGCGAGTCTGTAAAGTAGCTAACAAAAACCAGCTACCTGAGCAGATAGCCTGAGTAGTTAATTTGGTAATATTTGTTTAAAGAACAGAAAACTCAAATTGTTTAATATTCTATGCAATAAGCACTTAAATGCTAGCAATAACTTTAGCCTCTGTCAATATTGTATTCTATGCTTCAAAATAACAAGAACATGGTCTAATAATTACACCTATATTATGTTGTAAATTCATACTTCAATATTTGTGTAATTAACCATAAAAACTGTTTTTATACTTATGGTTTCTATGGTGTGAGAAGCTCATGCAAGCCTATGTCTAATCTAAAGGTGGTATGTCTCAGGAAATGTCCCTGTTACTTGAGCCTCATCTAAAGTTTATCAGGAAAGGGAGCTGGGAAAGATCACATAACATGGAGGCTCACTGGTCATGATGAGTTTATTCCCTACGAATAAGGATAAGAGATGTTTAAGATTATTTTGTCTAAAGGGGACTCCAAAATAGATTGAAGTCAACCTGAAGCATGGAAAAAAAAACTCTGCCTCTAAGTCGCAGATTTTTTAGCTCTGAAGTTGTTTGGGATGTTGTTTGCAGTCAAGCATATGAAGAAGGCAACATTTAAGTTCTCTCAATTGTTTTTTGATATAACAGATTTATTGGAATTGTTCAACTTTTCATTTTTTTAGATAAATCAATTAATGACATTTAAGACATATATCTGTTGTTTCAGAGCTGGAGTCACATTTCATGAATGGCTTGCCATCATCACCTGAAATGCTGTACACTGAAAACGGAGTGCAAAATCAAACAAGTCATAACAGAAGAATCTCAAAAAATCAAATGTACACCTTATAGAACACTTTATCGTGAGTAATGCATATTGACTGGGCAGTTTACAAAGCAGTTCAAGCCCAAATCGCTTTGAGACATTTTTCTTCATAGGAGATTGTGTGAAGATAGCTTATAGGCTACAAATCCTTTAAACAATCTGGACTCTATGATGTTGTGGCTCTACGGTTAACATTTCATTTCCGATGATTGACACCACATATATGCCAAGTTAGTATATTGCTAATAAGAAATAATGTGCATAAAATAAATTTGTGTTGGTAGGGCACCAAAACCGACTGTAGCAGGGGCCCCTATTCTACTACACCAGGCCCTGCTTGTTGACTCACTGCTTATCTGAATATAAGTTCTCTCAAATCCACAATAGGTAAACAGTTACATGGTGATCCTGGGGGGACTGTTGGGCTTTATAATAGAATTATGTTAAGGAAGGTGCGATAAAATTTCCTTACCTTCTACCAGCTGATCAATAGTAGTGATCTTCTTGCCATCCAGCGTGTAGATGGTCCTGACCCCCTGGGGCAAGTTGACGTTGTCAGACAAAGAGCGTGTCAGGTCTGCCAACAGTGCGTCAAAGGTCCGGAATCTGTCTGATGAGATGGCGTACACTATCCCGTTAAAGTAGCGGTCCCCGTTGCGGTAGAAGCGAACTTTCTTGGCCTTCTTCTCGGCGCTCAGAGTCTTCAGAGTCCTGGTCCGGTACAGGCTGCAGTGGGCGCTGTGCGTCGGGCTAGGCACCCCGTTCAACCTAGCGCTGGAGCGACCGTGCCTCTGACCTTTGTCCCGCTCGTCGAAATGCTCCATCTCCATTTCGCTGCCTAAGCTGACGAGTACGGCTGTACTGTCTGGGGGAAACAAAAGAGGGGAGAGGGAAGGAGGCTGCGATGAAAACTTTTCCCTGCAGCGGTAGCTGGGAAATAAAATTAAATTAAATTAAACAAGGTAGCGAAGTATAACCAGAAGAGAAGAATTGAGCAGCCAGCCGGTGTCCGCCGGTGTGCCGTCTCAAAATAACCCCCTAATGACGGATTAAGTGTTGTTAAGAAGGGAGTGGACAGGGTGCTTCATGACGTCCTTAAAGCAGCGGGTCTGAGAGCGCGTCTGAGTTGGTTGAAGAGCGACAGTCACGAATCGATTAAACCTATTAATATTAATAAATACTCAGATGCTGCGCACCAAGCAGGACAAACACCAGTTTCCCTCCATCCATCTCCTAAATCAGATTATCCTCAGCATGCACTGATTAAAACTGGCACATGGCTTCGTGTTTACATCGCCATTACAAGAGCCATGATCAGATCAAAGTCTGGAAAAGTTATTTCATTTTTAGATTAAATAGCCAATCACTTTAGAGAGACTTACCAACCCGAGCAATCAACGCTTCTGTCACGGTGACCTCCAGGCTGAACTGATGAACTACTTCCAGGCAGATGAGAAGGAAAACACTGGGGATTAGTGGGCTTGTCACAGTTTGGATGGTGGCAGTGTCTCTTTGTTGTCCGACTGATATGCTCCACCAGCAAACACAAAAAACGTGTGAGTGTGTATAATCAAGAGGCAGTGACTGGACTGAAAATTGACTGGGTAGCAGCTGCTTGCCCTCCCATTCTCTCTTGCAGCTACCCCCTCTCTCTTTCTCTTCTCTCTCCTACCCACTCCCACATCTTCACGTCACTCAGTCGTGATTTCCATTCAGCGCCCTCACCCCCTCATTTCGATGGGAACCGACGCTTCACACTCGTGATCATGTACCCTCGCCAGCCCCGAGGAATATGTCATTTGGGAGGGCAGTCACTAGACCTAATTCTTATGGTCAAAAACATACAGTATATTGACACAACATGAGTGTTAAATGAAACCAACAAGACTAGAGTAACAAGTTGCATTCATTTTAACTGGGTAGATTTGTATGACTAGAAAGTAGAAATCACAGTAATTGAAAAAGTATCCATAGGCCAGATTACAGATGTTAGATTAAGATAAACTGTTGTAATACAACATGCAGATTTCAACTCACAATCTCTTTTATAAAGTGAAAAAGGTCATCAAAACCAACCTATTCCATTGTGGGGGAAAATAATGGCCACTAAATAACTGGTTGAGCCATTCTTGGGACCAATAACTGCCATCAAGGATATGGGATACGTGGCAATGAGTTTCTTAAATTGTCAAGGAATATTGGTCGCACTCTTTTTGTAGAGTTGCCTTATTTCACCAGTACATTTTTAACCAATGATACCTTTGTTTGAGGTCATAACACAGCATCCAAATCAGATTTAAATCTAGACGTTCATTAGTCCCAAACCTCAATTTGTTGGGTTTTTTATGCACTTTGTTTTAAACAGATATGCAACTATAACTTATCTGTTTTGTTTTGGTAGATTTGGACTGCCTGCCACATCATTGTCCCGCTTGCCTGGCTGTAATCAAGGCTGGGTGTAGTTAGCATTACAGCTGAACACAGCTTTCCTTAAAGATGTGGCTAATAACATGTAGGCTAAGTAAGTAAGACACAACAGGCAATAACTGTATATAATTTTTTTTGTTTATTGGTTAATTGAAAATACAAAATATCTGAACAAAGGTAACAATTCCATGTTTCAAGGTTTCCCATTCCAGATTCATCTTCCCCACACCACATTTGCATTCAGAGCTGCAGTTATTGGCAAGCTGATTGGATGTGGAGGATACCCTATACCAGACACCTCAGCTGGTTCTTCTTTCAAAGAAGTAGTAGTCAGTTCTTAATAAGTGACCTAACAATTGTGTTCAAGAAGTCATCTGGTTTGTCCTCCACGTAAAAAAAAAAAAATTGGCATGTAAACTTTTTAAATGATTTGTACAGTTATGATTTTCTATACACTGACAAGAATGCTTCAAGAGTCAGAATATTAGCATACTAGCTATTTGCCTTAGGTATTAAGGTTGTTGCTAACCTCGTTAAAGATGAAAACAAATGTGTTAACTCTTTAATAACAAAGTGGCATGTTAGCATGGCATGCTTTCCTTAACAACCACAATTAAAATGTGTTGTTCATTAGCAGACGGCTGCCCCAGAATGCTTGCAAATTTGACTTTACCATTAGCATTGTTACTAAAGCTAAATTTCATTTCTGTTATTTCTTAACTACAAAAATTATGAAAGCTCATAATTTTTAAATATATTGTCCTGATTTTTATTGATAATACAACCCATATAAACACAGCAGGCTTAGTATTCTTTGATGGACTGGAAGAATGGAAATAACAGTCAACAGAACCAGCATCTTTAGTTTGGTTAGTAAGTAATTAAAGTTGTTAGAATTTTGCCTTTATTAAACAATACATTTTATGAATAACCATGCTCAATATAAATGTAAAAAATAGCTATTATTTAACTGCCCAAAACTTATTTACATAGTTGATATATTTCTTCTTTAGATTTGCAAATCCAGATATAGTCATTAATACATGACATTTTTTTACACTATGAGACGTATTTTCCATTTAAAATGGTTGAATATGACAGCGGTGGTTTAACACTATTATGAAACTTTTTACTAAAATCTCACATATATATATATATATATATATATATATATATATATATATATAATATATATATATATATATATATATATATATATATATATATATATATATATATAATCTTTTCTTCTGGTACAACAGGAATTCCCACTGAGCGGGAAAAGATAGAAGCAACTGACCTATATTGAAATCTCCAGAGATCAGCTCATTCACTTGAATCTGATGAACATCCTAATGAACTGCGCAGTAACACATCTATGCTGTATATGTGCTGCAATAGATTATGTGTGCCACAAGGCTAAACATCATTACCAGGTATTTAAAAGGTCCTTAAAACATTTATTAACAGCTGAAGTTGAAATATATTTTGTGCACTAGTTGTTACGAAGGTCATAACACAGTCTGTTTAATCGAGATTGATCATGCATCATTATTTTTACCCCTAAACTGGTGTGACTGAGTTAGGTTTCTGACATCCTTGTGGTGCGACTTCTTCGATTAGGTCCCTTTTTCCAAGTATGTGCGTGAACGTATTTGTTGGTGAGACAGTGACAGTCTTCTCTTTTTGGGGACAAGCTCATAGTGTGCGTCACAAACTCAGGACCCACAAGATGCTCCTGTTTTAATTAATCCAGAGTAAGCAGGGCGCACTGCCTTAAAATGAAGGCCAAAGAGATGGAGGGCAGATAAAAAAGTGGTTTTCAGTGTTGGGGTTGTGACATACTTATGGTTGCAATTAACAAATGTCGGGTGATGAATTGCTATTTAGAAATTACCCCGAAAAATGGCAGCCTCGAGACGGAAGCTTCACACTATATGTATCAAGTTAAGGAGTCCACTATAAAGGGAAGAATAAATGGAAATGATCTGCATGAGAGTTCTCCAGAAGAATTATTACTTCCTTTTTTAATATTAAACCTAATTAACTTTTTACTTCAAGTTTTCAGTAAAACAAAAAACCTTCAAGCAGCCCAACAAAGTGTTCTATCTGTAAGCCATGCTTTTATAAATCTGCCAACATAATATAAAGATGTATTCCAAATTATTCAGCGCCTACTGCAAATTAAGTTTACAGCAGACTTTCAAATTGTTCAAGTTTAAAAAACAAACTAAAAAACAGAAACAATTTAACATAGATAAAACTACTATTGATATTACAATGTTACATACAAACTGAATACTAACTCCTACTAGTACTAACTACAATAGTCTTTAAATTATGCAACCTGCTAAATAGTGTTTTTCTTCTGGACACACATTTGAAAATATTCTATATTTCTCTTTTTTTATTATTATTTTTTGGTGTGTGTGTGGGGGGGTCTCTCTCACTTCATGTTACTGTTTTTTATGAGCACTACACTGCAAGATTTCCCCTTTGGGGTCAATAAAGTATATCTAATCTAATCTAAATCATGTGGTCTCAGAAACACCAGTTGCAACCAATCAAGGGCTTCAGTAGATGCATTAGGTGTGTTTGAAATGGAACACCTCTAATATGTGTGATGTTGACAGTGATGTTTCACAGCATGTTATAAATATGGCTAAGTCAAGAGAGTTGTCAGAAAAGTTCAGAGAACAGATCATTACTTTAAACAAACCATAGAAACAACACAAAAAATAACACAAATGTAATGATCCAATTGGAAGCATAGTTAGCTAGTTTAAAGTTAAAGGAATAATAAACCATAAACTGTGGCTATAAACTATCTGGATGCAGCAGAAAGAAAGAGGAAACTATCAACAGCTGCCACCTTAATCTCTAAGTGATATGTGGTCAAAAACCCTCAAATTAAGCAAAAGATCTTCATTTAGACTAGCAGTACCTACTGATAGTACAGGTTCTACAATAAGGCACATCTGAATAACATGATGAAGAGCCCAATTGCTGAACCCTGAAATATACATGAGTGATGACCAAAAAGCACTAACAATTCCGACCAACTTGCCGACAACGTTATAAATAACTGAAAGGAGGACAGGTGAAGAGCATGCCTACAGTATCTACCGTGAAGCACCCAACAGTGGATCAGTGATGCTGTGGGGCTCCAATGCTTCCTTGGTCTTGAAAACCTGCAGTGTATGGAGGAAAAGATTAATTAAATCAAGTTTCAGGACATCCTGTAGGAAAATGTGATGCCATCTTTGGGGAAGGTGAAGCTTGAATGTGTTTGGATCTTCATAAAATACAATGATCCTAGGCACATAACAAAGTCCACCAAGACTTGGTTTCAGAAGATGTTCTTGAAGGTACTGTTTGCCTGAATAGAACTCTAAATAAAGTCTTGGTTGAGATTTGAAAAAGGTAGTTGCAGCACACAAACCAAAATTGGTGGGCTTTTCTTATGAGGAGTGGGGAAAATGGAGCCAGAAGCTGCCGTCTGATCACATATCGTGTCGTCAGGTTGAAAGGACAAAATGGTGCTCTACTATGTATTAAACAGGCTTGCAATGAAGATATTAACAGATTCAATGATGAGATTTGTCATTTAAAGTGCAACATTGTGTTATAATCAGAAGTGCGTGTTTAATAATTTTAGATGCAACTGTAGTTATATCAGTTTATACATGTCTTCCATTGCAGCCCATTTAGAAAGAGTGTACACCTCTTCCACACCTGAAAGCTCAATAGATCTTCAATAAAATGTCATAAAACAGTCAATGTAAATATGATCCATCATAAAGTATTATTTACATATGACATAAATGGTTAAAAACAAGGGGGGGGGGCAATATAAAGTGATAATTATGAGTCAGTTTAGACATCTGATGTACCACATTTTCATTTCAGTGTGAGAACTAAAATGATTCCTCACACTTCTTCTCAAAGACAACGTGAAAAAAGCGCTTCTGGCAGTTGTACAGAACATTACTTCATATTCACATGAATAGCTGCTTTTTGTCTTAGCTCCCACACATATAAAGATGATCAGTGGGAAGGATGGGGGGGAGTGACTGCTTGCTCTGTGTTTGAACTACACACAGAGCGATTGGTAGATGCTGAGCTGCTTACGTAATTTGTGTTGTAGGTGGTGTTTCAAAAAAATAAAAAATACTGCACAAGAAATATCAAACTCAGCATGCTTCGCTCGTTTCAAAGCATGCTCAACCTTCATCCAGTTTTCAGCTTAACAGAGAATTAGATCAGATTCCGAGTTTATTAAGAAACATAAACACAACAACAGTTTTTTTTTCAACAGTTTTGAACAACTGTTCACATGATATAAAAGAGCAGCATTTGATGAAGCTGCTTACTTATATTTGAGTCTCAGAAGTTTGATCATTCTAATGTTTAATGTATTATTTCTCAAATCTATCAATAATCACTGTGACAAAGTAAATTATTTTCCCTAACCAGGGAGCAAGTTTACAGGGTACTTTAAAAAGGAATAAAAGACGTGTCTAAAAAAAAGAATAAAGTCAAAACTATGTTACTAGAAATTATATGAAGAAATTTCAATGGATTAAGTAACGAAACATAAACACAGCATGAATTACAAAACATTCAATACAACTGTGACTTAAAGATTTGAAAGGGAACTGAGAATGAAGGATCAAATATGATAAGCTGAGTGGAAATTAACGGTATCAAAAATCTCTGGAATTTAAAAGCAGGGTTTTAACATGTAATTTGGATTTATTTTTATATTCACTTCATTTAAAACTTTGGGGAGAAAAATAAGCATATTAAAAGAGATGAAGCCTTGGTTCTTTAAATTTCCAGCACCAGAGTCACCAGGGATCAAACTGGTAAGTGCATCACTTTAGGTTGTTTATTTTCTCTGAACCAACTTGTTTCTGCTGTGGCCTATGCTCTTTGTCTGTCTTGCATAGAGGTTGGCTTATACTATAGTTTTCTCTGTCCTAAAAGTTCACTATTTAAAGTTGGTTTTATGGATGCCTCTCTCTCGATTGAGAGAATGACCATGCTTGGCAAGCAGAGATTCATCTGCGCTACAGCTGCAGTAATTTTAGGAAAATTAAACAAAAAGTTATGTCTGTGGTGGTGCGTGACTCGCTGGTAGAGCAGGTGGCTAAAAGTAGAGACTGTATTCCTTGACGTGACTGTCTCGGGTTTAACTCTTATCCCGGACCACTGGGTGCATTACTTTTCCATCTCCCTTTGGCCTTCTTTCTTTCAAGAACATTTCCAAAACACTAGCTAAGATATACCACTGGCTGGAAGCAGTTTGTGCTCAGCGTTATTGAGATCGGAACTAGCTCAATCAGCCTATTTGTATGGCACGATAAGAAATGTTTGCAATTGTCTTGGTAAGAGTATGAAAAATCCGCCTTTGTGAGCAGGAAAAGTCAGAATTTATATGGCCCATATTGTTATATGAGCAAATTTAAATAACTGTTTCATTTATAATATAATCAGCCCTTGAGAAAATGAATAAAACCCAAAACAAAAAGAGAGCTGACAGAAATGTTCAAGGATAATCACCCCCAATAAAAGAAGCCTTCAAATATCCATGGGAGCCATTTTCTTTAAGAATTGTGTCTTGGTCAATGCTTCAGGGTGGGTAACCTGCTTTCCCTTAGGGATTTCTTCTTCATTCCTCTCTCTGTTGTTGAATCACCTCCTCCTCTTTCATTCACACGTTCCCTTAATCCCTCCTCCATTCCTTTGTTAGAACCAGCCTGTGCTTTCCTACAGATGTCTTTTCCTCTGTAAGCCCAAAACAAAAATTCAAGGAGACACGTGACGCCATGTCAATGAACACCTGCTTCATTCATTTTTTAGCAATATTACAACAAAGAAAAAAAAAGATTTTGGTTAATTTATCATTTGTGTCTGTTGTACTCTACATTTCAAATGTGAAGTAAATTACAATTTTTAGGAAAAAAAAACAAATGCATAAGTTTGAAATGAGTTTACACCTAATCCAGAAAAGATACAGTTTATTTGTATATATTTAAGTGTATTCAATGAGCCACTGTTACAAAACTACCTGAATTTAAAAGTGTCTAGCTGTAAAAATTATCCTCTGCTGTGGGATGATACAAACCTGATTTGTTTGTTCTCTGTTGCCCCCTGTCGCTGGTTAGTGTACTGTCGGACGGAGGACAACTGCAGGCAGCAAACACATACAAACAAATTGATGCCAACATAAAAATATGTTTCTAAAGTGCGAGGATATTATGTACTGTAGTTCATTTTTGGCTCTGCAGAAGCCAATTTCTAACAACACAGTGTAGCAAATTATTTTCTTTTTTTTATGATTTGCTTGTTATGTAGCAGGAACAGAAAAAATAAATCCTAACTAGGCCAGTAGAAGAAAGGAGAGATTTATCAGTTGGGTCTCTTGAGCTCTAGCAAAGCATATTCAGTTTGATTCAGAAGCGTGCATTCACAATGCGCTATTTATTTTGGTACTCTCATATTCGTTTTTAAGGGATGCACCGATACTGATACTGGTATCGGTCCGATACCGTTCTTATGAACTGATACTTAAAATGTGTAAACGCTGCAATAATTTCACAGAAAAGTTTTTTTTTTTCTTGAGATTTTAGTTTTGTGGTCATTTTTATTGATGTTTTATTTTTTTAAGTTAATTTACCTTCATTTGTTGTAACAAGCAGAGAAGAAAATAAAACCTGTCTTCCAATTCAATGCCTTTTTTTTCCTTTTTTTTTTAGAAGTATCCATATTGGTACTCGGTATCGCAAGTAAGAAAAAAGTGGTAGTGTTACATCCCTATTCTTTTTAACTGTTTTAGGGCAAGGTTAATGATGCAGCATACAGCTTTAATGAGTATGAAAAATAAGAACTTGGTTTGAATTTATGACTTTTATTTTATTTAGGGTAAAGTTCACTCCCATTTACTGGCCCAGACAGCTTTTAAATGAATGCAATTTCAGAAGGATGCAAGTCATTCTAGAAACTTCATGCTAGCCCACTTAATCTATTTTAAAGCCAGTTATGATACATCCTTGTCCTATTGGAAACCCAAACTGTGTTTAAGTATGAATCTTCATAATAGTGATTCATGATGAAGTTGAAAGTTGCCACAAGTGTGCATTTGTCTGTAAAAAGCATGTAGAGCATGTGCAACTTCCTAAGATAATAAATATTAGGTGTATGTAGATATTTGAAACTGTATGTTATAATTTTGTCTCTGCACAAATTAGGTAAAATCCACAATAATTTTACATTTTGATCCACAACATTTTGCAGTTCTATGTAAAATCAATTAACCATGGAAAAAGAACTTAATAAAATTACATTCATTTGAAAGCACATTATAGCTGTATGTAAACTTCTGACCCAAACTGCATGTTCCTTGCAGAGACTGTTGAGAAGAAAGATGTTTATTTTAAATGCTTACCATAGCTATTTCTTTAAGGTACGCCCGCCTTTCATCGTTTGTTTTAAAAAATGCCTGAGAAGTGAAAGAAATAAAACCATTTAGTTACTTCGTGGAAGCAACCTATAATATGTGTCAGCAGTAATGGGCAAGAGATTAAGGATTACTGGTCACAAATCTTGAGTGCTAAACCTGTTTTTAACTGATACATCATAGGCTTTTTAGCAGAACAATAAAGAATCAAATGTGTTGTCTAATTAGGGTTTTTTGAATCCGAAATCACAACTTCATCGAAAAAAACACAAACTTAAAGTTCCTTTACTAATTCCCAATAATAAAAATAAACCAAGAGACACTCTGATCTGTACAAATCTCCCAATCCCTCCCACTGCTCCTTGTCTACAGCAACATTTGGGATTCAGACCTTTCCCTCCTGTTCGATTTGAAGGTGGCAGTGCCTCAGCTGACTCTGGAGGTCAGATTTCTCATCAACCAGGACCTTTAGATGTTGTTTAAGCACTCCCTGTAACAAACAGGTAAAAATAATATTCTGAAATGTGTCGATTTGGTGAAAATCAATTAAAAATACTAGATTAACTGAAATTACCCCATGTTACATAGGGGGATCAAACATTGTGAAAACAGTTCATGCTGACAACAATAGTACAAAAATGGATGAGACTCATAAATTATTCAACCACAATTTGTAATGGTACTCCATATAGCACAGCCTATACGAATGTCACACACATTGTTTGCTGTAATTTATTGGACACACTAATGAGCATCTGTTACTTATGCCTTAAGGCTCCAGGAACCAGGGTGGTTAAGCTTTATTGTGCGACCATTCAGTGTAACATGTATTGCTGAGTGTGTGTGTGTGTGTGTGTTAAAGCATCGTAATTAGACTGCATTACTCTCCCATGGTTGTTAATCCCGTGATTACAGAGCTGTGATTAAACTCTGTTTTCTGCAATCTGCATCAATGAGAGGATGGAGCGCAGCTGACATCACAATACTTGCCGTTTTGTCTAAACTCATTCTGTGTCTCTAGCGCACTCTGCTGGTGTAAGAGGTCCTTTGCATACTATCTGTGGACAGAATGCTCTCAGGTTAAATACTACTACTACTGCTGCTGCTACAACTACTGCTACTACTACTACTAATAATAATAATAATAATAATTATAATAATAATTAAAGGACAAAAAATTAAACATAAGTGTACTCACAACTGCCATGTCTTCGTATGGTCGAATAAAAGCCAATCGATCTGTGATAAAAATGACAAGTGTGAGTGTTATGTTTTGATCACAGCATAAACCTACTGGGCAAACAATACTCAAAATTTACTTTTACACATGCCCATAGACAAATAGTTAGTTTATTTGAGTACTAAAGTGAAGGTTGACATGGAAGGTTATACAGTTTACATTCCAATATTTTTGACACTCATTTAATAAAGCGGAACTCTTATAAACATTAATTACACACAGAGGGGAATATTTTAAGCCTCTTTTTTTCTTGTAACCTTGATGGTTATAGTATCAAGATAATGACAATCCAATATTTAGTGTCTCAGAAAGCTAGAGCATTACATAACACTAATGAAAAAATATGTATATGTCATGCAGTGTGGAAGTCAAGGACCCAAACACAGGTTGCAGTGGAGATTTTGGCTTTATTGACTATAGTCCAACCAGAACCAGAGGAAGACAAGGTCAGACAAGGGAGGCGATACACCAGCAAAGGAGTAGAGGAGCACAGGGGATTAAATATGCAGGAGGTAAACAGGGAAACAACAGTAGGGGGACACAGTCTAAAAGTTATGCTATATGGCCTTCACAATCATGGGGAAGATTACTGACTTTACAGATGTCCAAAAAACCGTCAATGAAACCTTCTCAAGGAGGGTAACCTATAAATTGTTACTGCTAAAGAAGCTGGCCGTATTGGTGTAATTGGGTATATTCCAGAAGGAAGATTTAATCTCTTGTGCCAAATCTGTCTTTAACACTAATCACCTAAAAAGTAATGCAACAAAGCTTTTTTTTTTTTTGAGGAGCAGCTTGAAAAAGGAAAAAACATATTGCAAATTACCAGTGGGGTCAGAATTAAGAAAGAAACCAAGAGCTCACCAACAGGGTTTCCTTTGATGCTTTCCAGCCGCTGCTGAATGTGTGAAATCTGTCTCTCCAGCTGTCCATTTAGTTCCACCTGGGTCTCAAACCTTGTCTTCCATTCATTACCTAATAACCAGCAAGAACAGACAGTCCATCAAAGAAAGCACACATTTTCAATCGTACAGGTAGTTACATCTAAAAAAAATGTGGATACTGTGAAAACGTTAAATATTTGTGTCACTTATCTATGGAAGTGAAACTCCAACATAGTAGGGATGTAAGAAAATATATATACCAATATAAATTGTGATATTGTGATTGATAGGTGAAAATGACATAAAAAAGAATGTATAGTTCAACCGCTGAGCTTGACACAAGGATTTTAACATATTTAGCTGTCTCTAGCTATCTGTAGATTAGTTTGTCCACACTGGCTCTTTATGTGCTGACTCCAGCCTCAGTCCACTCCTTTTGAAGCTACCCTTCAAATTCATTGAATTGATTTTGCTTGAGAATCCTCTCAAAGCTGCAGTTATCCCTCCACATATTTTCCTTCGACTCAACCTTCTATAAATATGCTTAGATGCTGCAATCTGTGAGTAACCATCTTATTTAGCAATGACCCTTTAAGGCTTACCCTCCTTGTAAAATAAAGGCTTCAAGTGTTGTACTTAAATGTGCTAAGAATCTGTTTAAGTTTATGAAATAACATAAATACTGAACTTTTTCACTATAGCCTATCTTCATATTTTCAGGCCTACCATATGATTTTCTTACCTTCCCCATCAACACCACACAGTCTTTCTTGCAGTTCAGCCACTGTACATCGCAGGTCACACACCGATTCTATAAGCATCTCTCTGCAACCAAAATTGGGTGTTAGGTTTTGTTTGTTTTTTTCGTCTCAAATTTTAATTTCGTCAAAGCTAATTACGAGGGGGAAACTCACTTTAGCTCTCGTTCTTCTTCCAATTCCGCTCGCAACCGTGCCAAATCGTAGTACTTACTGTAGTCGCTCCCTTTAGCCATTTCTCCGAAAATTTACTGCTGGAAAGTTTGGAGTTCATGGTTTCCATGGAAACCGCTATTTCCGGATCACACTTCTTAAATCTTCCTTTCAAGAAAAGTTTGAAGTGACTACACCTGCCGCTTTCGTAAACTTGTTAGTGTTTGTATTTAGACAAATAGCCTAGATAACTTTAAAAAAAAAAAGTTTTTGTTTGGTTTATATCGCTTTCGAACATTAAGCCTACCACATTTTACAGTTAAGCCTATTATTAGGAGTCATTTATTATAGGTAAACTATTATTATATCAGTGCGAGTTTCGAAATGCCCGCGCAGCTAAGAGGGTCGGTGACTGCATTATACCAAGCCTTAACATGAGATCAAAAACGCTACCTTTTACTAAGCAGTTATTCAAATAAAACGTCTACTGTAAATATCCGAATAGTAGGCTAAATCACATTTATTGACAAGTAACTTAATTTAAAACAATTGAGAATGTATTGAGAAAACATCAAAATTGTTCTAACTTTTTTAATAGGGCGACATGGCTCACCGCCTACTACATTATTCTGTTAGGAGTTGGCATAAACCTCTTTCTAAAATTTATAAAACTGTTAATTTACATGCAGTGCTTTAGATATCTTTTTATTTTATGAGCTACAGGATGAGTCAACACACTCAACATAATGCCTGTTGCTTTCTCTGATTGTGGTTGTTGTCTGTGCTACATTCCCAAAACCTTAGAAATGTTAACCCTTAGTGATGGATGTCTTGGACAGTTTTCCATGTGTTCTTGAATTGGTTTAAATTTGGACATAATGTCCTGCCTTTTACTCAAAGCCCTGTCATTTTGTTAATTCCTATGAAAGTGATTTCAACTTTTTAAAAATGTACTTGGGTTTTCTTTGATTTAAAAGAATTGTCTGACCTAAAACACAATGACCAAAAAAACAAAGAAATCTGTAAGAAGGAAAGCTTTTTAATGAAAACTCTAGCTTAAAAAACTAAATATACAACTGAACCCCAAATTAGTTTGGGAACAAAGTTTCTGTGACAAAACAGAAAATGGTAGACTTAGCAAATTTCTAAAGCAATTTTCTGATCCTGACCACACAAAGTGTTAAACTCACAAATACATCGATCAACATGCGGTGGTTGTGTGCCTTGCCCAGGGGTTCAACATGTGGCAGAACGAAGGTGGCATCAAGCCCATGACATTCAGATCGCAAGACAACTACTCTTCCCACTGAGCCACAGTTTCCCCTTATAATACATTTATGACCTAAAAACAGTAGCAATTAGAATAAAGATTATAATATAGTTTAATGTATTTCTTTAAATACAACAGTTATAGTGGGCGACAACAAAATATTAGCAGCAGTGGAAATCTACTGTTTCTTCTTTTCCTCTTTTTCTTTCTGCACATCCTTAGTTGGTGCATCCTCTTTCATCACCACCCTTTCCTCAGCCTGAGAGAGAGGTTCGTCTTTTCGCAGCTTCTTCTCTTCGGTTTCCTTTCCATCCTCATCGGATCCTTTGAACAAAGCCTTGGCTGTAGTCTTGCCAGCAGTCTTGAAGAAGGCTTTGATGCCTAGATTGTCAATATTATGTGCAGCCAAACCAACGTCGCCCACTGAGCGGAGAGCCGTATCTGTGGCTTGGCCTGCATTGTCCCCGTACCTTTATCGTAAATGATTTTGGGTTGTTAGAAGAGAACATAATGGAAGAAAATAAAATCTGTCATGTAGTTTGTTTAACACCGATGCACCCAGAAACATTTGAGAGGAGAGGCTTACATTGAACGTCCACCAAAGTATTCAGCTACAACAATGATTTGTCCAGTCCATATATGCAGTGTTTTAACAAGCATGCTTTTTAGGCATTATTAATATGAAGCCTAAGGATTACCTATTAATGTTGAATTGAAAAATAAATATACACACATCAGGTTGCATCTACTAGTATACAGTAGATGTACAATGCAAGCTTAGGCAGAAACACTTAAGGTAAAGCACACTTTGAATATGAATATAAAAGAAAGCAAATGACTAATAGAAAACTTTGTGTTACATAGGTTTGTGTTGGGTTATTTTCTAATCTAAGTTGGGTTAGTAAAAGCACAACAAGACTAGATCAGTTGTTAATTCAAAATCACAAGCCTTTGCCTTTACATCCCAGTGACGTCACATCTTCCCAGACATGTTTATAAGATTCTCTAAACCCCTAAATCTGAAAAGAAACAACAATGAAAGAGGGTCAGTGCAGCAACATACTTAGAAGAAAAGGAGAGTACTCGGCAAGTAAAGCGGTCTTTTACCCCATCCTCTTTTGATCTTTAAAGTAGGGATGTCACAATCATGGCATTTTAAAATAATCAGTATCAGTCTCCCCAACTTAACTCTTGGTGCATTGTCTATGTAGCTGAAAGTTAGATTTCCCAAGTTCTTAGTTGGAAATTGAGCAAGAACGTCATCTGAATATTGAATTCATAATTTTTTTTCATCCCTTCTACTTCTAGTTAGCCCTAAAACTGATAAGCAAAACCCACCAGTTTTGTGACTTGCAAAACAAGCGCACTCAACTCTACTGTGACGTCATTTCCAGATCCCAGCTGAGATGTCTAAGGCAAAAAGAGCATCATATCTGACTTTTTTGCCCAAATGCGACTCCGATCCTTGTCAGATACAACAAAAATATCTTGACTGAGACATCCCTAGTTTAATTAAAAGATTACATAGAAAAAAAAAGGAAAGCTATAAACATATACCAATAGTAATGTATTCAAGCATTCAAAAAACCAAGAGGGGAAATATGTAAACTCACTTGTACTTTACTGTTGTAACAGTTTCAGCTGCAACACTTTTGCAGACATTTTTTGCTCCAGTCTCTAGACTTTCCCAAACAGCACTAAAACCTAATTTAAAAAAGAAATGATGAAAATTTAAACATCAAACATATCAAACCATTCTATCGTTCCATACTTACCACCCTCTGAGCTGACACTAGTATACAGTTCTCTTGAGCTTATCTTCTAGAATTGAGTAAATACCTTGTATACTGCTGGCTGCTACGAACTTGGCCCCATCAAAGTTTGAAGCCTTGCCATCCTGACTCTTTTTCAGAGACTCTGGGACCAGCTTAGCACTATGCTTCTTCACATGAGGGGCCACCTTTTCTGCCACATGCTCTGCAATTGTACTTATGCCATTCACTGTAAATGCACAAAGTTACAGTATGTGAAAGAGATAGATTTAGGCATAAATGTACTAATACTCACAGATCATGACAGAATAGTCTTAAACAAATAAGACAGCACACAAAGCAAACAAAACAATAGATTTTAACTTACCTAAGAATTTACTGACTCGAACAGCACCCCCGGTGGCTTGTTTAGTTGCATTCAGGCCTTTGGTGACACGTGGACTGACCTCAGATGGGGTCTCCTCTGGTGTGATGCGGTCCCGGATCTTCGCTGCTCCTCTCTGAATGATATTCCCAGTGGCTTCTGCTCCTTTTGTAAATGACTGACTTATCTTTGTAGCTCCTGCAGAAACATACGTAATGAGTTATTTGTTGTAGTTTCAAAAGATTAAGTGAACCACATTGTTTTTGCAATACTCAGCACTGTTAAGAGGAGATTAGACTGACGCCTGCATAAACGGCAGCCACTGATGGAGGATTATGTGGTCATTCACTGTGCAATCACATGTAAATCTGCATCAAATTTTATTTATTTTTTTCATTCTGGAAGTCATTTCTTAAAACTCACCGGACAATATTCCTTGAGCCATCTTCTCACTCCACCCAGGAAGTAGAAGTGTCACCTTTTCCAGCTCTGGAGCTGTTTGATGTGTTTGCTCACACAAAGGACTAAGGGGGACTGTAGCAGTCAAGTTAATGACCTCTCCTTCAGCTCCTTCTGTTTCCTGTTAGAGAAATCCAAAGTCCCATCCTTAATAGTGAGTTCTAAGACATATACCATTAAGACATAAGACATTATACCATTAAGATTTAGACTTTAAGCATAGCTGGCCCTAGTGTTTTTGGGTCACAAGACAAGATTGTTGTTTAAGCACAACTAATAAGTGGACAGATTTATTTATTTTTTTTAAAAACTACTAGATTAAAATGACATAAAACTGGATAGAATTGACTAATTAGGTTATTTTTGACCAGACCTTGGACTGCACTGGATTATTTTATTTTTTTTCGTTTTCAAAGTACAATTAGGCTAAATGCAAACAGACATTGCACTTTTTTATACAAATTTGTATCGTTCCTTCGTCAAAAACATACAAAAATATTTTTATAATCTATGACAAGATTCCAGTAAAACACATTTAAAGTTTAAAAAAAAAGTTCAAGGAAATTGACAACTTTGGCAAAACACTATAGTGAAAAAAGAAGCCTGTGTCACAAAGTAAAAAAATGTAGATAAACTACATATAGGCATATGTCATAGAGTTATACACACATTACTGGAACATAATAAGGATAGGAATTTTACAAAATGAAAAGCAAGAAGCGATACATTTGGTTCTACAAAAGCATGTTCTCAAAGTTTGATGGCAATGTGATGAAGTGACTCTCCTGTCACATGGTAACATGTTTTGTCTGCAGCAGGAACAGACCACGTGGAGGTTTACGACTCCAGTGCTACGCCAGTGATAGCATTATACCAACTAGTGTGCATACATATCTACATTTTATTCTCAACAAGTGGCTAAGACCTACCTGGATCCTAAGATCAGTAAGTTGTAAGAGAAGGTCCTGAAACATCTCACAGTCTGCAGCAGGTAGTTCAGAGGACAACACTAAACCCACATAGGATCCAGGTAACTCTGCTAAGTAGTCGGGAAACATGTAAATCCCAGAATTGGCTAACAGCACTGGAGTGTCTGCTGTGAGGGGATACAGTCGGTCACACACCTAAAAATCAACAAAAACAAAAAAACACAAGAACAAGAAGAATATGAAAATTTCAACAAAGTTCTCTACAGTGCATCTAAAGAGGTTTTTATCTAACTAAGAGCTCTTTTAAACACACTTTTTATACATTGTTAATATTAACATTTTTCCCATTACATTTAATATAAAGGCATTGCAGGAACATTTATTTTTCCAACCTATCAGAGCTTTATGAGAGATAACATCACTGTAAAACAAGACAGTTCCAGAGTTTGATGAGGCCGTTTTCTTTAAAGGTAATTTTCTATTAAGCAAACTGTCAACAACTTGTTGCTGCATGCTGCCACTGGTGTGCCGACCTGTCAGAATGACCCCGGGGAGGACACAGGCGCCTGGCCGGCAACACAACGGAAGCGCAGAGTCATCTGTTAATGGGACCATTGTCTTACTGGGAAACAAAGCAGACCTAGAATACAGGACCAGCCTGGTCTAGTGGGAAGCACAGTCATGGGTTGCAGTGCCATGCAAAACACAACACAATGCATACTTTGTAGAAATGACAAAACAGATGTTATGTTCCATCAAATGAAAATTCAAGCGGGTTGGACTGTTTTCAGTACAGGGACAGCATTTGAAAAGACCAAAATCTGGTCAGAAAAACAATGTAAACTTAGTACTTAAAAAGCATTACATATTCAGTTGTTTAAATACTTCCATTTCAAGAAGTTGTGGGGGCTTCAATTCTAATTGATCCTAACCTTAATTTTAGGATGCTTTAAAACAGCCTCACTGTCATTTGTGAGTCAACGTCATGACTCATACTGTGAAAACTTCTAAAAATGAAGAAGTGGTTTTCTCACACCTATACACCTCAAACACACACACCCAAGCCTTCCTTCTAACAAAGCCATTAATGGAGTTTGAATGACTTCTTCCTTTTACTTACATGCAAACATCCAGTGGGTTTTCCGGCACCGCCTTCACTTTGCGAACTATCCGTTCCAATTATACGCAGGTAGCCCGGATTGGACAGAGAGCTGACCTCACCGCTTGGTTGGACAAAGAAGAGCTGCACCCCAGAGGGGATGGAGAGCAGCTCATTCCCATCCGTTGGCTCCCCTGATCCGAGGCCGCCTCCAGCAGGATCATAAGCCAGGCTGCGGTGCCCATCCATTGGCTTTGGTGTGTATGCTGGAGGCAGGTCTGCCGAGTTGTCCATGGCCACAGTTTCCAGATCAGCTGCAGGGAGTGTTAGTGTGTTCGGGACAGCTGAGGAAACAGAACTGATGGGGGCTGGTGATGTGCTCTGGGATGTATCTGGTATGGTGGGGTACAGATGGTGGAGAGGACTATTGGTGGGCTGACCGTTAATTACTAAGTCTGGGTAAAGAGTAGAAGGAACATCCAATGGTAACCCTCCTGCTGTGGACTTTTCCAAATTAGAGAGGTGGGTGTCGATAGTCCCCAACATTTCTTTCATCTTGTGTTGAAGCTGCCTGGCCTTCTCCCAGACCTCTCCTTGTTGCCTTTCTCCTCCAGTGGGAACCTCCAGTCCTTGAGTAAGATGTAAACACCCCTTCTTGTAATACATCAGAGCCTCAGACTTGTTGTCAGCCTCTTCAGCCGCTGATGCTCGATTCAGGGATTGTTGGGCCAGCTCATACTGGTCCTTGATGACCAGCAGCTCAGCCATGCTAAAAAGCAGAGGGAATACAGAAACTAAGACAATATGTAATCCTACAAAGAAATATACTGGGGGGAGGGGGGGTTTGGGTACCCAAAAATAATATACAGACATGGGTGTATCTCAATAAATCATAATATCAAAAGTGAAACTAATTTCATATTTCTTCTTTTTAATACAGTTACTGCTCTTACTAATCCGATTTTCCAAGTAGATTTTTGGCAGTTCATTATCTCTATGTTCTGATCATCGAAATTAAAAGGAAAGTGTGTTGTGAGCTGTGATTTTCACACACTGAACCTAATTTCTGAGATCAAAAATCGCTTTTTAATTCAATTCGAACCTGATTTTATATTTGATGTTAGCTCTATCTAGCCATATCGCGGGTTTACAGTAACTATTAAAATCAGAAACAATGAAACAGCCACAGCTTACCTGTTAAAACACAATCCAAACGTAAGTAGTTAGACGCTTCCAGAACAGTTTTAAACGCCAACAGTCCAATAATGGCAATGTGCGTCAAGTGTGAGTCAGGTCATTTAGACAGCTGATTGTTTCTTGTGCGCCTGCTAACATAGCAGGTTTTTCTAGAACGACAACACCTGAGCAGGTACGAGACTGTTTATAGACAAAACAATTAAAAGCATGCTTACGAACTGCAACAAGCAGACAAAGCTGCAAAAGAGAGTGAGGAACAAAAATTCCTTAGTTCAGAGTTGAAATATATTTCTGGTTCCACATAAGAAAAAAAAACAAAAAAACTTTCTTAATCCATATTTTGTCTAACACCGCAGAGTCAAAATACTTTCAAAATAAAATGAATGGGCGACGTACTACATATGACAATATAGCCATGTCTATGGGCGTAGCCAGTTGGGGAATGAGCTGAGGGCAAAGTGACGACAAGAGCAGAGGGAGGAGTTTAAACGGCGGGGGGCGGGATTTGTTCAGAGACATTTTACATTAAGACCCGCCCAAAACATAAAACAGCAACATTACAATTTAACTGGTTAATTAGGAATCTAATATGGATCGTTTTCAGTTGTTTATACTGATGAGTTAGGATAACATATTCATTTGCACCCAAATCATGTTTATATCAATTATGATGTCATATAGGCTAGTTGAAGGCGCCATAGAGCAGTGATGATCTCTCATGTGACATATCTTTATTTGCTTTACTTGTAATTTGAAGAAATCAGTTTCAGTTGTTTATTTGTAATTGCTTTAGTACAAAAAGGCTAATTATTTTGATCAGGACTGATCTGTACTTATAATAAAAACACCCAAGGGGTTGTTAACTTTTTAGGCATGTGTTTCCAAACCAAGTCCACACTCAATCTCTCTGTATTTGTGACAATAAATGTTCATGACAAAAAGTTACTGGATTGTCATAGTTTTTATTGTACATTATGATAAAGTGCAATTGCGTAATCATATTTTGATGTTCAAATATTTTGTTGTTTTTAAACTTTTTTCAATAGAACAACATTTAATTTTTTGTGTTATATTGAATAATTATTGGTTCCTTTATCGATTGAGGAAAAGTTCCTTATTCAATCAAAGAAATTATGAAAACAACTTAAAAAGTAAAGTAGTTTAAATAGATTTAGACCTCATGATATTCACGTGAAATAAACGTATTACAAAATCTTCAAATACCATTCATTTCTACAAATTGCTCAACAGGAGTTAAGGAATATCAAGCAAGGTATCAAAAATGTGATTCAAACACTGAATCAGCTCTACAATATCTCTGACTAGAAACAATGACAAATAGCATTGATCAACACAACAACTACATTTATTTAGATGTTTCCTTTAGATTTTGCTTGCAATACATCAGTTCAGCTGAGAAGGTTTTGCAATGAAACCTTTGACGTTATTATGTGAAGAACTACAACTTCGAATATGGGTGATTGACCAACATGGTGCCAGAAACCTGTTTTTATTTAAGGATTGAAACCTTAGTGCTCACCTATTCATAATCTGAAGTGAAGTGAAAACAAAAAGGAATCAGTTGGATTTTTTTTTCCTTTTAACAACCTAAAAATGCATGACCCATTAACAACAGTCATACTTGCTTAAGTTATAGCATACTTTAGTTCAAATCAAAGTCATCTAACACTCTGAAGACATACCTCCATGTATGTCTTGAATGAGCTAACTACTACTAATAGCTACTCTTTTTAATGTATATTGTTATATATATTGGATTAAGAAAAAAAAGTAACAGAGTCCACATGTGTATGCAGCAACTGAATGTGCTCTGTTTCCGTTGCCTTCCGTTTGGTGTAAATATGGTGCACTGGGAGGATCAGGAAGCTGAAGAAGCGGAGTCATGGGCAAGGCAGAGCAGTGGGGGGAGTGATCCCTGAAACACGGCAATACCTATGAAGAAAAAACTACAGATGTACATGCACAATATATTTTTAAAGACATGTTATTGATTCATGAAGAATTCAGATGACAACCCCGGACACAAAAGATCTATTGTTTAAACTCAATTTCATATGCCCTATTTGACCCATTCTGTTGCTCCTTACTTTGAAGTTTTGTACTTGTCTCTGACAGCCTGCTGTGGCAGAATTTCTGCACTGATGTACAGCTTGTGGAGATTAGTCAGGCAGGGCATGATTTCCTCCATGGTATATCCAGTAAAGGCAACCAATGAATCAGGCTAAAACACAAAAGACATTTTGGTCTCCTTACAAAAACAAAACAATTATTAAGCAAACAACTTTATAATCTGGACCAACTCACCCAGTAAGTTTTTTGTATAGTGTAGCTGGCTAAGCAGTAGGATCCAGCTGCCATTACGGATGGGGTGTATTGAAGGAAGAGATCAGCTTCTTGTAGACTCAATTCTGATAGGTACTAGAAGGAGAAAAAAATCTGAAAAAAATGCAGTGACTTGCAAATGTATTCATACCTAATCAACATTTTATCCTTTCCTTTTTTGTGAAAGATCAACACAAAGGAAAGAATAACTTTGAAGTTGAAGAAAAAGGGACAGATGTTTTTTTAACATTCCTTTGAAAAGATGAAGAGTTTGCAAATGTGGCAAGAAATGGATGTCCAACTAAAGCAAGGATGTCAAGCTCATTTCCATATAGGGCCGTATCAAGGTCATACATTTCCTTAAAGGGCCAGTTAAGGACGGCAGTATTGATCAAACAATCTTTAACAAATCGTTGGAGTATTAATAAATATCTGTTTCTGTATTCGACAAGTACTTCATAATAATTTAATAACACTCAACATATTTTCCCAATGTTGTGATTTAGGACAGTTCAAAGAAACACTGATTTGATTTGACAAAATAGTATTAGGTGCACATACTGTAAATAGAACTTAAAGTTTCTATTTATATGGACTGAACTTATATAGCACTTTTCTAGTCTTACTGACCACTCAAAGCGCTTTACATTGAAGCCGCATTCACCCAATCACACTCGCATTCATACACCGACACCCAACATGGCTTGGTAGGACAATGTAGAATTTGGGGGTTAAGTGCCTTGCCCAGGTGCACATTGACATGTGACTGGAGGAAGCTGGAATTGAACCTATGACACTTTGATTGCAAGCTAACTACTCTACCACTGAGCCACAGTCGCATGATCCTCTAGAGTTTAGAGTGCCACATAAATGTCTATGGCGGGCCGGATTTGGCCCCCGGGCCTTGAGTTTGACACCTCTGAACTAAAGTGAAAGTCAAAGAGAGTGTTAATAGCAGAGAGGCCAACAGGAGCTGGGGAGATTGACAGCTCAGCTGGAAGAATCTGTCGCCAGGACAGTTTTTAGTCATGGACTCTTTTAATGTGGTGTTAATGGAAGAGTGGAAAGTATAAGGGTGCAAACAAATTAGTACCTAGTAGCCACCGAAGCTGCAACTACAAAGCAACTAACCAACCATAAATAACTGCTTTGGATCTAAAAAAAATTTTTGTCAAAAAATAAAACAAACATTTTAGATATAAGCCCGATTGTTAAAATCAGTTGACTTACATTTAAAATGGAAATTTTCCCCCGAAGTAGCTGCCGGCTCCTACCGCGCTGTATTCTGGGAAATTTTTGACCGAGAGAAGGCATCAAGGCACGTCTAATGTATCCTTGGTAAATTAGCTAAACGGCTAACAAACGGAGGACAGATTCCTTGGTAGCACATGAACATTGGCACACGCCTTGGCGTTCCCTGATGACGTATCTCCTAGGCAACTGGGACGGGACCAAGGCATCAAGGCGAGGTTCCTTGGCATTGAAAAACACCCTAAAAAGCCATAGAAGTCATATTTGTAGGTGCTACAGCTAATTTAGGGGAAATGGCAAATGTGTAAAAGTAGACGCTCTGTTAAGACAAAAAGAAAATTCAACTTTCAGTCGAGGTCATTCTGTGTGATGCAAAACTAACATTGTACATCACTGTAAAAACAGATCATCCCCACTGTGACACATGGTGGTGACAGCATCATGCTGCAGCATGTTTTTTTTTTTTTCTGTAGCAGGTAGTAGACACTGTTCAGAGTTAATAGAGGGATGAATTAAGCCAAATACAGGGAATTCTGAAATAAAAACTTGTAGGGAATTGCAACAAGCTACAATAGAATGGTTTAGATAACACCTTATTTATGTGCTAGAATGAACCAGGTGGAATCCTGACATAAATCTAGTTTAGAATCTGTGGCCAGACATGTAGATGTGCAAAGCTAGTGGAAGCATATCATAATACACTTGCTGCTATAATTACAGCAAAAGATGGTTCGAAAAAGTAATAATTTATGGGAAATGAACACAAATGGACACCACAGGTTTTAGATCTTCAGGTGTAAAAAAAAGAACAAAAACAAATACATATATCTTTTTGCTTTTAACTATGTAAAACCTTGCATTGGTCCACCATGTAACATCCAAATAAAAACCTTTAATTCTGGTTGTAATGTTACCACATGTGAAATACGTTCAAGGGGTATGAATACCTCCCCAAGGCACTGTAAACATGGAACAGTGAGGGCTGTTTCTGCTATAGAAAGAGATAAGATTGATTTAACTACCAGAGCAAGGTTCTCTGTAGTTGAACAGACAGAGTGGATGGACATGAATAGGTGAAGGAACTGATTGGCGGTTGGTGCTGCCATCTTGAAGTCCAGCACCTTCAGCAAAATGCCCTCCATCCGGAGCAGCTGTTTCTTAGCATAGGTGCAGTCTGTGATGTACACGAACTCGTTAAGCTCAGGAGGAAATATCTCCTCGTATTTTCTACAAAACAAGAGAAATACATGGCATCACGTTTACAACCAATGATGCACCATCAGTGGAAAGTGCAGAGACTATTTTCTTACGCAGCAACCAGTAATGCAGCTGTCCCCACCAACTGCAGCTTGTTCCGCTTGATAAATGTTGTACAGGACAGAAAACGATCCAGGTAATTTACAGCGAGGTGCAGAGTTTCAGAACAGAGCTTGTATTCCTGGACAACCTCCACCAGCCAGTCCACCAGAATGACCCGCATACCATTGGTGATCTCGGGATGTCTCTCCAAGTAGCCTGGCTTTGCCCTTAACTTCTTCTGGAATTAGTAACCACTGTGACTTAGGAACGATCACCAATGAGACAGAAATTATTTAGCTTCAAAAAACCCACTTCACTCTCCCTTAAGTTCTTGTAAATATCTTCTGCATAATCAAAACAGAATGTTTCCACAGACATCAGGGGTTCATCTGGTTCAGACTGCATAGAAGCATCCTGGCATGAACCTGGTAAAAAGCAATCCATGAAAAATAAATACATAGTTTATTTATTGCGCTAGAAAGTGCTTTGCAAAAGTATCCATACCTCTTAAAAGTTTTTCATTTTTTTCTAAGGTTACAGCCAAAAACCTTAATGTACTTTGTTGGGACACCAATTAATAAAGAGTAGATTTGAAAGACTCACCCATGCATTCGTTCTTAACAACAAGGTTGGACTACTGCAATGCTCTGTATGTTGAAGTTAGTCAGGTGTCTCCCTCCTCCCTACAGATGGCTCAGAATACTGCTGCTCACTTGCTGACTGGAACCCACACGTCAGAGCACATTTCACCAGTTTTGGCCTCACTTCATTGGCTTCCAGTTGAGTCAATTTTAAAATACTTCTCTTAACGTATAAATTCCTGAATGGACTTAACTTTCCGATTTAAAGGACCTATTTCAGCCTACTTCACTCTTAAGGTCTTGTGACCAGCAGACACTGGTCGTTCCTAAGACTCGGCTGAAGCTCAGAGGTGATTGGGTTTTTGTTGTGGCTGTGCCTAGCCTAGTTTATGCTTATCCGACCAAAATTTTGCACTCAGACGCAGACGTATTGACGGAGACGTTTTCCGTTTATAGTACTCCGCTCTTCCACTCCATTCTCTATTGTTTTTGTCAGCGTTGCTCGGACAGGACAGCAGGGGTGCTACGTTTACATGGCGTCTCTGCCTACTATCACAGCACCGTTTCAGGTTTTTTGCTCAGTTGCTCAGTTAAAAAAAACAACTGAGCAATCAAATGAATACGCTCTCTTCCGACGGATAGTTAAAATTTGGGCCTCTACTCCGTGTGTCCTTGCGTAGGTGACAGAGAGCCCTTGCATTGACGGATAATGGCGTTGCGTCAATCCGTCTCTCCTTAAGACGCATTTAATTTCATTGGCTATAAACACTGATTGATGGGATCATTTTTTGCTGTTTCGATTTTAGTATATTTATGGACTTTATTTTATTTATCTCTGATGATTGCTGTTTTCTTCCTTTTAAATGTTCAGGACTTTGGTTGACATCGTTGTGTATATAGCGCTTTATAAATAAAGTGGATTGGAGCTGGATTTTAAGTGGCAGACAAACACAAAGTATTGCATACTGCAAAGATGAATAAAAATGTAAATACTGTGGCGTGTTTTTGTTTTTCAGACCGTCTTGATCAAGAAATACATTCTGCTGCAGTCACAATGGAAGTCTTTTGGGCTAGTTCTCTTTCAGGTTTACAAATCGCACACAACACATGAGATTTCTTCGATCAAGACTAAACCATTGTAGTTCTGTATGTTTAGGGCTGTCGAAAAGATCAACCTTTGCACAACTCTCCAATTTTTTACATGAGAGTTAAGGGATCTCAGTACAAACAAACACCTAACTTTTCAACAGACAGACAGACAGACAGACAGACAGACAGACACACAGCTAGATAGATAGATAGACAGACAGACAGACAGACAGACAGACAGACAGATAGATAGATAGATAGATAGATAGATAGATAGATAGATAGATAGATAGATAGATAGATAGATAGATAGATAGATAGACCAAAAGTTTGGACACACCTTTTCTTTCAATGAGTTTCCTTTCTTTTCATGACTACTGACATTGTAATGTGGAATAACCTGGCTTCCAAAGTCACCAGACCTGAACCCAATAGAGATGATTTGGGGCGAGCTGAAGCGCAGAGTGAAGGCAAAAGGGCCAACAAGTACTAAGCATCTCTAGGAACTCCTTCAAGACTGTTGGAAAACCATTTCAAGTGACTACCTCTTGAAGTTCAAGAGAATGCAAAGCAATAATCAGAGCAAAGGGTGGCTACTTTGAGGAATCTAAAATATAACACATGTATTCAGTTATTTCACCCTTTTTAAGTACATTCAGTAATTCCATACATTATCTGTTCATTCATAGTTTTGATGCCCATAATTGAGAATCTACAATGTAGTCACGAAAAGAAAGGAAAGTCATTGAATGAGAAGGTGTGTGGCGGATTTAGGACTGAAGGAGATCAGGGGCTTAGCCCAGATGATTGACGAATCTCAGTTTTTCAATTCTGAGTCCCTTAAAACAGATGAAAGAGAATGGACAACTATGCTTTAAATACGCAAAACAGCATTTGATCGGCAATTTTAACTATTAACAGCATCATAGTCAGCTGTTGATTGAAGTCACCTCAGATCACGGGTCCAGGGAATACTACTTAGATCCATTAACAGTAGATAATATAAAGAAAACACGCTACATTTATGTAGATTCTCAGTCATCCAGGACATGGTAGTCTTGAGAGTTTAAATGAAGGCAACTGGACTTTTTCTTCTCGTCATCAAAACGTTTCGTCTCTCATCCAATAGGCTTCTTCAGTTCTGAAAGACTGGATTGGTCGAAGCCTCTTGGATGAGAGACAAAAAAATTTCAAGACAAGCAGAAAAAGTCCAGTTGCCTTCATTTAAACTTTTAATAGCAAATGGGCTGCTAAGTTCTTATTGTCTAAGACATAAATCTGGCCTGTGCTGTTTTTCCTGCTGTTTTTTTTCATACAGTTTTTTCCATTCTTTCTTTGCTTTCTGCGCAAGTATACATACATACATACATATATACATACATACATACATACATACATACATACATATAGCTTTTATTATAACAAATTATTATTTAAAAACTAAAAAACAAACAAGAAAACTTTACAACCCTGACCACTTGTTGCAGATTCAGTGATATTTTCAACTTTACACGGCGTACAGGAAACTACATCAGCATCTGAGCATAATCCCCAACCTGAACAAGGTACTTAATGTATCCGTTTCTGGGAGCTGACAGCAGGTTGAAGAGTTACTTAGGCCTTGGGGCACATCTGTGGATGGAGCGGCTGATCACTCCAAAGAGCCCGCTTCAGTACCAACCACCAGTACAGAAACGATTCATATGCTGCAGTATTTTCTCCCATTGAAGCTTGTTAGTATTAAAATAAAGAAAAAAATAAATAGATGCTATAGACTATACTATTTAATAGTTTAAAGTGACAGTGTGTAGTTTTTGCAGTACATCTTTGAAAATAGGCATTAAAATATTATGTAATAATAACATTACATTACATTACATAAAGCACATTAATTGCAAAATATTGGCGGCATTGTAAAATATGACTTTAAAAATCTGTTTTAAAATACATAGGCGTGGGTCCTCTTTTCAGGGGAAAGCCATATTAGATGATTCTACAAGAGCCCAGAAGGACAAAGAGCACGGAACACGCCCGCTATTAAAACATTGATTTCCTCTAAAATGCAATAAAGGTTTCGCCATAAATACATTTTTACCTCTTTGATAGTTCCAAGCAATGAAAAAGAGACTGGTGTGCTTGTCATGTTGCTGTAAATAGATAATTCTCAGGGAATTGAGCGTTTGAAAACAGCCCTAATTGGACCTCCGTTGCTGAGTTTCTTACTCGAAGACACAGATACCGCATGCTTGTGATAATTAAGGTATGCACTGCCCCCTATTGACCGAAAATTACACACTGTGCCTTTAAGACTAAAAAGTAAAACATTTTAATGACCAGATTCTCTGACCCCGTTGGCCAAACTGACGTAAAAGTGCAATAGACAATGTTTTATTTCTATTTTATAGCCCATTTTTAACATTTGAGTACTACTTTACTTTTCATTTGTTTCTTAATAATAAAGAGAACATCTACCTTTGTGATATTAACTTATTTTTTCATGATTATTATCTAAGGATTTTTATAGTATTTGCATATGTTTTATATGATTAATTTTCTTTACCAAAACTTACAGTAAATTTACATTTAACAAGCCAAAACTTTTAAAATAAGATTCACAGACCTGGATATATATATATATATATATATATATATATATATTATATATATATATATATATATTATATATATTATATATATATATATATATATTTCATATTTCCATTGCATAATTATGGACTACCTCTTCAATGATCTGTCACATCAACCCCCCCCCCCCTCCCCCAAAAGTATATTACAATTTTTGGCTGTATTGTAAGAAAATGTGAAAAGGTTCAGCAGGTATGAAAACCTTCCCAATGCACTTTAAAGGACTTTTCTGTTGTTTCTTTCCCTCTTTTTTCTTCTGTTGGCCAAACTTACTTGAACTGAACTCCATCAGGAGCCTCACATGCTCATCTTGTTGGGGATCAGCATCACCTTCGAGGTCATAACTATCTGAAATGACTTCCTGACCAGAAGCGGCGAGAACAACCTCACAAGCCTCCTCAACGTACACGTCATAGCTGGAACTGGATGGTTGAACTGGAAAGTTGAGCTGCGAGCTGTCTGAAACAGAACTGTGCTTGGAAAACTGGCTTCCCTGTGGAGGAAATTATTCGCCTGGAACATGAAAGTTCTCACATTGAAAGGTTTACAGATGCTATTACCTACCTGGCTTAGGGATCGCCCACGCTGCTCATTTTCTGACAAGAGCCCGAGCACTGTGCGCTGTTTGGTCCTCTGGTGCTGAAAGGTTTCTGCTTTGGTTAAAGGTGGAATGTTTTCTTTGTGAGCGGGACTGCCACGATGGGTGTTTTTGCTCAAATTCATCTTTGAAACAAAGCATGGGGAAACAGAAAGTTGAGACTATCCTAATTCATGAGACTATCCAACAGCAACAGAGTATCTTCAGTCGGAGGCTTCTTCAGTTTCGCTGTAACACTGACCGCTACAGGAAATCCTTTATCCCCACAGCCGTCATGGTCTACAACAACTCCATGAAAAATGTTTTAGCAATGAGCTACAACAACACTTAATTTCCCTCTGGGAACAATAAAATATTTTTGAATTGAAAAAAAAAGTATATTCATTTTGGTAGAAAGGGATAAGATAGGGTATATAAGCCTTTTTTTAAAAGAAAAAATATGCTATTTTTACTCTTGTTTAATAAATTCGGATCTTCAGGACCTTTCCTGGTGTTCAATTGAAAACAGGCACTGACTGAGTGGTAAAAATCAGAACATAATTTAAGCAACGTCTGAAAGTAATTATCAGTGATTGCTATGTTTTAATCTCTACTACTAAGGCGACTGTGGCTCAGGACTTGGGTGTTTGCCTTGTAATTGGAAGGTTTCCAGTTCAAGCCCCGGCTCTGACGGCCTCAGTTGTTGTATCCCTGGGCAAGACACTTCACCCGTTGCCACCTACTGGTGTGGTCAGAGGGCCTGGTGGCGCCATTGTCCGGCAGCCTCACCTCTGTCAGTTCACCCAGGGCTGCTGTGGCTACAACATAGCTTGCCATCATCAGTGTGTGAATGGGTGGATGACTGAATGTAGTGTAAAATGCTTTGGGGTCTGTAGGGACTGAGTAAAGCGCTATACAAATGCAGGCCATTTACTAATGTTAAAAGTTTCTTAGCTTTATTTTAGTAATGTTGCATTAGTCCAACTTTACACATTTACATGTAACTAAAGCGGAAAACACACCTCAGAGAGACCCATCGCAGGCTTTTTAAATCTCATACACTTTGGTGATTAAATGCAGTACTCTATAGGAATGTTCCTGTCTGGAAACACATTTTAGTTTACAAACATGTTGAACACAGTTTCACATTATAAGTTGATAGGGACGGATACACATTTCCATGGTTACAAGAATTTATCAAAAAACTTATCACAGATTAATTAAAACAAACGGGCAAGAGTTCGGTAAAAATGCAGAGTACAGTGCATACTTTCTTTGTATAAGAATACAGATCACAAATGTGCTGGTTATCAGTAACCATTAAAGCCGAACTCACCATAATCAACATCAATGCAGCTTCCCAGCGAAAACGAAAATGCAGTCTTACAAATAACAAACCGCGAGAAATACTGTCTAAAAGAACACTTTATGGATCTAATTTGGACAAACAGCGACCTCTACCGAGCCGCAGCGCCTTGGTGCAGATGTTTTGCGGCGCTAGTGGGATCAGTAATGAGATGTTTTAGTTTGTTTTGTTTTTTTTCTGCGTTAGTTCTGTCCAACCGCGTTCCAGAGCGCAGGTACTGACTGCTTACGTCACAGTCTGTTAGTTCAGATGTTTACTTTTAGAGACGGAAAACTAATTTTGTGTGATGCACTTTTTAAATAATTCTGTTATATCCAAAAACACATTGGATAAAGCTAGAAAACTATGAAGTAATTAGATGTAGCATGTATATACAAACACAGGTTTTGTATGTTTACAGTAAATGGATCATATGAATTATGTAGATTCCTATTTGTTACTTCGGCCTACTTTCAAAAAAAGAGCCTTGAATGACTTGCAGAAATGCAGTTATTTCTGTTTGAGCACACAGTGGTAGTTTCCATGGATTCGGTATATGACAACAGTTATCTTTGGGGATATTATCAAAGTACAGCTCAGTCTTATCAAAGAAAAATTACAGATAGACTGCCAGAAAGAAATATAGATAGATAGATAGATAGATAGATAGATAGATAGATAGATAGATAGATAGATAGATAGATAGATAGATAGATAGATAGATAGATAGATAGATAGATAGATAATATTAACAATTAATTAAATAAGTTGTACGTCGGTTTCTTATTCAAACAAACAGAAAGAGCAACAGGAAAACTAAAATGCTCAAGAGATACGCAAAAAAGAAAGAAACTAAAACATCAGACAAAAATTATATCAAAAGTTATGCTCAGTGCCTGCACGTTTCATATTTTCCACCAGATGGCAGACTTTCTCTTTCAGAAATAATCGACTATAACCCTCCAAAAAATATAATGGATGTTCTAAAAATTATATCCAATCAGATTGTATTAAAATCTGATTAAAAGCTATTCCAAAAATTGCCCCTGAATCATTTCTCACTTTGAACTTGAAAGCTGTGACATGTTTTACTGATTTCAAACCTAAAATGACTGTAGCATCTTTTATCTTTGAAAAGTAGATGTTTAAATTCCCTAGTGTGATATTAATTACACATTGTTACATGACAGGATGTACATGTATAGAGAAGGCAGATAAAAGAGGGAGAATAAACTGTCATCTTCTTGTGTGGCTGGTGCTGCTGAGCAGCTTCAGTGGAGCAGCTGTGGATTAAGGATTCCAATTTGCAACCTTTGGGTCAGAAAGCTGCTTCTTGATCCTTCAGCAAACCATACCTCCTAATACTTTCCTGATGTCTGTTTTGATGGAAGACTGTCTGACTTGTATTTGCTCATCCTTTTTTGCCCATCAAACGCATTTTTATACCATTGAAGTTTTGAATCCTTTCTTCTTCTTTTTTTGTTCTATTTAATTCAGTTTGCATGTCCGTATCATACTTGTGTTTTGAATGACAACATTCAGTCAAGCAATGTTTAAGAAATATTGGCTGTTGTGTGGGGAAAAAGAGTTTTCTGAATAAACCCGTCATTTTGATATGAAAATCTTCATAGAAAATGCTTTTATCATAATAAGGTAATTAGGACATGCAATCTAACTAAATAAGAATACCTAAACAAACAAACTTCTGTGTAATTTTGTATCCTACTGGTCCCAAAACATTTTAAAAGGCAAGGCAATTTTATTTGTATAGCACACTTTCAACACAAGGCAATTCAAGGTGCTTTACATGATTCAGTGATAATGAAACCACATGACTACAAACAAAACATATAAGTTTAACACTAATCAATCAGTAAGAAAAAATAATTTAAGGAACAAATTTACTGCATTTCTGCATTTCTCCCGGGGTCCATTATAGCTAAAAAAAACAACAACAGAGTTTACTGAAGGTATCAAATAAAATAGTAATACTAGGGTCTGACATACTGAAAAAGGCTTGTGGAAAAAAGGTTTTGGGTTTTCATTGGGACAACAGTCTGAAAAACACCCCCTAAGACTAAAAAGTATTCCTAGAGAGGAAAAGATTAACTCCTTTCAAATGGACATCAGTGAGTCGTGGCCTAAACCCAATTCAAAAACTTTAGAGATCTCAAATTTGTCACTGCAAGGACTCTGACAGATTTAAAATGCTTGTACCAAAATAGTCATACACAAAGTTTCAAAAGAATCCTTGATTACTGTAAAACATTGACACATAATTTCAGAGCATTTTCATATTGATACTTCAAGTGAAATCTTTTCCACTTGGTTCAGATATGATGGCACTGAATTTCAGAGTGGTCTTGTTGTTTGTACAAACTTTGTTAATGAACTGCTTGTTTACAATAAGATTCTGCTTGTTTTTTTGTTTTTTTTTGCTGTTTCTTTGAGAGAGATGATATTTATTTTTTCTGTAATAGTTTCAGGCCCTTTGTGTTGTTGACCGAATTTGCAAGGTTTCAGTTGTTAGACCTTGTGATTTAAGATACTGTAAGGCTTTTGATGTTCAAATGTCTTATGTCACATACAGATTCACGTATCTATGTTGCGCCAGATGGCTGTATTGTTTAAGGTAAGAAAGTATTGTTCATGGCGCTTTTGTATGGCTGAGTTTATGAAAAATACATTATAAAAGAAATAAGTGAAATGTATTTTCTGTGATATTTTCACACCTACGGTAGCACCACAGATGTATTGACTGTAACAGTAGAGTTAATACTAAGAGTGCACTTTCCATTTAGATTTAGTTTAGCTTTTTTTAAATAACACTAATGAGTAAAACTCAGAGTGGACCATTTATTGTATTACAGTGTCCATTTTGTGTGATTTTTAACACTAATATAGTGTATTTTAAAAACTGTTCTGGTGTTCATTTTATACACTGCAAAAATGTAAATTTGTAATGTACGTTTTCAATTTGTCTCTTATAATATCAGTGAAAATGGTGGTAAAGCAGACCATGTGTAGAATAGTTGTAAAATTATATTTAAAAAATGAATTACAAGATCCTTAAAAATATTTCTCCTAAAAAATATGATAAATCTCATTTGCTTAATAGTTACTCCAAATCTCTTTCACACTTTAAAGGGCAATTTTTGTTTAATAATGGTGAGGGTAATCTTATCTCTGACAGGTAAAGGTGTATTTGATCTTTGTTCTGCCAAAGATTGTATGAAATATCCTCACCTATCTGTTCCAGCTGAGATGAGGGGTACACTGGCCTGCTATGGCTATTTTCTCTCATCAAAACAAAAATCAATACCTGTTCTCAGCTGAGATGAGATGAAAAAAACACAGCAGACCCATACTTCTTCTTCTGTCTCTTTTATCTCAATATCGGATATCTGTTCAGTTCCTGAGGAGATGCAAGTTGTTCCTGACAGACAGCATTGGGCCATTTCATCAGCATTTAGTTTTCAGATGTACAGAATAGTGAAACTTCAGATATTAAAAAAACTGCAATCCAGGAGACCTTGAAGCCACCTTCATTCATCAATCAGTTTTTGTTTTAGTGAAAATGTTTAACCAGTCATCCAACCATCCATTTTTTATTCTTGCAGGCTCACAGGGTGGGGGCTAAGAATCATCTTTGACAAGTCACCAGTTTTTTTTTGTCTTTGTTTTTTTTAACAGTGCAACACAAAAAGAGAACTCTGCACGAAGAAACACTCTTACCCAATCGCACTGCTGGTCTTTAAAATTTACCGAGCATCCACTTCTTTGGACTGCAAAGTTGATTCACCCAGAGAGAACACACGTGTACCTGGGAGAACAAAAAAATATTATGCAGAACAGCCCCAATGCAGATTCCAATCCAGGACTTTCTTGATGCAAAGTCACAGTGCGAACAAACGCTTCTTACCCAAACATGAACTGTCGAGTTTAAAATACCTTTAGAGATTTTTCAACTTTAACATTAAAACTGTCTATACATACAAAATATACAACCTATTTGCTGATATTGGCACACCCAATCTTTTAAAACCTTTTTGTTTGAGTATTTGTTCAACCTTTTAAATCTTTCAGAGTCCTACTGTGACAAATTTGTGCTCTTTGATGTCTTTCAGTAAGGTTAAGGCCACGACTCACTGATGTCCAGTTGGATGAAGTTAAGCTTTTCCTTTCAAGGAATCCTTTTATTCCTTTGGGGGTGTTTATTATACTTTTCTCACAATGAAAACCCAAAATCCTGTTTCTTCGACTGAGCTTTTTGACAGCAGGCAGCCTTTTTCTAAGACCTCTGGAAATGCTTTGGGGCCAATTGAGTATTATTTTCTCCCCCACTTCATACTTCTTCATACCCTCCTGGACAAATTTGCTTTGTTATCTTTTCCTCATGACATTGCATAAAATCTGCTCTTCTAGGAAGTTTAAGCAAGCAAAACCTTTTCTGACTTTCATTTAGGAACCCTCCATAACTTTTGTCTTTTGTGAAAACCTATTCAATGGGCTGATTTTGTTAGACTGAAAACAAAATTATTTTCATTCCTTTAAACTATTTGCCAGGTGGCAGCAGTGGTGATGTACATCATGCTTACAGTCTTTAGGAATATTGTGTACCTTTTTTTTTATCTTGGTAGAATAGACAAAATCTATAGATGGGAGCTCCAATCCAACAAGGAGCTGTGTGCCACCTTGACAAGATGCTGCAGAGCAACTTGGCACACTTTTTTGTATCAAATGTCAGAATGGATACAGCCTCAAAGGAAATTCTGCCTGTTTTAGCATCCTGGGAAAGAAAACGCAATGCTGTGCTTTTTTGCCTGGTGGGAGACTTTAGCGGCCCATTTCAGTGTGCACATACTTGCTGGTTATTAAGGTTCTCCCCAGAGCCACTGTTTTGCCATGTATAAGGAGAAGTGTCATTGATCATCTTTTTTGTTTTCGAAAGTGTACGAAAAGGACCACATTGCTGCTCCTACATCACCTATTCAGAGGGTTCTGCTTTCAGCTGGGAGGCATTTTCATTCTCATTAATAATGACAATGCCTATAGACTCATTAAGCTTAGTTATAAAGTTTGTCGGAAAAATGTGACTGCAGTGATAGGTAAACATTGTGAAGAGCATTGGGCTCAAGAAACAGCTCTGGGGTAGGCCTTTAGTTGAAATAAAGTTGACTCCTTGACTTTGATGTTTTGAGGTTCACCTTTCAGGAAGCCCATAATCCATGCATACAAAGACCATGGGCCAGAGTGTTCCACTCTGACAAGTCTGTGTGGGTTTACTTTATGAAAATGCAGAGCTAAAATCCACTACCTCACATGTTGCAACTGTTTGGTTCCTCCAAGGTTTTGATTTCAATGTGAAGAGCTGTGAAAAAGATATCAGTGGTGGAGCACTGGAGGTAAGGGAACTGAATGTTTGTCCAAGTATGATGGTTCTAATGTCAGGAATTACAAGCCTCTAAAAATACTTAATGGTTATAGGCGTTAATTCTCAAAGATGATAGTCATTCAAGCGGTTAATAGCAGACTTGTCTGGACATGTGCAGTTCAAAATTAACTAATTGCAAAAATGAATTTATAAAAATCAAACTGATCATCCTGTTGTGATTTGGGGTTGGTTGTTGCTGAATATTCTCCCACCCCTTTCTTTTAATGTGCTACTGATCTCCAATATGGCGGGGCAGCTGCTGTTGCATCCATTCTCATACCTGCTCATTTCTATAAAAATACAACAGCAGGAAGACTCAAGCTTCCACATTGTCATCAGTTATTCAGTTATTTTAGCATAACTTAATGACTTAATCTTCTCCTTCTTGCCAACATAATTGACTCTGGAATGATCCGAAGTGGCAAACCGTCCCACAACCTTGGGCAGATGAGCCTGCTGTCACTTATCTGCAAAAGGACAACCTTTAGGTCTGGAAGCAGCTGTGGTGAAGAACGTCCCCCGTCAGCTAAACCAAGAAATATAATGAGAAATCCAGATCAAAAGAACAAGTCTGGATCGGTAAAACATGACCAGATCTAAACCTCCTACCAAGATCTTCTGCTTCTTCTGAAAGGTCTGCTCTCTGGTCTGAAAATCAACTAGGTATCTTGAAGACTTAGGATTGTTTTTATTTTAATTATTTAATGAAATCATAATAAATTAACGGGCTGCACGGTGGCGCAGTGGTTAGCGCTGTTGCCTTGCAGCAAGAAGGTCGTGGGTTCGTATCCCGGCCCAGGGTCTTTCTGCATGGAGTTTGTGGGTTCTCTCCGGGTACTCCGGCTTCCTCCCACAGTCCAAAAACATGCATGATAGGTGAATTGATCACTCTAAATTGTCCCTAGGAATGAATGTGAGTGTGAATGGTTGTCTGTCTCTCTGTGTTGGCCCTGCAACAGACTGGCGTCCTGTTCAGAGTGTACCCTGCCTAACGCCTGATAATTGCTGGGATAGGCTCCAGCTGCCCCGTGACCCTGAATTGGATAAGCGGTTAAGAAGATGGATGGATGGATAATAAATTAACACTGTCATTAATAATTGATATGTTTTATTACATATAATTAGCTTGATTGCAAATTAATCTAATTTTTGATAACTATACCAGTGTCCTAAATCTTTTTTTGTTGATTGATACTGTACATGAGACTGATTTCTGATACTTCAAAAGTATTTAACATATAGTAACTTATTCAAGCTTCTCTGAAGAGAAAAGACATGCCAGATGATATATTTACAACCAAGGTTGATCCCCCCCCTCTCTTTTTGTCAAATTTGTGAAAAATTTTATAGGGAAACCATAAGGGATTAGGCACTCATAGTCATAAATATTAATTACAAAAATTTGAGCTCACAGTTTGACCTACAGTATAATGGAACCCAAAAAAATTATCCTTTATGCTTTAGCAAACTTTGTTTTTTCCATGTTCTGATGAGGTTCTTGTACACCGGCTTCTCTGTTCCTTTAAATGGTTGGTTAATGAGTGAGGAGAAAATGCAAAGGGCCCTCAGCTCATGTATGATTTTGTTATAATTGCAGCACTTTCTGCAAGACGAGTTATATTTGGTTGAGTTCCAGACATCTTTGCCTGCTTTGGCTCAACAAGAGGGCTGGTAATCAGCGCTTTGATATCCAGTTCTCAAAGAAAAAGAAGAGATCTCAAAGGAAGCCAACTTATCTGTGCCAAACTACTCAATGATTTGAGAGAATTAAACTTTGCAGAGAATGCCAACAACCAGCATCAAAGTATCATTACAAAAAATACTGGGCATTAGATTTATATAGTTCTTTTTCTTTTTTTAAATTAAAAATTAAAAATTACTCAGTATTAATGCTCTGTTCATAGATTGTAATGGGACTAAAAGAACTTGTGAAGAAATGTTGCTGACATATCTTCTTGAAATAAAGAATTCATTAATCTAGTGAGCATTAAAGGAAAGGGATGTCTTCTATCATTTTGTTGATCATTTCCATATAATTATTTTTCTCAAAAATGAGGCGGCTTTGATATATATCACCACGAGGAGTGGGACACTTAAAGAAACAAATTCATCACAGGAAGACCACAAAATTTTGAGGAAGTTTTTAAAGATCATCAGAATTTGATTTTGTTCCATAAAAAAAAAGTTTTAGGATTATGAAAGAACTGGGAGATTAAATAGAAAAAAATTGGAGGCTGTAGAATAAGGACACAGTTAACTTTGTCATTGCTACAATAGGTAACTTAAGCAATGAGTAAACAGTCAGACCATGAGGTGACTGCAGCTGTTTCTTAAAGTTTCTTATGCTATAAAATGCTTCTTTTTGGCCATGTTTTTATCTTTTATGTGTTCTCTGTCAATACATACAATCTGATGTTTTCTAGAAATCACGTTAAACTATTATCCATCTCATACCCCTTCCCTGACTTTAAACAAGGCAATTGAGAGTAGGTATGAGGCAGTTTTTTCTCCCTATCTTGCTTGAATAAAATTTTTGTGTCCAGACAACCCTGTGCGGGGGCGGGGGGGTCAATTAACTGCAGGTGGACTTCTTGTTTTAATGGAGTAAGAATCCTCAGTCACAATACTGTAGTGCACAGTCCCAAGTAAAATATGGGCTAATTATGTGGAGAAAAGTGAGACTTTCACATCCGCTTCATGGCTCACTAATGTGATGAAGGCTATTCTACAGACATAGCTGTTGCAAAAAAAAGGCTGTTATAGGGCACTGGACTTCAGAATAAGAGTGCTGGTCAGAACTGAATCCAGTTAAAATTTTAGAGCTTCAAGTGACGTTTCTCATCTCAAAGCCATCATTCATCTCTGGTGAATTGCTATAGACTGGGCTCGTCATAGACAGCTATTAAATCCCTGAATGCCGGTTTGTCAGACCTCCAAGCTACTGCCTCTCAGAGAGTTTTTCACCTGTCTTCCCCATTGTGAATGTTTTTTTCATTTTGACTAGATTTATATCCCAGATGTATTGTCATAAATCTACATCAATCAGCTCTGTTCCTCCCTGCATTGTTCTCAATATTTTTTTCACTTCTTTCCTTTTAAATATTTCTCTGTCTTAGGTCTCTTATTCAGGATACCACAGAAAAAGAAAGAAGTAAAAATTTAAAGTCTGAAGGTCAGCTGTCCAATGACACACAAACATTTTGAGACAGACGGCAATTAGTTATTTAGAACCAAGGAAATAAAGACGATAACATGGTAATTTTTCTGAAGGACGAGGGGCTTTGTTTTGTACTTAGAACATCAGCGTGATGTAAGTTGTGCCAAAATGTCTTCAAGTTTGAAATAGAGGAATAATGAATCGCTGTTTTTTTGGTAATTCAAGGGCCACAAATCTTCTGGTGCTCTAAATTATTCATGTATTCAACTGAATCTGACTTTGAGGACATTTTTCCTTTCTTCTCCTGTTTCATGAATTTAGAGTGCCCCCTTCAGAGGAACTCCACCAAACTACCAAGACCATGAGAGGTAAAGTAGGATGGTGTTTTCAAAAGGTTTCAGCCATCTGTTGGATGTCTCACACTCATATATCTCCTTGTTTTTGTCTTTTTCTTCATTAATGTTTCTAAATGTTTCTTTGAGATGGTGCCAGAGTCACATCTATGTATCTCATTGTTATTCTGGAGAGGTGTGTTCTTATCGGGCGGCTGTCCTGTATGTGTGTGGGAGGATAAGGTTGGGGGGGGTGTCACGGTAATACCACAGTCTGCCTTCTCCGCTCCATGTCCTCCACTCTGTGGAGATCGCTCTGATTGGCATGCCAGTGCTGTAAGACTAAAAGCAGTGGTGTGATACAAATTTATTGGGCCATGTTTCATCCTCTGAATCCTTTTTGAAAGCAAATTTGGAATTCTGTAATAGTTCTGCAAATCTTTGAGACAAACATAATACATATTTTACCTGCATCAATAAGAGAGATGCAAAAACCTTCTGTTTCAATTTTTCTTTTTGACAACCTGTCTCATTTTAGAGTTCTGACAAATTGGCTGCTAGGAGATATGGACCATATCCACTGGAGCTAAAATTCACACACTTCTGAGCACTGTGCTCAGTTACTTGGAAGGAATAGTGAGGTAACCATTGTTTCTCTGTCAATTTTTCAACTTCAAACATTGTCAATTTATGCAGTTATTTCTTTAAAACATGTTTAAAGGATGTATTGGTATGACAAAATAAAATGTAACATAAGGCTTTTACTTTGGGTGTAAAAGGCAGATTTCATCTCAAGTATAATTAACGAATATGCATGGAATAAATAAATCAAAATCATCTTTTGATACATGCCATTCCGATTATGGAATTCTTATGAAACCCTTAATAAAAGTTGTACAAAGATTAGTAACATTTACAGAGAGCTGGTGGCTCAATCTCTGAACTTCCAAAAAAGGTAATAAGTGAGCGGAAAGGGTGTCAAATAAAATATGAGATGCAATTCTTACTAAAAATCTTTAGCCTAGGTGATTCTCTTTCATTTCCGGTGTAGTAGTTATCACTTTGAAAACTATGAGTTCTCTGAAAATCCTAGTTTAAATTACAGTATAGCTGCTACCAGTGCAGCACATATAAATTGGTGAAAAAGCTGCAGGAATAAACTACTTACAAGCACTTCTGCTTTTTTAATTAAACCAGTGGCATAGAGGTAATACACAATGAGACCAATGTTTGTGAACAGATGTTCCTTTTGGATTTAAAAGCTTTAAATTAAGAGAAATAAATTGTCATTGCCTTGTGTTGCTAATAGTACTAGTTAGCACCAAAACAGTTAACAAGTTTCACTGGTTTTCCATCTTGTAACTATTGTGTCAGCTCTTTATATTTGTTGGATTTTTTTGAGTTGCCCATTAGATACAACACCCTGTAATTTTGTGAATATGTGCCCTCTATCATCTTCTCAAGGCTTGCGGACCCTTTACCTGGACCTGAGATACCCTGAAATACAATTTCCTGATTAATTTTCTCTCGTCCTACTCCGGAGCATCTCCTAAAGTATATAAAAGCCTGGAGGGATATAAATAGACACAATCTGGGTTTGCTATCGAGATCCAGATCTGGAATATACCAACAAACGACTGTGCTGTCAATCGGAGGGTAAGTGGAGCAACAGGCAACAAGATTATGTCTGTGTGCTTTTTAAGTGTGCCAATATCTGACTATTAATTAATCATTACTTCAAAAGATAAAATAAAATAAATTACACTCTAGTCTGTTCTTCGCTGTGTAAACAGCCAGCATGCAGACATCTCAAAGATTGTTGTGATTCTGCCAAGTTTTACGTGACGTTTACTAGTTGCTATGTAAGCAACAAGACAGAAAAATCCACGGCAAAATAACTGCAGGAAGTCCGCAAAGAATCTTAATAAAAGTATGAAAGCATACTAAGAATCAGGGAGGCACCGATACGATACTGGTATTGGGTATTGGCCCCTATATCCTCTAATGTACTGGCATCAGTATCTGTTAAAGTTAACCGATACTGATGCCAGCTCTCCTTCTCTACCTCTTCTAGCCTCTCTGTCTTCATCTGCACCAGGCTCTACTCTATTTCCTCCAGCCTGTCTCCCTTCATCTGCTCCTGCTTTTCGTTCTCTACCTCCTCTGGTCTCTCCTTCTCCATCTCCTCCAGCCTCTCTGCTGTCTGTCACCTTACAAAAATATGTTGATGCATGACAAACAGATTAGGGATAGATCATAAGTTTGATGGTAAAGGCCTTTACTTTCATACTATTATTATGTGTAATTTATTCCCCAAAAAATATGGATACACAAAATAACATGATCATCTAGAAAAATAAGTTTTATTGTATTTACACCATAAATATTATTTATGTGAAGTGTTGGGGAGAATACTTTATAAATGTTTTTTAGGTTCAGAATACCAAATACCTGCTTCAAAATGTATTTTGTAAGGTATTCCATTACTTTGCTGAATCCTGGTACTGTATTCTAAACACTTGAAATACTTCCCCTTAAAAAAAGGATTTAAGTCTATTAAATGTCACAATATGTGCTGTTAGCGATTCCTGCAGGAAAACAGAGGGCATATTAATGCTAAACATTAAAGTATCTAATAATTTTAGGCACAACACTGCTACCTCTCAGCAACCAAAACCAACCAACCAAAAAAACAAACTGTTTTTTAGCAGTAATATCTCTTTTATTACATTTTAATTTGAAATGAAGTTTAGCTGGTTATCAGCCACAGCCAATTAGGTTATTTGCAAACTATTATAAACTGACATTCATTTCACTCCAAATAGAAAGCTTTTATCCTTTCCCCTTCGGGAAACTCATCACAACATTTAATCAAGCTAACGTCATGTCAGATTCAACCACTGTAACTGTGAGAAATGACCTAACTAACACAATATCGGCCCAGTGGTAGATAATTTTGTTTTGTTTTTTTCATGTTGCAGTTTCTTTAAATTTTTTTAGTGACTTTCACATACCTTGAAATTCTGGCCAGCCGGCTTTGTTTCTAGTTTGCTGCTGACATCGATGATGTGCGGCAGTGTAGTTTCTTGGGACCCGCCAGCAAAGTTTACATAAAAATGTAAGAATTTTCCCACCTGGATCATCACTAACCTTTGCAAAAAAATATTTTCGGAGGCAATACAAATATGCCACTTCATTCATGATACCGGATTAAAGCTGCTCCGGCAATCACTGGATATTGCCTGCACACTTCGCAGTTTAACACCTTAACCATAAGCAGTGCGACTCTATGACTAGTGATGCCAGATTTGATCTTTTCCCCCATTTTAACCACCATGGCTTTAGTCAGGCATTTATCAGGAATGCTCTAATGAAATCTGGCTGCGAGAGAGCGCCATTGAATGCATCATTTCCTTCACTGCTAGTAGGTTCATTTGGCTGCAGTTCTGGTTCCAATCCTCCAGCTCCGGGTCTGAATCCATACCTGGCAACTCACGTTAATGTTGGTGCTTGTAGGTTAGGAGTGTTTCGGACATTGGATCTCTATGGTTTCGGCGGCATGTTGTTTAGGGGTATTATGGAATAGTCTACATAACGCGAGACATTTCCCAAAACTTATATTAACCTCCTTTAGGTTGAAAGTGGAAAAAAAAACAAGTATTCCAATGGTATTATAAAATTAACTGTCTTCTAAATACCATGTTTAAAAATAGTAACTTTAACAGAATACAGTTACTCATAATTAGTATTCTAAATACCGGTACATGTATTCTGTTACTGCCCAACACTGTTTATGTGTTTTTCAACAGTTGCTCTTTCATATATGAATACATGAAAATAAGAAAAAAATGAGAATAAGAATTGAAAATAATTTTTAAAAAGTGTATCTCTTTTGCATATTCTATTTTAATATTTTAAATACATTTTTTGAATCTAATTTTAAGTAACTTACACTTTTACTCCTAAAGAAGTCTCTTATATGGACCTTTCTTTTCTTGGAAGAAATCCTTCAAATCCTATACAGCACACACACACCCATACACACACACACACACACACACACACACACACACACACACACGTACACGCACGCAAACAGACACAAACACAAACTGTAAATGACACCAGTAAAATCCATCTAGTTGACGTGACCCGGACAGAAAAATACCAAACTTGTTAACAACTTACATCAGCAGATGCCTCTCATCCGGCCCAACCCTAGACTGTAAAAAAGAATAAACAACACCTCCTCACTCCTCCCCGTTTACCTGAATGGCACACGTTCAAGGGGGAATTCATGGAGGATTTACTGACTCCTCCTCCCTAGCTCTGACAAAGCATGTTCCTAAAAAGGGCATAGGGGCGCGATCTTCACTGTAGACTCTGCCATCGCGGGGTATGTTTGGGCGTGTAGTTCGGTCGTAATCACGCCCATTCTGCTCCCGCGTCTTTAGCTCTGATGCTAAACTTGGCTAACTAAGCTAAAGGCTAATAGCCCCATGCCTGACTGCTGCCATATCTGAGTTCCTTCGACGGTTTTCCTATTTCTCAAACCTCAAAAGGTAAGAACTAGTAACTTGAAATAATTATTAAAATGTAGTGTTACTATAATTAAATTCAAACGAAACAGCCTGTCAATCAAAGTCCGGCCCCCCATTAATTATGCAAGATTTCAAAAAATTATCTTAAGAGAACCAGCCTGGTTTCTATTTTTTTGACTAGCCTAGCGTTATCTCATGAGGAATATGTAGCCATAGAAAGTTTAAAAAAAATTGAAACCAGGCATTAAAGTTGTTTTTAACGTGTCTAAAGTCCAATGCTTTTTAATGGGGGCCTAGCGGCCAATTGGAGATACTATAGCAATGGAGGAGCAATGGCGGCCTCCATGGTATGCGGTCACAAAGCAGAGCAGCCAGTAGCCATTGGGCCCAATTAGCAGTTGTAGCTGAGATGTTAACAGTCAAACAATCGACAACCATATTTTAGCACTCTGGCATTTAAGAGAAGATGGAATGACAGCGGGGACGGCCATATGCAATCCACATAGATACATCAGAAAAATCAAATCTCCTGCAACAAAAAATGAAAAATCAAAGTGATTTTACCTCATCAGTTTCTTCAGGTTCTCTTTTTCAGCCTTCTCTCCTGTATAGTTCTTCTTAAATTGACCAGGACTGCTGAGAGATGTAAATATATCTGGTGATGCAGCAAAATCTTATGGCAAGTATGCTGAGCCTATCATTCTTTATGTGCCAAGTTTCCAATTCCAAATAGAGTGAACTTGAATTTTGATTGGTTTTAATTATTTTAGGCTATGCAATTTAAGATATTGCTACCTCTTAAAAATATTTTTTCTCAATTAAAATGACATAATAGAAAAAGAGAAAAATTGATCTTGCAAATTAAAAAGCAAAACCTTGTGTTGCTTAAAATAAAGCCAAAAGTAATAACATGATATTGGTGAGATCTTTTCAAGATAATGTGATGAAAATATGAGAAAACGTACATCATACATAAAACGTACATCAAACTAGCTAAGAATATGATAGAAAAAACACAGGGTACTGCCATGGCAGGAAAACAAAGTAATCTTGCAAAGAGTGACTTAAAAAGTAAAGGGTTGAATGCTGGGGATTTGATTAGTAAAGTGAAAATTGGTGAATGATTGAAAGAGGTCTCAGGCATAAGGGTAGAAGCTTCCTGAAAAGATGCAAATATGGCAGACCTTCCTTTATTACGTTACAGCCATAAAAAAAAAAAAAAAAACGGTTTAAAGGATCCAATAATTAAAACAGTTTTTAAGAATTTGTGATCAGTACGGAATAATAAGATCCACATCTAAATAAATGTGTCATACTTGACTCTATTTAAGTTGGTTCTGATGTAAAAATGCTGGGTTTTTCGTATATTCACCAATGCAATGAAGTGTTTTAATTAGGGGCGTGAAGTGATCAAAGTACATTAATTGCTATTATTTAGCCATATTTAGTAGGCTGTTTTTTTTATCACGTTAATATAATTTTAGTCTTTAATTTTACTGTTTTCTGCATGCCAATTGCCTTTAAATAAAATTTGTTTTTATGCATTGTGCTTGACTGAGGTGGGCATCGACTGCCTTACTGTAGGCCTGCTTATAATGAGAGGATACTTTTACTTTTTCGGTTGTGGCAAGGGCAAATTGAGGAGGGGTGCTGAGTTGCAGACAGTTTTGCCAACTTAACTCCTTTTTCGCTATATTTAACGAGTTTTTAGACCCCTCTAGCAACTTTTTTTTAAAGTGTCTAGCGACAAATCTAGTGACTTTTACTGGGGGTGCTGGAGACTTTTGGGTGAAGAATGTATCATTGATACTCTCACAGTGTGCTGCCATGGGCTTCTCTCCGCCTCAGAGCGCTCACAGCAGGCAGCCAATCCATGCACAGCAGCTCCGCCCACCCGTCCAGCTACATCTGGACTCACTCAGAGGAGGCAGCACTTGGGGCTATAAAACATAGTTATGTAAAGGGCTGGAATTGCATCTGTTCAAGTTTGCAGAAAAAAAGACTTCATAAAGCCACTATTTTTGTTATATATTTGTTCTGCCACAATTTAAATTAAAAATACCTCAAAATGAGGGCTCTTCTCAGCAATTATTAGATGTGATTTAAAAAGAGATCAATTTAATTAATTAATTAATTATTTACAGATTTTAATTAATTAATCTCACTGTTTGTTTTTCAATTGACACCACTAGTCTTAATAACGTCTCTTCAATATAGAACAATCCAGTTTTTGTTCTACCATTTTAGGAATTTTACATTTTAGACTAAAGGTAATCAGACGTAGTCTTGATTCTTTAAAAAAGAAAAGAAAATAACTTTAATTTAGTTCTGAATGACTAAGATAACAATTTCAGAGTCATTAGCCTCCCACAGCAGCCAAACATTTTATTCCACTCTGCTTACACTGTAACAACACAGAGGGCACCCACTCTGTATGGACTGGAGATTTTATTTATTTTGAAATCAAGTTATCCTGTAAGACAGAACCACCCAGGGTTGTGAGCCATAATGTCCATACATTGAAAAAGCTGTATCTCAACAGTTAACTACATTCCTGACAACGAACAACTCGTCAAAGTTTTCAATGACATCCGCATAAATACAGACAGCGGTAAAACCACAGTGTTGGTTCTGTATGACCTCAGTGCAGCATTTGACACTGTTGATCATACAATATTACCGGAACGATTAGAGAGCTGGGTCAGACTCACTGGTACAGCTCTTCAATGGTTCGAATCTTACCTCAAAAATTGGAAGTTCTTTGTGTCAATCGGAAATTTCTCATCAGAACAAACATAATCAAGTGTGGGGTCCCCCAGGGCTCCATCCTTGGACCCCTCCTGTTCAATATTTATATGCTCCCACTAACCAAGATTATAGCAGCCAATCAGATAAGTTACCATAACTATGCAGACGATACACAGCTATACATTACATTATCACCAGGTGACTTTGATTCTATCCAGAACTTAAATAAATGCATTGAACAAATCAACGACTGGATGTCCTGTAACTTTCTCCAGCTAAACCGAAACAAAACAGAAGTAATTATTGTTGGACCTAAGGAGGAACGATCCAAAGTCAGTACACAGCTTCAGCTAATACAACTAAAAACTACTCATCAGGCTCGTAATATAGGTGTAATAATGCACTCAGACCTGAACCTCCAGGGTCGCATAAAGGCAATAACAAGGTCAGCTTTCTATCACCTGAGGAACATTTCTAGGATTAAAGGACTGATGTCACAGAAAGACCGTGAAAAACTGATCCATGCATCTATCTTTTGTCAGATTGATTACTGCAACAGCGTCCTCACAGCGTCCTAAAAAATCAATCAGACAGCTGCAGCTGATCCGGAACGCTGCTGCTCGTGTTCTCACTAGAACCAGGAAAGTAGAACAAATCACCCCAGTTCTAAAGTCCATCCACTGGCTCCCTGTAGGTCAGAGAATAGACTTTAAAATACTCCTACTTGTTTATAAATCATTGAACGGTTTAGCACCAAAGTATATTGAAGATATGCTGTCACTATATCAACCCAGCAGACCACTCAGGTCCTCCAACTCTAGCCTACTAATCGTCCATAGAATCAGAACTAAACAGGGAGAGGCAGCTTTCAGCTTCTATGTTCCACAAATGTGGAATAAACTTCTAGACGTATGCAAAAAACCTGAATCGCTAAGCTCCTTTAAATCAAAGATAAAAACTCTACAAATTTACAAATAAAATTGCCTTGCCTTGCAAGAAAACAGCAATAACTGATGCAAAAGATTGCACTGCTCCAGTCTAACACATGAATTTGTCAATGCATGCAAATGTTGCAACACTTAAACATTATCTTGTGCTTGTATTTTCTTAATCATGCATCTACTAAACCTAAAGAGGAAATCACCATTGTATATGTACTTCTTGGAGAAAACTGGAATACCTATTTTAGTTTTCATGCAAAGAGAGTGAGAACTAACCTTCTTCCTGTTTTTTTATATCTGTTTCCTGTGTGATTCTGATGAACTGTTGGGGGGGGGCTGATCTTATCTTTTTTTTTTTACACCAGCCACAGCTAATAATATCTTAAATGCTTGCTAGTTTTAACTGCACTTAAGCATTAATGAATTGCATGTAAATGCATCGCTCTAATGCTCCAGTATTAACTTGTAGTGACTTGAATTTCAAACTCTGTGAAAAGCCAAACCCCCTAAAGCATATAACTACTGCTAACAAAACTGCAAAATGTTGCCCTTAATATGTTGAGTTTTTTCAAGCAATTTCAGGAACAAAAACTTAAACTTTCATTTTGTCCTATTTGTGGAGCACAAAACTTCTCCCTTTTCTGACACCATACCAATGGATTTGTGTAACAATGGAATTAACTATTTGCATAATAATTGTGCATGGGTTGCATTTACAGGCTATATTGTGACATTTCCTTGTCTTTTTATTTCAAAGTTTAAACTTGTGTTCACATGGGCTTAGGAGAATGTCAAATCAATCCCCCCCCCCCCTTCCCTCCCCTGGAGCATGTCTCATTAGCATGCAGTGCAGAAACCGGTGTCCTCACAAGGGCAGAGCTCGAATGGCGTGGAAGCAGAGCAGGCTTGGATAGTGGTGAATGACATGGAGTTGCCGGCCACTTCGGTGCCCTTCGGGATTAGTGGCAAAAACAAACTGAAGCCAGAGCTGTTATCTACATCCTTCAGTCCTCTCTCATGTTCACGCACACATGAGCGACACAAGATCTTTAAAGCTTGTACAGACATGAAGATGTGTTTGCGCAGCCTTAATTAGCTTTGGCAAAGATTTTTCATTATATGTGTGTTTACATAACAATATCCAGTCATAGGTTTGGAAGTAGATGTAACATTTTTAACAGAGTGGAGCTGAGGTAAATCTTTTTTTCCTCAAAATAATTATCAAAAAATGTGTTCCCTTTCCTCTATCCTTGATTCCTCCCAAAGCACATAACCATTAATACTGCCTGTAGCATCTTACTGAAATATTCATTATTTTCCTTTCCTCTTGAGGAGCTGCGATTAGGAAAACATTCCCACACGAACATGTGCTAAATTCAAAAACTCTTCTAATGTGGTTGATTTTATACATGAGATTACCAAACATGAAGCAAGCACATGGCTTGAGGAGGTAGAAAAAAAATATCAACCGACCATTCCCGTCTGGTGTTCATGTCAGCAGGCAGATGGCAGAGGAGCTGGGCTTCTGTGGGAGGGGAGGTGCGTCTTCCCCTTTCACGGCTTCACAGAGCAGGGCCAGGTGTCATCTGCCACACAGTTAACACTCTCATGAATCCCATTAATGTGCTAACAAGCTCACAGGAGATTCAGAGCCATGAATATCTATTTTAAATCAGTTTACTATCGCTTTATTGGTAGGTAATAGTTCTAAATGAAGCAGAGAAATAAAAACGTAAACAACGTAATTCTTTAAATATTGATGATATGGTAATAGTTATCTTTTGGAATGAGAATTTCTATCCGGTTTGTTCTTATTTTTTAATGAAGCATGCAAACATAAAATGATCCTCACTATTCTGGGTTATTAATTTTCTATTTCTACATGGGTTGAAACAGGAACCTAATTTAAGTTTCACATTTTTATTGTAGCCACCTCTATGATGTTAGAACTCAGGGACACCAAAGGCTTTTACTTAATAAAACAAAGTATAGTTTTCTGATTGTTTTAATGCTAGGTTTATTGGTAGCATTTCCCAGATCGGTGTTAGGTTAACTCATACAATAACTACTTTTTTTTAACCAAAGTTGCTAATTTTACATTTTCACAAGCGTTATGTGTACAATTCAGCAGTGAATTTGTTGAATATTTTATGTAGCATCAAAGTATCAATGACTACAGCCCCTTCCATAAAAAAAGGGAAAAAATATGTCATAAAGCTTCCTCTGAGCTGCCTCTCTCCATTGACAAATCTCAAGTGGAGATGAAGACGACAGCAGTGAGGGGCAACAGGAGATGTGATGCCACATTGATGTCAGTATCCCACAGAAAATATGTCTAAGTCTTCCCGAGTTACTTTTGATATGATAATGGAGATAAAACTTACTGTCGCAATCCTGTTGCTAACTGACCCAATGCTTTAAATTAATTCAGATTTCTAACCTTAAAATTTTCACTTGACTCATTTCGGAGTCTTGTTCAGAATTTTAAATTATGTGTCTAGTTGGTCACACAAATCATACTTCATCATAACTTTGACTGACTACGCTTTATTTTATTTTTTCTAAGTTAGCTGCCTGTAACTACAACACTTAGTCAAGAAAGTAATAGAGGTAAGTTGACTTCTAAACAGCACAAAGCAGCCTAATTTAGCCTTTAGGTGTTTTATAAAAGCGACTTGTGTTACTTTTGTCATTCTTTTCCACCTCGGAAAAAAACGGTTGTTCTCTGTTGAAAAATAATTACTTCTCTACTTAAGACCCAGACAAAGCTTTCAAATACTGAATCTACAAACTGTCTTTCAAGACCAATGACAACCTAAAAGGTTAAACTGAGTCAATCATTTGCTTGGATCAAGAATTACAAGAAAATAACTTTACACTTTAGCATCAGCAAAAAAATCTACTTGCAAAGTAAATTGATTTTTTTAATAGTTCCTGATGATCGCAGCTCCAATTTGGGACTGATTTCACAGACATCTTGAGCGACTTCAAGTTGAAAACGCAATTTGCCTTATACAATACATTAACAATATAGGGATGAAATGATACGATACGATACCAATACTTGGATCTGAGTACTTGCTGATACTGAGTAACAATGCCGATACTTCTTCGAGACACAAAAATACAATAAATTGGAAGATTATATTAATATTAATATTTTATTCTCCGCATGTTACAACAAATGATGGTGAATTAGAATAATTTTTTTAAATATTAATAAAAAATTACAGCAAAAGTAAAATTTCAAGTGAAAAATAAACATTTTCTTTGAAATTATTGACGTTTCCACATTTCAAGTATCGGTTAATAGTATTGGTTAACTTTAACCGATATTGATACAGAACATAATAGCGGTATCAGCCCGAATACCAGTATCGGTATGGGTGCATCCCTTTAACAATGCGTTTCTCAATTATGTACTCAAGCACTAAAGATACAGATCTTCTTTTGCTACTAATTTCTTGTTTGGTTAGAATTGTTGTAGATAGCTTTTCGAGCTCGTCAGTGTACATATGTTTATCTTTCAGCAAGCTTCAGTGAGTTTTTCCATTGATGTTACAACCCATATTTCCCAACATTAAACAACTGCCGAAATGATTACTGACTGCTAAGGGCAATCTGAGTGATTAATGAGGCTTTGTGTCTCAGCCTATTTATATGGGGCTGCCATATGTAACATTTGATCTATCGGCACTGTTGACAGAATTAAATTGATTTGTATTATATTTAATATCTGTTTAAACGGTGTGTCACAATGACTGGACTGTATATGTATAGACTTAATTCCTTGTGTGTTTTTTTAAATACATGGAAATACTCTGACTATGTTTTCATGTGAGGCACCTTGAGATGTCATTTTTGTTCTGAATTGGCTTGATTTAAATAAACTGAACTAAACATGGTGGTATGTGGCCTGTTATGAAAATGTTAATATGTTAATTATTTGCTTTAGACTGAGTTTGCTTCAAACAATTTTGCTCTAGTATGGCTGCTAGAGGTTCTTTTTTAAAGGCTGCCTTTAAATTCCACACACCAACATCGAATAAAAAACATACAAGGTAGGATGCTGTCACTGGCCATCAACGCAAAGTACTGCAGTGGTCAAGCAAAGAGTCAAAACACTGCATGTCACAACTCACCCACTGGGTTTAGGATAGCAGTATGTACGCTGTTAGACTGGTAGAAGAAGCAAAGAGAGGTGCCTTAAGAAATGAAAGCACAGACAGGTGACAACTAGGTCCTCAACAAGCCTGAACACAGCTCCAAAACAACACTGACGGAGATGGAAGAAGGCTGAATGTGTAAAGCAATGTCAGAAGGGAAATTGAAACAAGAATACTAACGGATGTAATCAAGCAATAATGAATCACAGGGTCGTCAATCAGGTCTGTGGAGTATTACACTTGCGCAGGTTTCCACGTTGGGGAAAAATGATAACTGAAGAGAAACTGTAAAAACCTCCAGAAATGTTGAATATTGTCTGTCAAACTGCAGATGTGCCTTTCAAAACTTGTCGCAATAAATCTGAACACCATGACAGCATAGCAGAGAGGGAGCGAAATGTCATTCTCTGTTTTCTTCCCTCAAAGTGACAAAGTTAAGAATAGAATGATCTTTGTTTGGACAGCTGAGGGAAGGCAGCAATGAAAGGTGTAAAAGATTCAGTTGCAATATCTTGCAGAGTTTTGACTGTTATCTCACATAAAGAGATTTTTAAATGAATTCATGTTGTTAACTGACACTGTGTTGAATACGATGGAGAAGGAGTGAAAATACAAGACCTGTAACATGACGATGAAGAAGGAATCAGCAGCTGAACATTGTTGGACAATGTCTTTTTCTTCTAGAGGTCCCTGCTTGTTTGGGCTCTCATTTATAGAGCCAAGTCTGTCGCTGAATATTATTGACCATTTGATCCTGTTTATCGATGCAGTTTTCTGAGCAAATTTCTTCACACAGACATAAAAAGAAAGTCAAAGGCCCAACTGAGATCCAAAGCTCAGATGGAAGAATTGCTTTTTCAGGATTGCTGTTAGTCTTGCAAACCACAAATCTCTGGTAGGGTGAAAAAAAGAACAGTATTGTGGAAAGAGAGGCAAAAGTCCCTTCTGCAGTTTGCCCTAAATCATGAAGAAGCACATCTAAAATGTGGAAAAAAGTTGATCTTGTATGATGGAACTAAAATGTAATTTATATAAACCTGAACACACCGTCCATATTGTGAAACATGGTGGTGACAGCATCGTGCTGCAGGGAATTTTTTTCTTCAAAAGGACAGAGAGTTTATGGGAAGATGAATGGAGTTAAACACATGTCGATCCAAGAAGAAAATGTGTCGGGGGTTTAAAACGATTTGACAACAAGGTAGCAGTTAACTTTAGGGAGAATCACCCAAAATGTCCACCAAAGAATTACATAGAAGGGTTTACATTACAGCCTTCTCATGAGTATTGCTATATTGAAAAAAAAATATATAGAAAAATCCATTTTAAATCAATTCTTATAAAAATTTCTGAACGTCCAAAAATCTATTCAAAATTCTGTTTTTTTCAATCTGGACCTTATTTTTTAGCAAATATTCATTTAAAAATATTTATTCACCCACACAAGTTTGGAGCCACTTGGAGTCCTAATGGGAGAAATTCATGTCTAGTCATGATCAGTGTATATCAATATAATAGAATTAAATTGTGGCAGGAGATTTGTTGCCTGTAAAAAGGCATTAGCTAAACCAAAACTCCTTAATTTAGCCAGTGTTTTGTTACGAATAGTTAGCGATATTTCCCTGTGAGTTGGGAACGTCTATGAGGTGATTCGGTGTAAGTCTCTGGGGTTTTTACAGGCTTTAAATGCAACCAATTCCAACCGACACTAACCTGAGATTTCAATGATGTCGCACCATCCCACCATTACAGCTGTAGTCTGCGTAGGTTGCAGAAAAGAAGCCTGTAGAAGCTTCACTTAGTTCAGTTGATTATTCGGTTAGTGCAATTTGGAAACACACAATTGCAAACCATATTGACATCTACAGTAACAAGTTTTAATTGCTGACCGCTGTAGAGCAGAGTTAAAGCCCTGCTCGGACTAAAAGTGGGATGGAGCACGGCAATTAAGTAATTGAAAACATGCAATAGTGTAGTTGTATAATAAGCCTCCAAATCACCCCGAAACAGAACAAATAAGCACTTCAGAGATGTTCTGAATTCCTAAGGAAGTAGTCCGAATGATTCATAACAAAAGATTGGTTAAATGAAAGAGTTATTACAGGTGGCAAATCTACTGTCCCGAATCACTCCCATTATATGGATATACACTGATCGTGACTGGATAAAAACTTCTCCCGAAGGCCTCCAAAAGGCTCCAAACTGGTCTGGGTGATTAAATTAATTTAATATTTGCTAAGAATAAGGTCCATGTTGAAAAAAAAAAGACCTTTCCCTTTATTCATTTAACACTGATTCCCAATTTTACAGCTAAAATATGGGGGAAAAGTTCAGACGGGCATTTTAAGACTTAAGTCTGAAAGCGTTAACACTGTTTCCCTGGTGAACTATAATCCCATCCAGTGTTGCATCATTAAATTACAGTTATGTAATTAAGGTAACAGCTCAAAAACCCTTTTTTGATAGCAGTGACCCATATCAATACTGAATTGGAACAGATTCAATATTCAGATTACGATTATCACGAACTGAATTATGATAATCGATTTTGCTCTTAAGAATCAGAATTGAATCGATTCTTGAAATTTGAATCGATACTCAGCTCTTTTCATGAGTTAAAATGGTTCAGTAACACCCGGAGCTAAATTATACTGAGAATCTGTAACCAAGCCTGAAAATTAATGTTCACAGAAGCGTTGATTCAAATCAGATTGAAATTTATTTTATTTTTTGCAACGACAAATGGGTGGAAACTACAGTCTCCAGAAGTGTAAAGCTGGAAGAGACATACACCAAAAGACATCAGTAATCTTTTTCCTTCTGCTTGACACTAATGAAGTGTTTCAAATGGTAATGTGTCCTTCTCAACCTCAGAACTTCACAAAGTGTATGGAAGTTTTTGGTTGTGATATTAACAAATATGAAAAAGATAAAGGTGTATGAATATGTTGGCAAGGCATTTTCTGTGCTTCAGGGAAACAGGCACAGCCACAACACAGGGGAAGAGGTTTCACTGTTGGTGTGATAGTTATTGAAGGTGATGAGCAAGCAGAGAGGAGAGCAGGGAGGGTGGAGACAAGAGAGTCACAAAGAGAGGGGATGGGAGTAGAATGAGCACTACACCACCGCTTCTTCTCTCTCCAGCACTTCTCCAGGAAAAAAAAAAAAATCTGCATCGCTACAGCCCCTATTAGTCAGGGCCATTTCTTTTTGTGAGTCCATTCATAGAGACGACTCTCATCTGTCAGTGTCCAGTCCAGCTGTAGAGCCTGTATGCACTGAATGACAGAGAGGGAGACGGGAAGAAACAGGGGAGGCAGATCTAGTTTACTCTGCTGCAAGCCTGAAGACAGGATGGATTTCTACACAAAGTGAGCAAAAAGAAGCTAAACTCCAAATATTTAGGTATGTAACTATTTAATTTTTTATCATGTGTTGTGAAATAATTTGGATTTTAAATGTAAAGTTTACAAACTGTTTGGTGAGACGAAACATGAGCAAATAAATAGGCTGATTTACTATGCAAAAGGGGATTGCTGGGGTTTCCAAACAAGAGTAACAGTAGTGTGTTGTTGGAAGAGATAAGGGAGAAAACCGGGGAAGATGCACCCTGATGTTTCTCTGTGTCGCTGCATCCATTAAACAAGGTTAATGTAAGTTAGGGGGAAAATATTCATGTATGCATCCGTTCACCAACTTGGCGAAAAGAACAAGCTTTTAAAGGGGAAATGGATGGGGAGAAAAAAAAAAAGTGGTGATGAGTGGAGCAATTGCTTCCCTAGAGGGAGAGGGGAAAAAAATGGAAGTGTCCTCTCAGAGTAATGAGACCAAAACAAGCTTTTGTTTGCGTTTAAGATTTTTTATGACTCACCGTGCGCACTGTTATGAAAAGAAAGCAAACCGGGCTGCTCAAAGACACCATGTCACTATCAAACTTGAAGTTGTGGCAACACTCGGAAGCATAAGGGGTAATTAACTGATACCAGAGGAAGGTGTAAAAGTAAATTTCACCAGTAGGATGATACAAAACACACACACACACACACACACACATTCAAACATCAAAGCAATACAGCTCATTATCCATACTGGCAACTGACCAAAAAAAAAAAAAAAAAAAACAGGTCCAACACTTGCTATTCAGACAGATCACAGTTTCTGCCAGTCTGCGTGGGTCTCAGCTCATTTTACCTTTCTGCCGCTTATCATAAGCATATCGTGGCTCCTTTCGTCCCAATTTGCGCCTTTTGAAATCGGCGCACTTTAATTCCCTGAATATCTGAGAGAATCAGATAACAGCCCCGCTTACTGAGGTGCCCGACCCCTGCTGCGGATCTGAGTGCATTCAGGTGTGCTGCTGGGGGATTGTGTCATTCACATGTTAAAAAGAAAAAAAAAAGAGCAATGAATAAACTGCCAAGACTATTGTGTGCGGATCACATCTAAAATCACCTTTTCTTCTAAACTAGGAGCCCTGTTGGTTCTTTATTGGCAATCCAAATTGGAGAGAAACCAATTGTAGTTTAACAAAAGAAAATCCATGAAGGTCTTTGATGCCGACTGAAGTGTCAGTTTTCTTTACACTTTGATCATCCCTGCATATCTCCGACCCCTACATGGGTTATCTGTGGTATTTGGGGCTGCAGGGGTCATTTGGAATCCACAAGGTTGGAGCCTGAAGTCTGTTTCCAGTTGATCTGGATTAAAAGAAGTTATGCTTAACATGCTTGGAATGTGGGCTACTTTCATCTCCGGCTTTTTAAGATGAATCTGCTATTTGAGCTGAAGTTGCATATCTGCAAGGGATGAAAAGTTTTAACATTTATTACGTGTGTGAACATATGCACTGATCATGAGCCTTTGCCGTATTTGTGCTTCAGGCCGTTTTCACATGTGTGGCCGTACCAGAAAACGGCCAGAGAAAATGCTAATCTTTTCTGTTCACATGTCACGGATCTCTGCCCGTATTGCGATCCAGTCTTTTACTACAAATAAAAAGCAGGTGGCGGTATACAAATAAGTCTTAGTTCTCCAACAAACAAGGGAGTGAGAAGTACCGACGTCATAAAACGAGCGACAGCCTAGAATGTAAACAAACTGGTCTACTGGTCAGCTGCTACCTGAAGCCATCTACAGGGTGAGTGTTGTAGTAAACCCGCCGTTTTGTAACCTGCTGTGTTGCTGTGGGATGCTTGAATAGCGTTGTTTTGGTATTTGTATGGTCGCGAGGTGATTCTGTAATTTCGGCCGGCGGTGTCGTCATTTCCGCATGGAGCGCGTCTATTGTCTTGAGTACGGCCAGAGTACGGGTTGTGTTCACATGGTACGTGGCCGCTCGTACCTGGACTCGGATACTACCTCCAAGGCAGGTCTCTCTGGCCGTATTCTGGCACGGTACAGTCTGTGTTCACATGGTATGAAATAAGTGGATTTTGACCAAATACCCTACCCGAGTACGGACTCCCGTACCATGTGAAAGCGCCCTCAGACTCAGTTTTTATATTGGTGTTTTTCACCAATACATTGCAAGTACAGTGTGAAAACGTATGAACACATGTGCATGTGCTCAGAGGAAATGGCCCAAATGCCATGACATTTGGCCACATCTAGATCTCGTGCATTATTCATGATTGAAAGATCTAACACCAGGACTGATCAGACAGTTAGAATGGGCCCCTCTTGGAAGTCTGCAATTCAGTAAATATTTGCAAACCCTACAAGCATGGATTGCTACAATTAGAGTTGTAGATATCTTTATCTGCAAGCTTATCCAAAAGCTTAAATAGAAACATCAGGGAGTCCCAGACAGACTATTTGTCTCTGAGTTAACTGATAGAATTAATACCAAAATAATAACAAAACAAAATTAATGAAAAATCACAACATAGTTCCATTGTTTACAATTATTGTGAAGCTAGCATCATTTAATTTTAAAGCCTTGCTTAAAATCATTTAGACCATAGCAGAACATTAATCTGTATCAAAATAAAATAGCACACCCTAAGCTCTGCTGTGTTTTGAATAGCCAAATTGGACCAATATAGTCCAATACATGTGAGTCCCACTGGTCCAATAAACATGGGCTGAATCAGCTAGGCAGGGTTGGGTTATGGGTTTCAGCCACCATACTGGCTTAGGTTTTTAGTCCTCCAACATGGGTTTAAGTGACCAGTGTCTAAGGTCAAGGCTACCAAACAATAGTCCATAAAGAATAACGTCTTACTTGAATTAATAAACTTATTTCATAACTTGGGTTAAGACAAATGCAGATTGTTTTAGATTAATTTTGATAACAAATGTCAGATTTGTATTTTTGCTCTCCTCAGAATAACGTTAAAACAAACAAGGTCAAACAAAAAACATCACCGGAACGTTCTATCAGACGGCTCTACCGAATCGATACGTATTTAAACTGGGGTGGTTATTATTGAACAAAGAGTAGGCCCAGGTGGAATTGAGTAGGAAGACATGAATCAACTGAAGGGAAATAAGGGAAATGACTAAACAAAACCAAATACCTGGAAGTAGGTGGATGAAGGCAAAAAAACAACTAAACACAGGATGATATATCAAGAGTGATTATAAGTACAATACAAAATGTGTGACGAAACCAGAATTATAAAAAACGGAGGTAAATAGACCACAATGCTCTCAGCCTTAAAAAAATCTGCAAAGACAAAAAGGATAAATCCCTTTTACAAAGTAAAATAATCCCAGAGATCCTGACAATAAAAAATGGGGGGGGGGGGGAATACTGTGGTATAATTGCGAGAAAACCTACATGCGTCTAAACATGATGAATATGAAGAGAGTTTTTTTAAAAGGCCTCTTAATGTCATGCACTCCCATAATGAATAGTGTGCATAGTGGGAACAATGGAATGGGGAATTCAGTGTTTTGCTGCATCATGACCAGGGCAGGTTACCTACTCAATGCCAAAGCTTTCTTTTAACCCACATTAATCACACATTGAGGGTTACCTTGAGTTCACTTTCAGGTCCACCCATGCAGCCTCCTGAGGTAAGTAAATGGTCTGAATAGTGTAGTATGAGATTTAATAATGTTGGTATGGGTCATTGCTTAAAATCTGAGTAGCGGCTGAGTAGATTGTAGTGGTGGTCTATATGTGTGTATGGGTGTGCATGAGCTGCAGTACGCATTGGTGATTTTAGCCTGGTTTATGATTGGATCAAATCATGTATGCTACAGTGTTAATTGAGTAGGAGTAGTATTTCTATTTTTACAGCGTCACGTCTTCTAACAACACTGAAATGAAAGGCTAATACAGAATTGTGTGATGGAGGTATAGCATAGAAATAAATTAAACTTCCTGTTTGTATTGATTTTTCTAAATGGTTCTTTGATCAAAGCGTGACTATTGAAAATAACATTGTTTGCTTTTACAGGTGACAGGCTGTAATCTTCAATGATCAAGCTCATTATGTAAAGTCCAAACAGAATCCATTGAAATTATAATTATTGAACAGTGTAACTTAACAACATTTCTTATTTTATCTCATGTAAAAGGTTCAGTAAAGTCTGAAAATGTATTATTGAACATAGGTCACACATTTTTTGAACCAAAGTTTGGTTAAAACCATACCTCAACCGTGCACCAACAGTTTCATCTTCACAGTTTTTGAGGATGTCTTTGCAGGAAGGATGTATTAGAAGGATAACCTAAGCTGAATGAATACAAAACAGTGACACTGAAGAGAGATGGAGGGGAAAAATGAGAAGCGTACAGAAGACAGATTGAGAAAGTGGAGCAGAGGAAGCTATGCGACACAAAGTCTCAGAAGGAGTATTGGCTGAATATACTTCACTAGCAGAGAATAGGGCTGTTTGAGGGGACTGAGCAGATGAAGGAGAAGCTTACGCTGTAGGAGTCAAAGCTCACGGTACAGACAGAAACATGGGAGACAAAACATACCAAAGCTTAAATCTACAGAACTGCTGGAAGAGATTTTTCAGAAGTAGACAGACTAGTTTAAAGGACTTGACAAAGCAGAGAACCCTTCCTTGACAAAATAAAAGTAAAATAGCTGATGAAAGAAAGCCTTCCTGTGAGTAAAAAGCAGGAGTACGTCTGCATGGAGTCCCTGATGGGCTGCAGGCTGGGATATTTAATGTAAGAAGAAATATAAAAATCAGAATGCTGACAACCCAAACTGACTAAGAATGCATAATCTTTACTTTTCAAGTGAAGCGAATAGCTTTTCTTTCGTGACTTGATTAAGAAGGATGGAAATTCAAGTCCCGGAATGTGAAGGTCAGGGAAGGTTAATCTAAGGGAATGGTGCTCAATCATCTTATTTCTTTCAATGGAGCAGTAGCAGTTTCACAAGCTTCTGCAACCATAGGCAGACCCTCAGAAACTGAAGACACATTGGATTTCAAGATGCTTAAAGAGAAGTGCAAGAGCAGCAAAGATCACAAAGAGAGAATGAGAATTCATCAGAGACTAAAAAACAAGTAGCTCCTAATGGTAAGAATTAGATGAAGAAGCTGCCAGAAACATGGCTGACAGTTTAGTTGAAAAGGCTTTTAGGAAAGGTTAACAGACTCTTAAATATAGAAAGGGATGTTTTTATCCAATTTGCAGTTTTCGAGAAGATTCTCATGCTTTTAAAAATAGGAAAAAATAACACTGATCTAGATCATGGGTTTCCAACTCATGTCTTTGAGAGGTAATATCCTTTAACTCTTCAATGCGTTCATATTCCAGCATGCCTGAATCAAATAAATGAGTCATTACCAGGCATCTAAAGAACTTGAAGACACTCTGAGGAGGTAAATCAGACACATGATTCAGGAGTGTTCAAGTAGGAAGGCAATAAAAAACAATTGCAAATGTTTAATGTTCAACATACCGGCATTTCAAACACATAAAATGCTCTGTGAGGGACCTTTCAGATGAGTAACAAAAAAACTATTATCCTCATTGTATCCCTGTATCTTTAAAATATATGTTTCATGCCCCCTAAATGTAGTCCTTAAAACACATCTTACCTAAGTGAAGAAAGAAAGAAAGAAAGAAAGAAAGAAAGAAAGAAACAAAGAAAAAAAGAGTAAAAAAGTTAATGTTTAATTGTACAAAATGACTGAGCTATTTTGACTGATTTTCACACTAAATAAATAATTAAATATTTATCCATTGTTCGATTTTGCAAGAGGCTGAATTATGGTCTGTCAGCCTGGTCTCATGGGATGACAATGATAAAAAACCCTGTTTGTGATTAACATAATTTTCAGTGACCCTCAGCACCCTTTCTCAAAGCAAGGCATTAGAGTGGGAGGCTTCTTTTATCCATGTGAAAATATCAATCCCCTACTCACCTAAAACTGAAAGAAAAAAAGTCAGAAAGCTGTAAAACAAACCCATCTCCAGTTTCTGTTGGATGGGTCAGAGTTTTATTTTATTTAAAAACTGCCAATAAACAAAAATAAACAGGAATGAAACGTTAAAGGAAGCTCAAGAAGAAATCCAATGTTTGAAAAAGAACTAAATCAGAAAGAAAACCAAAAGGTTTTTTTTTTTCCAATGGCAGCTCTTCCTTTGGCTTCCAAATATGGACGTTAACGCATTTTAAAACCAAAAAACTCTACTTTGGCATGGTGAAATCGGGCTCCTTGAAACAGTGATGTGAAATTTGTAAGTAGAGGATTTATGTGTTTTGGGATGAAACACTGAGAAATAGGCTGGTGACTGAAATTACCAGAGTCTATTTTCAGCTTGAGACTAAATAACAATTTGAAAAACAGTTTGCAGTGACTATGCAAAAGGAAATCTTACAACCTATCCAAATGCCTCTCTGAGTTCGCCTGGAAAGCAGTTACACTTTCACTGCTTCAGACTGTGGGTCATTCTGAAGGTCAAGTATGAAAATAGGGAGTAGCTCCGATCCTATACACAGCTTGCACCAGATATGATAGCAGTAATAGTTTAAAGGTGACAAACCACTCACAAATGGATCATTTTTTTGTCAGGTCAGGACCGTGTAGATATGACGAGCCTCATCGGGCTCGACTAAAAATAGGGATCCTTGAAGAGACACAGATGCTGGACAGTGTTGTTATGGGTTTATAGTGAAGATGCCCTGATAAACTGATGTTTGACCAGAATCATTTGATGTTCAGTTTTATAGGCCCTCATTGATGATAAGCCACTGGGAGATTTTTTCCCAATAATTATACCAGGTCTTGCTGAGAACAAGAAACTTTTAAAAAAGTTTTTAAAAGAAAATTGAGGCATATCAGCTGTTATTTCAGGCCGCTACAACAAAAAGCTAGATTGTGAGGGATACTGATCATTTTACTCATTCACCATTACTTTAGCTGTTGTTGCAGTTGTTTTACACCCAGGTTGTTTTGATGCAACAAATAATCCCTCAGCCGTGGCATGTCAATCTGGATCTAGAAATAACATCAACCCAACTTGACAGTCTTCTTAGTAAACTTGCAAGCTGTTGTGCTAAGTAATCATGCTAATGACTATAAGCAATACAAGGTAATAACAATATTTATCTATGTTTTAATGTAATTTTAATCGATATATCAACATGGTCACTAAAAGGGGCTTTATAGTGCTGTGTAAAGTAATTACTTTATAAAATACAAACAATCCAGGAGGCTCATAAACTTTTTGCTTTTAAAGCATTTGTCATCAGCAAGGCAGCCATATTGGATTTTGGAATTTGGGGTTGGTGGGAAGCCTTAAAACTTCACAGGACGTCTTTCTGTTAATTTTGCCAACTGGGATCATAGAAATGTCACCTTCTAAAAATTATGTTTACATACAGTACTTCAGATTTATGCCGGTGGAGAAAAATAATGAAGAGAAAAAGTAAAAAGAAAAGAAAGACAGAAGAAAAGGGGGGACAAATCGTCCTGTTGTACTACTGCTTTAAAACAGCAGGGTTGTACTGAGGGAACATTGCATCTGAGCTGGTACTTGTCGAAAAATGTTTTAGAAGTACTGCACTAGGTAATACACACAGGGACTGATGTACAATTAGTAATGACAACGGGGACAATTTTGCCAGTTGCTAATATAAAGTGCAAACCCTAAATCACTTTGTCATTTGTTTGAAATTAACAAAAATATCGATTTACATAAACTGGTCTAAACTTCTACAACTGTTATGAACCAATCAATGACCCATCACTGCTGGAAAGCTAAACAAGAAATGATGAATGATGTAAATTCTACCTCTAAGAAATTGTGGTCAGAAGGTCATATCTTTACTAAAACCAGAGACCGAAAACCTGTCACTGATTTTGTTGCCGTGTTTCCACTTGAGATGCATTATTGTTTAGAGTTTCTGTTCTTCCACAGAGGAGAGGCAGATGACAGCCAGATCGCCCTCTGAGGGTCATACACCTTTAAGAGAAAAGACAGCAGATACCCAGAAGACAGAATAACGACAGAGTCTTGCAGACTGCAGTGAAACATTGATCTTCTGTCTGATGCAAGGTTCCTCTTCAAGGAGCAATTTAGCTGCTCTCATCTTCACTTGAGCACTGACTCCTTCCTTGGAATTCGGGGGTAGAGAACAGGTTATGTCACATATTTGATTTACAGATTTGTAGGGGATACACAGTAAAAGGTAAAACAACCCTAAAAAAAAACCATTATCAATAAAAAACTTTTTTCAATAACAAACAATAACCAACTTTTTTCTTTAAAGTTTCCTCATGTTCCTTACCTTACATTTTCTGCTTAAAGGAAATTAAAAGCAGCGGTATTTACCGTGAGTAGGCGGGCGTGTGTACGCATGTCTAACCTCTTCAGACTCTCTGGGACCGCACGGCTTGCCCTCTTAAAGTAGATTAGCTTGAAAAAGAACTGTGCGTACGTCGTTGCCTGGATACAAAAAGCATCATTAGGCGCAATTATCAGCCACTTCAGCGCACAATAAACAAGCCTCATCACTGATTTGAAAACAGAACATCACATATAATCTCAGTGTATTTAGAGCAGCAAAGGGGGGGTGGGGAAACAAGGTGAGGGCAAAGGTCAAGACCTTGAAAAGGTGTCAAAGAAGAAGACCCTTAAGTAAAAAAAAGTACTGTATGTGGGGTATAGCTAGAAAAAAAATATGGCTACATTTCATGAACGAAATGCTAAATTTTGTTTGTGCAACAGCTGTAAATAAGGCCAAAATAATCTGGAGAGATAGAAACTATAGAATCAAAGAAATTATTGGCCCAGTTTAACTATAGGGAGCATTTGATAAAGAAAACAAGATTCAGGGCAAAAGAGCGCCCAGTCGAAAAAAGAAACAAGGCAGCCCATCTCATCTATCCTCATTATGCTGTACGCCTGAAGCTACTTTGGGCTTCAAATTAAAGAGAACAGAGTTCTTGTCAAATACACGATCCAGAGGGAAAGAGATGAAAGGAACTGCAAAAATGCTGAAATAAAACAGTTTGGGGACAGAAGGGTTAGCTTAAATTTTCTGCAAGTTTTCTTCCATATGAAGGTGGTACCACTCACTAACGGCTCTATAATCTCCTATAATAAGTGCATTCAAAAGGCTTACTAGGCAGTTTGCTGAAATTGACAATTATAGATGATAGGACTATTTGTAAAACCTAGCTTAAAAGCACCCATAATATATATATATATATATATATATGATAGTTGGATATTTTTTCTGGATGTGCTGTTGTACTTATTCTCAACTCTGTCAAAAACACGGGTTTCAGCTACTGTCACATGTTTGGAAAGAGCAGCACAGTTATTCACCTTATTGTTTCAAGCTGCTCCATCATCCCACACATCACGGTACATACAAATGTGTGAACAAGGTGCTTTGTTTTCTATGGAAAAATACATTTTTCAGTTCAGTCAAGGTTCGTTTTTTTCTAACCTCGTCTTAAAATAAATATTTCATTGTAGTCATATAATGTCCAACAGCATATCTTAGAGAAATTGTTTAGAAAAATCTTCATTTAAAATTAATTTTTGAACAGTCACTGGTACCTCAGTTATCAGCTCTAACAATTCCATTTAAAAACATTTAACTGACTCCTATTTAACTGAATCTTATTTTTATGTTAATGAACTTGTTGAAAAACTGAAATTTAAGAGTCCATATGGGGTGACAAAGAGGGTCATTTCTTTCTCCACTTGTCACAATTGGGAAAGAGAGGAGAACATTTTATTCAAGTTAGTTGTACACAAAACAATACAAAAGCTGCTTGTCTAAAGTTGCCTATATCTACATTCAGAGCCTACAAAAGTTAAAACAGCTGAAAGTGTGACAGACAATATTAGGAGAGGACCTAAACTCACCTTCCGCACAGATGGAACCATCAAAGTTTACTATTTGAGAACTCATCATAAACTCAGCCATTCATTCGCACGGCAAAAAGTTCCCAAACTAATGTTTTTTGCAGGTCACAAATCTTTGTAATATGTATGTTGCAAGTCTCTGTTCATACTCTCCCTCATACAAATAATGTACTTAGTCACTTAATGTGAACATCATGTGAATAAATATTGCTCAAACTACATGGAGTAACTTGTTGGTGCGCGTGTATACAATGCAATTACTGCAAACGGGAGTAAACAATGCTGATTGCTAGTAGGTCCACTAAATAAGGAGATCTGTATATTGCATATTAATCCAGAACCTGATCTAGTTACTAATTTAGACACAAAGGTAATGGTCTGATTATACATTTTCCATTGGCACTCTACTAACTCAGAGCATCAATATTTATAATAACAATTGGTAACTACTCTAGCCATCAGAAATTGGAAACCTTTCCAAAATGTATTTACCGGTAGTGTTTTTTTTTTCTATTTGTTACCTTTTCCGCCTGCACATAAATGTTGAAAATACTCTGTTAATGGAGGCCATTACATGCAGTTAATGTAGTTCAAACGGCTTGTGGAGAGCAAAAATATATTTCACCACTCTCCCCTTAATATCATGCAAGTTACTAGGAATGAAGGCTATATGGGCCATGCTGGAAAATGAATAATGAAATGAAGAGAGAGCGAGAGAGGAAAAGGGGAGAACAGAGCTGACAGATAAGAGCAAAGTGAGCGCACACACTATTGCAAGATGAAAAGTGTGTGCTGACCTTTTGGTTTCATTCTTGTCATGGTCATTTATTCCTCCCTTTGAAGTGTCTTTTTCCTCGCTGTCATAGATCAAGTCAAGACACAAGAGCGCCGTGAACCAAATACAAATCAGACTCCCCTCTCCCCTCACAGACATCTCCTCGGTCCTCACACTCAGTTCTGAGCAGTGATTTGTGATGGAACATTAGGAACAGTATTAATACACAGAGGAGGAAGGTTGCCGCTCGGCTGTCATTGTGAAAGCTGATTATGAGGGTTTAATTTCATCAGATAATGCCTTCATTTATGAACAGACACTGCTGGAGGCAAGATGTCTGACAGGCTTTCCGTGTTACAAGCACTCCCCCTGCTGTTCAATAAAATAGTCGATCATTTTGGGTCTTAACTTGAAGTAAGTTTCCTTTCCTTACATGCCTGGAAAAAATATATATTTTAATGATTTTTATTTCCCAATCTGCACCCAAGCACCTTTTAAAACACAATTTTCACACTTAGCATAGACATTACTATTTTATTTCCTACACAATATATACATTTAACTATCAATAGCTAAATCTGTGGAAACACAGAAACATAAAGCACAAACAATTATTCACATCATGAGGAAGCTGGAGTAGTCAGAGAGAACAAATGCATGCACATGCAGAAAAAGTACAGGTCAGGACTGAACCTGCCCCAAGCCATTACAACCTGTAGTAATATTAACAACTGCTCCACTGTGCAGCTATGGTGTTTTATCATCAGAGCACTGTCTTCATTGATTGCCATTTCCGATGATGTAAAGGTTTCTTTCAATAGGGGCCATCTTCCATTTAGGCAAAAATTGTAGAGTGCACCGCAAATAGTTGCTCTCTCAACAGATTTCTAGGATCCCTGGTTTTCATTTTATGTTCCCTTAGGCTTGAAGGAAGATATAGAATGTTGTATTAACATAGAGTTAATAAAATTGAGGTAGAAATTTTGGTTTCCTTTAAAGTTTGATTGAAGGTTAGACAAGGATTTTGGCAAAAACTCTTTTTGTCAGCAATGACTGACATTGTCAGACAGTCTCTGGTTGCTCCATCAGATAAAGGAAAAGTTGTTTTGAGATCATAAAAAAATTAATGCTGAACTCTTGTGGGTTACTGCAGACTTACAATAAAACTCATTTTTCTTTCCCTTCGTATCAAAATGTCAGCCAGAATGTCGGGAATGGATGTGCTGCTGGTGGACAACAACAAGACGGGAGTCACCCCGATAGACAATGGGACTTTCCTCCGTTTCTCCCCGTCTGCCTCCACGTCTGCGGCCGCCTCGTCCCCAGGAGGTCGCCAGGGCAACGTCTATGTGTACGTGTGGCTCTTCTTCGGGCTGCTGGTGTTCCTGCTCACGCTGCTCATCATCTCCCTCCACAGGCTGAAGAACATCATCTCATCGTCTTCCTCGGTTCCTGACTGCAGCAGCGAAGGAGGGAGCTCCTTCACCAACATGGAGATCTGCAGCATCTCTTCTCAGAGGTCCACCATCTCTGCACTCTCTACCTGAGAGCTCGTAGCGTGCAGACTCATGTATAAATGCGCTGTTTTCTCTTTACAGGCCGAGGATGCATGCACAACAAACAGAAAAAACTCCACAAAAAAGGATGATGGAGTGATATTATCCTCCTAGGCATGCATTTTCCCCCCATGAGGTTCAATGAATCTGGTGCAATCTGTATAGCCCCCATGAGGGTTATAAGGGTCGAAAGTCAACATATCCTGCTAAACCTGAGTTAAAGAATGAAAATGAACCTCATGGATGCTTTTCCATTGCAGGGAATCACAAAGTGAAAGACATTTATCCTTTTTTTGTTTACTTTTTCTCACATATTTACTTTGGAAGCTTTGTAAATTATTCGTGATGACATCTGTACATTCCACTGCAAATATCATTGTCATAAAATATTAAATATCTCTACTTTGTAAACAGGAGTGTGTATTTGCCGGAAACACTTTGTACAACACTTTAAGGCTGCATTCAGAAGTGCTGCATCACCCCATAGAGTGTGAAGACAGGAGGTTAGACAGAGTAGAGCACTTACAGAACAGGTCAAAAGTAGCAAACTACAAGATGAAATTCCAGCCTTGATAGACAGGTCTGCTCGCAGTACCTTCTCCCTCCTGTCAGCTCCCGTAGTGCCGATGCCAGCCTGCAACAAACCTGAAGCAGGAGGTTTTCTCTCCAGCTGTCAGCCCTCATCCGTACTCCAGGATGACAACCCAGGAAAGGTTGTTTCCCCTGTTCAGCATGTCAAAGAATTGTTCGGACAGGTTGGCACAGTTGAAAAGACAAAAAAAGAGACGGGGTTCTGGTTGATGGTGGTGGAAATCTAAAACACATTCATCCAAGGACTAGAGTTGAAGTGCAGAAATAGGATTTAGATACAGTAACTGGTCTTCTCTTAAGCGTGTCTTAAAAAGAAAATAACAAAAATCTCAGCAGCACCCAGATAAAAATGTGTAAAAAATAAAATATTTAAATTACAAAATTGCAAAAAAATGTATTGCAGTAGCATAATCTGACTTTGAAGAATAAACAAAATAATCCAACATTTAATCTTAGTTCATTTGAAAAAATAAAACATTGTTATGCTGTTATTATTATTACTGCAGTTAATACTTTGTTCTGACCTCAATTCCGTAATTTAAAACGCTCCTGTATTTCAAAGAGATAAGAACTCTGTCTAACAAAATTTCTGAGATTTTTGGAGAAGAATACAGACCCTCAGCATCAGATATTTTTCACTGTACTTAACACTGGGTATAAATGTTTGTCTTCATATTTAGTCTTTTTTTATGCTAAACCCATTTGATGCCCAAAAGCTCAATTTGAGTCTAATGCCCTTTTGATGTACTGTATTGCCTTCGTCACCAAATTCAGATTTTTTCTGTTTGTATTCTTCCGGGATACATAATTAGGGATCTAACTGAGTTAAAGAAAGTAAAAAAAGCTCTGAAAAAAGGAATAAAAGATGTCAAGAATCCAATTCTCATTTGACCAAATCCTAGCAAACTCTACACATGTAATTTTGTGATTATATGACAGAAAATGCTTTTTCCAGACATATTTCTTAAGCAGGCACATATCAGGTAGATAGCATCTAATTGTTATATACAAGACTTTGGGGATGTTGAATCCCTTTCCATCCAACTCACTGTATGTGAAGACATATGTTTGAAACTTATTAGTTATTGTTTTAAATGACAACATGAACAAGTGAGAAGTTATTTTCTAGTGGCTACTGCCTAAATAGTAAAGATTAATCCATGCATGCAGTAGGTAAATGCCTGTTTTCTTGTGTTTCCCATTTTGAAAGGAAACAGCCCTCTGTTTCATGCCATATAACCTTAGTAAAGCAGGAAGTCCAGGATTATGACTTTAAAGCTTCAAAACTCTGCTTAATCTAAAAAGTGGATTGTTAGATTAAAACTTATTTTACTTAAAGGGAGTTTTAGGGAAGTCAATAAGTGTTGCATTTTTTATTCAATATTGGATTCTTTTTTTCCCCACCAACTAAAGTTACTTAGATCTTTTTCAAATATATTTTAGGATAAAATACTACTACAAGAAAATATCACTTTTTTCAGGATTTTTTACAAAACTGTCTCAGAGAAGTCGATATTTAGCAACTGTTCTGTGTCTTGAAAGCACATTACAGTATTTTCATGAGTCTCATTTCTCCAGAGATACAACAAACAATGCACGAAATTAAAAGTCCAGACATCAAATTCTTTGCATATTTTATTTTTCTTATGATTTTTTTTCCCAACTCACACATGTCATATTTTACATCTTTGCAATAAAACATGAATACAATAGTTTTTTTTAATGGTTTCATAGATCCAAAAATATTTAAGCTTTTTTTTTTTTGGATACGTAAGTTTAAACCTGTCGATAAGAGTATGTGCATGTGTGCGTTTGATCATGATGGCTTCACACATATAGTACGTGTCACGCTGTCCTCTCCCCTCCTCTTCCTCGCCGTCTTCTCTATCAGCTACAGAATCATTATATTGCTTACAACTGTGAGGTTGTAAAACTGAAGAATCACTCATGAGCTCAACGGTTTTTAATTACAAACATCGATGCACAAATAATCCCCGAAGGAAGAAATAAAACTAAATATGGAGCCTAAACAGGAAGGCAGCCAACCAGAAAGAACCAAGCTAATAAATAATGATATGTGATTGGTGCAAAGTGCAGATACAAAACAAACTTTGACACTGAGTTGATTATCTCTTTTTTTCTTTTTTTAATAATCAACAAATGTGGGTATGTGAAGGTTTTCTTTGCACTTTCAGTCCCATTCAGCCCAGTAAGTCTCCTGCCAAGCTTGAACCAAGGCTGTATGTACATATTTGACAAAACAATCACCAAATATACAAAGAAAATTATGTCAGGCTCTCATTTGTCATCCTCAGTGGCACGGGAAATGAGCTCCTTATAATTAACACAAAAAAAAAGAGAACAAAAAAGAAAACAAAATAAAATAAAAATATCACCGTCTTTCATACCACCCTTTTTACCATCAGTCTTGTTGACATTATAATAATTATTACACAGTATTTTACATACAGCAAGTCATTAATAAATTAAAGGTGAGAAGCGCAATTTGTGTAGTGAAAGAACAAGTGCGACTCTGAAAGAAGAAGAGCCTTATTTACATAAAATCGGATTTGGGGTTAAAAATGTCTAATAATAATAATAATAATAATAATAATAATAATAATAACCCAGGGAGATAAAATTAGATTATAAAAACTAAATCAACACTGGATAATTTTTTAGGAGTAAATTTAAAATAAGGCCAATTGCTACGGCTTTTGGGCAAGAAGAACAGGCTGGCGCATTAGTTTAGAGGCAACAAAGGAATTTAATATTTTAATTCCACCAAAATAATGAATTAACAAAACTCCAAGAAATGAGGAATCAAACAAGAAAAAAATGCAAAGAAAAAAAGACTTGAGTATGTGTGGTGATTTAAAAGTACCAGAAACAGTGTAATCGACCTGCCCCCTGTGAGGATCGACCTCTGCTTCACAAGCTTTCTGCCCCCATTTTGCAGTCACTGTGTTGTATTATTGAAGCAGGTTTCGGTGTGTATCTTCTTATTATGCGTCTGTGGTTACACATGTGTGCACAGAGTAAGCTGTTCCCACCAGCGCAGTCGCGTCCGCAATTCAAGGGAATAGAGCTTAAGGTCTGAAACTACATTTTCCTTTGTCTCGGTACCTGTGGTTTCCCCCCCAATCATGTTACTGAGGCACAGTAGCAATGTAGCTCTCCTTCCCTCATCCAGCTCATGCCGTCCACCTCAGTACCTGTTCTGGTGTTCGTAGTGCCAGCGGTTGAAGTCAATGTTGAACGCCACAATGCTTCCGGATGCCATGCCGGTAATTAAAGTCCTGTTGGGTACAAAGCACGGAAAAACATGTTCAACATCAAGTGGACACAGCTACAAAGGACATGGGAGACACAGATACATTTTCAGGGTTGTGGAAAAGTATTTTCCTTCTTAGAAATATTTTTTATTTTCACTTTTTTGTCACAATTGAACATCTGATCATATTTTTTTTAATGGTTAAACATGAATATACTGCGCACAACCACAAAAGCCAAATTAAATCTGCAGTGCAGATGGCAACAGGATTATCCTGTATGTATAAACCTTTTATGAATCTTATTATGGGAAAATTATTTCAAGTTGAGTTCTATTTAGTGATTAGTAATTATTGGTAGGACTGAAGAGACAGAAGCTGAAACAGATTTATGGACATGTAACCTACTGAAGGACTCATCTTATTGTTGTTACGTCTGTACACCAAACACTTTTGACAGAAAAGCTCTGGAAGCTCGCAAGAGCAGAAAGAGGCACCATGTTAAAGGGAGCGAGAGATGCCCCAAGAGGGCTCCTGTACCTACATAATAAATAGATATCTTTAAAAACGCCAATAGAGAATGAATTGTCCTCATCATTATCTTCTCTATAGAATTATTAGTAAAATTATAGTGGGGTTCAGTACTCTGATAAAAGGCCAGTGCTGCACAACCTTTCTTATTCTTCCTAAGTCCTGCCTTCCTCCGAGAGACCCCTATACATGTCACACTGACAGGCAACTTGTTTAAGCCAATAGAATTCGAGGTCCCGCCTTGTCGGTTGTAAATCAACTTGCATGAGAATCACGCAAACTTGTGATGGGGCCGCACGCACAGGCTGCTCCCGATTACAGTCGCCATATTGGAAAAGAGCGTCAATCATGGAGACGTCGCTCACCTCTGAAATGTCCATAACAAAATACAATTGGGTTACGCTTGATAGCAATTGGCACTTTCGTCTTTGAGGCACTGTGAAGACGCAGTTAATGCGCATTCACAATTGTTGACGTACGACTAGAGGGAAGGAAAGGGGGATGGATGTTTTGGGAGCGGCCTTGAGAGTGGGATTCAAAAAATCTCTCTCCCTGAAAAACTCTGGACAGCTACTTTAAATATTAACAGCTACACAAAGACCACAGAAGTAACAGACTTTTAGAATCAAGAAATTAATTAAATACAACCTGTCTGAATTGATTAAGAAAAAAAAATACACTACCAATGTAAAGACATTCAAAAACGAATGTCAAACAAATTAATTGGCAATGAGTGACGATGCCAACTCTAAGCCTTTGGGACTCCCAAAGTGAGAGGCAGTATTTCCAAATGGATAACACAGATAACCAGGAGTGACTAGCCTCCCTGCATTATTATGTACCTCTGGTCATGTGAGAGGTCCATGGCCCGGATGCCGGCGTCACAGCCAGGATAAATGTAAAGCTGTTTGAAGTCACAGGCCTGCCACACCTCCACCACTCCGTTATCCCCTCCGGTCACCAGGTTCTGCCCGTCACTACTCAGCAAGATGGCCTGAGGAGAGGTACGACAGAGGTAAAGAAGGTGTGGTGAGCGGGTGAACAATTTCAGCTCATTTACATCATCAGCATAAACAGCAGCCTTACTCGAGAGGAATCATTGACTTCCATTTGCGCCAGCAGTTTGCCATTTATGCTGAAGTTGCAGAAACGACCTCTCTCGTAATAGATGATGCAGTGACCCTCGCTGGACACTGAGATGAGGCGAGGCCGCATGCAAAGCTCGGGACCCTCCAGTGCCCTCAACAAGTCGCCTGTGATGGTGTGGACGAGGCACGGGCCCTCTGAAGAGTGAGAACAAAGTTAACTTAGCAATGGCAAATTGCTGCTGGGTGTTTGCTTGATTTCAGGTAATCAAATAAATGACAGAAACCTTTGGCTCCACTAATAACCAGTCCGAGCTCTGCGCAGACAGAAACACACACCACTTCATGGTCATGTCCTGTGAGTACCGCTCTGGGAGCAGGGTAGTCACCTGGAGAAAACACATCACTATGAAGCTCAAGCTCTTAAACCCTGACGTACTCTGAGGAACCCACAGAAACATCTCCACTGTGACATCACTCACTGTTATTGGGGTTATCGCCTATAATATGATGCCGTCCACTCCAGTACCACAGGAGAAGAGTGGCGTCTCTGGAGCCGGACACAATGTAGCAGTCTCCTCCGATGTAGGACTCTGATCGGGCCAGGCAGGTCACCACGTCCCAGTGGCCGAAAACTATCTGGGTCAACTTCCCTACAGAGAGGAGGGATAAAAATAAACAATGACAGAAGGAAAAACACGCAGAGTGAATTAGCAAGTTTCCCTTTTTTTAATCAGGGAATAAATATTTTCTTTCTAAATCCACTCTACTTACAATATACGAACTATACAAATCAATAAACACACAACATGTTTAATAGCCACACAACCAACCAGTTTCGGTGGAGTAAACGCGGAAGCTCTTGTCCCAGAAGCCGCAGACGAGGATGTAGCGGTTGTCGGCAGTAACCACGAAGCAGTGGGTGTTGATCTGGATGCTCTGGTCCACCAGGTCAGTGATCTGTCGCTTGTTCACACCTGAGTTGTTCGCTAATGGGAGCACAGGGACGTTAAAAATGGAAGAACACAGACAAACACCTTACACCACGCATTTGAAATTAACCATGTGCTAAATTGGATTATTACATGTGTATCTGCTAACATACAGTTCAGTCCTGAACAATACAAATGCTGACTGCTGTCCATGACTCACAAATTAGAAAGCGGCCTCCACAACTATATGCACTACTGATTAATACATGTAAAAAGACCCAAAATAATTACAGTTTTTCATTGGAGTTATATAATCTCAAACCTTTCTTTCCAACGGAAAATCCAGACTTTATACAAGCACATTAGTTTAGAAATAAGTGTTTTCTATCACAAAACCAATCAAATCATTACCTCCTTAAGGATTCCAACAAAATAAATATAACATAAGCATTTTTGTTAAATTTATAAATCCAAGAAGCTTTTTGGTTAGACTTGGGCTTTTATGACAAATTTGTGTTTTATATTCCTGTTAAAGATATTGGATGTCATGTGTCATTTTAGTATGCTACCTTTTTTGTTAAGCACAGAGTTTGGGACTTGAGACTTGATGACTTGGACTCGAGTCGATTCGTGTCGCTGTTTTTATGACTTGTGACTTGACTTGAAAAAAATTAAAATACTTGCGACTTGACTTGGACTTGGAAGTTAAAGACTCGGGACTTGACTTGACACACGATGACTTGAATGACTTGAGTGTTATTATTACATTATTCACATCACGTTCATCATGTTTTCAGTTTGAATGAAGTTTTTTATAAAAAATGCTGGATAGTCAAACATTTTAATTTGAAATCGGCTGGCCGAGAAAAAAAAAAGAAGAATGAAATCGGCTTGCCGCGTCAATCAGCCCGCCCTCTCTACGTTGGCCTCCACGGCAGTGCCCACTGACAGATGTCAACATGTCGGCCGTACCTAAGGTTATCAACTTTGGGTATAAGGATTTCATTCAAGAGGGAAAACGAAGAATAGCAGTTTGCAAGACGTGCAACATCGGAATTACCGACAATCAGACAACAACTTCAAATTTCGTCAGACATTTGAAGCTCCATTCTGCCCAGTAAGAGCTTGTCAATTTAATTAATATCAGATCCTGCTTACATTGTCTGGTTAGTTGGTATTTTAGCCAGGGCAGGAAATAAGCACCCGCCACCGCCTATTTGGCTGGTGGCGGGTGCTTATTTAATTAGCGGGTTACTGCTATCATCAACCCACACGCCAGTCTGGTGGGTGGTAGCGGTAGCTACAGCGCATTAAATTTTTTGCAGCTGACCACTGGTTACGCATTCACTGGCAGTGATGCGCCTCTGCTCCCACCGGACGGTTGCAGACGCTGATGTAAGCCTATAAGAAAACTTTACACTACAGCAGTGCCGTCTTTTTAACAGTCAATGAGCATGCCATCACGGCATGCCCCGACAGACAGAATAGAGGCCCCGTGAAGGGATTAAAAAAAATAAAATTAAAAAAATGTAAAAAGCCGCGACAATGCTAACGTCCGTCGCACATGTGTGCTGCATTTCGAGCACATCAGGCTAGAGAGGAGAAGTGGAAGATGAAATGGAGTTATCCCTCAGGAATGTGAAAAGGAGAAATAAATGAACTGAAGGAACAACAGAGAGAGAAGGGCTTTAACGAAGTTTAATATTGGCTTTTATTTGTTTTAATTGTTTCAACTCCATGTTCAAAAATAATTTCATTTGGCGTGTTTGTGTTATCAATAAATCATTTTATGAAGTTATGACTGAGATATTTTACTGAACATGAGTACTTACAAAGCAAATCTGAAGGTAAAATTACAATAATGTGACTTGACTTGGACTTGACTTGACATAACCTGTGATTTGACTTGACTTGCCCAAGAAAAAAAGACGTGAGACTTACTTGAGACTTGCACATGTGTGACTTGGTCCCATGTCTTTTATTAACACATTTGTACTTATTTTACACCTTGCCAACATATGATGAAGAAGTTTTTAACTAAGCTAAATAACAATTTAAAAACCCTTTAACTTAATTCAAAGCTCACAGCTAGAAAACTGAAGCAAACTGTCACATCTTGGGGTCACGAAGTCTCCATAACAACCACTTGATGCTATCAAAAGATCACATAAGGTTTGGAGTTTTAACAGAAGAGGTATTTCCTTTTCACAATCATAAATATAAGCCAATTTGCTTAACTCCACTGGGACCTTAACTGGTAGCATGCGGTAAGTTCAGTTGCAACTAAGACAGAGTGGTTTTTTTTAGCAATAAACCATTTAAGTATGTAAAGCGTGAAACTGAGTACAGATATCTGAAAAGGCTGATATTTTTTAATAAATTGTTAAGTAAGGTAAACTATGTGTGATGCTGTTGGTCTTCACGCTTCAAAATGCCCTTTGAATCTTAATGGAGTGGATTGCATCATAGACATTTGGAAGTGTCAGGAGATTTTAATCAAATATTCTTCTGATGACATCTAACTGAAAAAATGGCTCATCATTTCTTAGGAGAGATAATGGTGCTCATCTATTGCCGTCTCAGCGCAGGAATGATGCACCAAATACAGAATCATCTTTCTTTCATGGTCATGTCAATTCATAGATCTAACTCCAACAGAGAGATTGTTGGCTGAGCAGGCGAGGAGGAAACAAAAAGGATTCAGCAGTATAAATATAATACCAAGAGTATCAAGAGTGGGGTAATGTATTTATTACGCAAGTTTTTATGTCAGAAAAAGAATATTGAAATTTTTTCTCTTGAGTAAATTTCCCCAAATTAAAGGTTGGATTTTCCTAAAATTTTCAGCATGAAATTAGAACTTCTATAAAAACAAATAATCAATGTAATCTGTTGATTAAATGTTGGTCCACTGACCTATGAGAGGATCCATTTCTATGGGTAGATGATGAGCCTGTTCTAAAGAGTATCCTGGAGCTCCACGGAGGCCTGGACAGACAGATACTAGAGTCATATTTCTGCGTAAGACATTTTGGTCAACGCAAAAATACAATCGAGTCACTGCAGCACTCACCAACAGTGTTGTGCCAGCGGTTTACGGCAAACAGCCGGCTACACGTGACGGTGACAGCTGCCGGTATGCTGAGGTGGGGCAGCGTGTTAGCTGCAACATGGGTGACGGGCGAATTGGAGGGAAACTTCAGCACCATGATGACATCCTGCTGCATCTGATCTTTAAACATCAGAGGGCTCTGGGGAAGGAAACACTGGTGAGACAGACAGAGAGGAAAGAGAGAAAAGGACAGAGAGAAAGAGGAGGGAGGGTCAAGGTATATGATGGAGGAAGGGTTGGAGACAAAGGAATAGGTAAAGACAGAAAGGATGGGACCGAGGGAGGGAAGGGAAAAGGTAAATTAGTGGGAGCACAGGGTCAGAACAGGTTCACACACTGAGGAGGCTTGAGAACTAGGAAGGGAGGTGGAGGCACTGGCTGGTCGGGGTTCAGGACTGACAGGTTTGGGTTGGACATATGGAGACATCGCAGCCTCATACTGCTGAAACTCAAATATCATTATCACATACACTCGTATGTAATAAAACTTTTGTTGATAATATAAGCAATTCAATAAACGTATAACTGGAAATATGGTAGAGTTGGGCAAAGATTTTACAGAATCCATTTATTTTTATATGGAAAAAAGGAGAACATAAAAGAAAAATCTCTCTGTTCACAATAACAATGACTAAATAGATTCTTTGTCTGCAATTGATTCAGAGTTATTAAAAGTAATGTCTGCTGTTGTCTCTCACCAGGTGCATGGCGGAAGAGCGAGGCGGGTGCGGCTCTATCAGCAGCTGGGAAGGGACCTGACCGGAAACCTGAATCTGAGTCTCAATCACCTGAAGATAAAAGAGACAGAGACGGCTTTAAAGCTGAAGAAAGAGAAGGTTACGCATTATTTGATGAACAATACAAAGTTAATAAGAGCTTCAGTGCCCTGCAGAAATCCTGACACCCTTTGGATTTTTCCACATTTAATCGTTTTACAGTGTCTCTTGGTCTTGATAATGTTAGTTTTTCACTCATTTTCTCTGAGGACTCCACAGAACAGTTGGATTTATATTAGGATTAAAGGGGGTAATCTATTAGGTAATCTTTGAAGGCAGTTGGCTTCCCCACATTATATTAAGAGGTACTAGAGTTAAATTTCACTTTACAATTATGCACTACTTTGTGTTGGTTTAGTATATAAAATCACAGTAAAACACAATAAAGTTTGTATACTTAATGTGACAAAATGTGGAAAGGTTCAAAGCATACAAAAACGTTTGCAAAGGACTGTAGATCTACTGCATGTACATTCAAATGATTGTAAAAATTTCTGATGATAAAAAATTAGATTTCAGTTAAATCTGGATCATGTGTCAATCAATCTATCAAGGTTCTCCAACCTCTCGCTGTACAGTGTCCAGATTGTCTAAGTTTACAGCTCCCTCATAGGACAGGAAGTTGAACACGTTGAGAGCTCGGACTGCTTCTGGCCCTCGTTGCTTGTAGCCAAAAATGAGATCGATCCACTGGTGAAGCTGGCAAGAAACAAACTCGCTCTCCAATGCCTGAGCGGTGAGAGAGGTGAAAAGCAGAGAGTGAGAGAAAGAGGACAAGAGCATAATTAAAAATTTGTCAAGAGGTCGAGTTGACAGCCATTTGTGCGTCTCAGAAAAGAGTGCCCCTCCTACCATTCTGTTTATGCGGACAAAGTCTTCAGGTTTCTTAGCCCAAACAGGAAGCTCCACATCGGACACAGGAACGCCATCATCGCGCACGCCTAGTTCGTACTCGTTACTGTTCACAAACATCTCAGGCAAGTAGTAGAACTCTGGGATCAGTTCCTATATGACATGAAACACATAACTTTAATCTTCATCATTCGAATAATCTTCAAACAGCTTGTTATTAGCTGACTAGGAAATTCGATGCAACACCTGTTATTAATAACTCAATGCAATATTTCCATATCAGTGTTGACATCCAATACATACATGATTCAGTAAGTTAAATTATATTTGCAATAACCCAAATAAAATAGGAAAAGAAAAGAAAGAAAAATAGAATGAATGTATTCACAACAGTTTTAATATGTCAAGAATTTAATAAATACATGATTAAATAAAGCAAGAAAATTTTACATTCTAATTAAAGTTTAATGTTAAAGCTACATTTAAATACTTGTATTATAATAATGTATTATATTGCAATTCCCAAGGTATCGTTTACTGAGCAATAATTTAAACTGTCTCTCCAACTTGATAAAGACCCTAATTGCTGAAACAAATCTATACCGTGATTCAAATTAATTAAAATTCATTAGGATAAATGCTTTTTCATTTTAAAAATACAATTGCATTTTTTCCTCATAAATAAAATCAACAAGAAATACCACAAACTGCTTTTTCATTTTCTTCTTAAAAATGGCTAATTCTGTGACTTATTGAAAACGATAAAGACCAGGGCATCTCTTTTTTTTTCATGTACATCCTGCAATTTTTTTTTTTGATAATTCAAATAAAGTTGGCAATCCCAGGCGGCACAAAAGAGCGCATTCAGTACCCTCTCTTCACCCCCTTACAGTACGTACATTTCTAGCACGACTGGATTTATTATATATGTTTAGGCGTTCAAAAAGCCAATTAATAAATGTTTTCTGTAAGTATTATTTGCTATCTAAGATACTAATAGTTAAAACGCTCACTTATTCAACATTTAGGAAATAATTATAAGCAATTTTACCCCCCCTTTTACCAATTTTGACTCTCCCTTTATGTTATGTCTGAAAGCGTCAATATCATGTACAATCTCTGTATCTTATGTGAAAAGGATGGAAAATAAAACATGTTACATTTGCATTTTGGCACAGAAGGTCCTATGGACCTTGAAACTCCATCATCTGTTGGTGAAAGTCACCGTTTAGAATCCAAAATAGGTCACATATGTGATTCGTATAAGTCTAAAGAGGAGAACAATTGGCTGCAGCAGGGGGCAGCAAGTTTTCAGGAAAACAGTCTTCATGTGACTTCATGTGCTTTTTAAATCCGCTGAGTTATGAAGGATTAAAAACAGTTTTGACCGATCTCATGTCTTGTTTCCTTTTATTCCGGCTGCATGATGGTAACTTCAGCCACAGATCATGACTCTTTTTCCATCTCTTTCAGCCCGAAAGCACAGCTGTTCATGCTTTGAACCAGTAGAAACGAAAGTTATGGCATCAACATTAACGGACTCAATGCTGTGCTGCAACCAAAGCGAGAAAAAAATACTTTCTCACTCTGTCCTGACACAGAGATTCCTGTGAGTTTTTAGAATGATTATTAAGAGACTATTCCTAAAGGTTTAGGGCTGCTGAGCAGGGGCGTATCCAGGAGGTTAATAAAGAGGGGCAAAAAGGGCCCATGGTGGGTCTGGGACTGTAGAACCAAAATAAAAGCAGAGATGTTCTTCTAGCGGGGACCCAATCAGAGCTGGTCACAGTTTTCATCTGTTAAAATGACCTTTAAAGTCATTTTATTTTGGTTTATGTAACAACTGACTCTTAACTCTACTAATAATGTTACAAAGTAATAATATTAGGCGGATACAGAGGAAGCTATATTCTAAAAAAATAGCATGCTTAAAAGCTATTTAAGTGATTAGCAAAAAATAAAAGAAAATCACAAATAAAACATTTCCAACTTATTTTGCGACTTTTCACAAAAGCTGCCGATACATCAGGCATTTTAGGCCGCAACGATCACAAAAAGTACTGCAAAATCCTGGAGGGACAGGTCAGTAAGTGAATGAATGGCTCAATAAATTATTTCTCTATAAGGAATCATATATAAATTATCGTTTGAACTTATTCATTTTACTGTATTTTTTTAAATGAGGTTTTATTTCGAAAAAAAAAAACGAACTTTTAAATAAATGGATGTAAAAGCATTTTAATTTGATCACTGTATTATTTTAATGTCTTAGTGCAGACCCGTCTCACACAGACCGAATTGTTTTTAGGGATATCAACTGCTTCCTTCATTTTGTCCATCAGATATTACCTTAACATCCGCTGTGTCCCTCTGGCAGTTCCTCCACGCGCGGCTGATACCAGAGAAGGACCTCTCTGGATGGTCAAATTTACCATCATTGGCGTTGAGGAAAAATGTGGTGAAGGGCTCCTACAGGCACAGAAACATTTACATTATTGCAAAGGAACCCGTAAACATCCAAAACGTCGAGGATTATTACTGTTTACAAAGTGTGTTATGTGAACACTTACTATTCTGACCATCCACATCAGTGTCGAGTGAGCTGTGGAGTATAAGGTTGTGTAGTGGTGAGGAGGTGTGCCGTCATCGTCCCAGGTCTCATAACGCTCTGCGTAAAACGCTGCTCGCTTGGGATTCAGAGCACCGATTGGCTGAAAAATTACACATTGTTGCTAAAAAAATCTGAACAGCATCCACGGTAACATTATTCCCACTACATTCAGTTTAGCCTCTAATTCATGCTGAAACTGGACAGAAAATCATGATCTGCATATTACTGTTATTATGTTTTTTACAAAATCATATTAGGACATGTTCCTAACCTTGGAAAGGTCTCGGAAATTGCCGGGCAGAGTTAGATCAAGCTCCTCTGAATCATAGTTGGTAAGGACCCATGGGAAGACAGGGTACTGGTTCAAATCATTGTAGGTCCTCCCTGCAGGGACAAACGTCCAAGAACAGAGATGAGGCACTACCTCACAAAAGAAAGTCATGCAGTGGAAACATTTTACATTGCATTCTCTGGCAGTGCCAAGTAGTTTTAGTAGATTTATAAAGTGTCGGTCTACAGACGTTCAGAAATGGACATCCAATCATCATAACATATTATACTTTTAATTGAATATCTGAATAGTTCTTTTGTTCAGAGAGGAAGGATTAAACAACAAACATTTTCCAGGATTTCTATAAATTAGTATTTGAGGCACCCATTTGAATTCATGATGGATATTCTGCAATCTACTTGAGGTCGAAAATGATACATACAGACACAGTTACATATACACACTCCTACTCCTGTTTGGGTTAATGCCCTGAAAACTGCACTTAGACTATCAAGAAGGTTCAGGAATATTTCTGTCTGATTATTTAGTTTAAATTTAATCTAAAATAGTTGATTTCCTGGCACTTGTTTTTCTTTTAAGCATAATTCACAAGGTTTCAGCAGGGTTCAGGAGCCTTTCTAAACCTGGTTGGGATAGTCATCCTGTTAGAACATCAACTTTTAAGAAAAACATGGATCAAATATCAGCACTGAATTGCAGTAGCACTTTAAAAACAGCACAAAGTAACAAAAGGCAACAAAAAAGTAATTAAGAATGAATAAACATAAGGAGGATTAATATGATATATTTAACAAATTCAAAAGTCTAGACTACAAACACACACAAAGATGCATTATACAGGTTAGTAAGAAGACTGGATTGTAAAATGAATTTACCTGCAATAGTATTTAGAAACATGAGGTACTCAAAGTTGGAGATCTCTCTCCTCTGCCAGCGCTGCGTCATGTTCGACGACTTAAAAAGCTGACGCGGGGTAGCCAGGGAGATCCGCCTGAGACGTAAACGCAAGCAAAGATACGATATTTATTTTCAATCTTTTTTCTTATTCTAATAAGACCAGTCAGAATACACATGGTTCAAACCTGGCTTGTGGAAGTCCATAACTCGTTCCAACCCCGACCCGAGGGAGGCTGTAGACGACCCTTTTGACTGTGGCCTGGTCCGGAAAGTTAAACATCACAGACGCTGAAGAGGACAAGAAAAAAAAAAATAAATAAACATGTTGAAAATGTTTTGTTCTAATGGTATTTTTTATGCTCTTTTTTTAGACTGGGTGTAGGGCAAGGTAGAAAGAAATAATTTATCTGCTGTCACTTTTCATACATGAGAAGTGTTTAATATGAGAGAAAAACAGCGGGCAAAGAAAAACGAATCAATAAATAAATAAAAGCCAAAGAAGCTAGAGATGGCTAAACAAACCAGAAATGTGTTGAAACTACTTCGATATTTGATTCAGTCCAGATTTAGTTTTTCAATAACTTATCATTACAATAAAAAATCTAAAAAAAGTCAAACCAAAAATTAAGATGAGTATGTTTTTAGAAACATTTTTAGTATATTTTGTACTTGGGTGGGCAGGAAGGCTGTTCTTTAGGCGGGGGGCGATGCAGGAAAATGACACTGCAGCTGCAGCTTTTCTTCTTGCGCAAAATATTTTTTTAAACAGAAGAACCAATGGATCTGGATGACTTATCAAATAAAAGCAGAGCTAACTGATATGTTGCATAAAAACCTTTAAGGATTTCATAGTTTATGGTAAAATCTTTGCAGACTCACTTCTGTTGGCCATGAAGACCTCTAGACCTGTATTCTGCAGCAGGTACCGTCTGGAGAACACGGCCCGGATCTCGCTGAACATCCATTTCCCGTGCAAACCCTCTGAGTAGGCCAGCACCTGTTGAGAATGGAGGTCATTATACCACACGAGAAAATTAAACATCTCTTCTTTCTTCTTCTTTTCTATTGTATTTCTGCTAATTGATCAGTAAAAAAAAGAGTGTATTTTCTCTCACTTTAGCATCCATCTTCTTGAAAGCAGGATCCTCTTCATCGACTTCAAAGTAGATCTCTGTGGTGGTGATGGACAGAGTGCCTCGAGCCACCACTACAGGAGCTACCAGCTGAGCAGGAGTACTCAGAACCACGGGGCCTGCAGGAGGATGGGGTAATATTAATTTATCTTTTCAAAGCCCTGACCGACCTGAGATCAGGAGGAGCATCAAAGAAATGGAAACATCAGAAGCATTCCAAATAGGTTAGGATTGATTCTTGATCTGCATTTTCATCTTGGTTTGGACTTTCAGGTGTTAAAGCCATCAAGGTTGGATCTGCATCAGAATCAGTTTTAGTAGCTTCTTATCAAATCTGTCAGTGTCAGGTGAATCAGCTGGATGGTTAGTGCAGCTCAAAAAAACATTTTGAAAGGACCAACTTGCCTTTGGAGGTAAAAAGTCGTGGACGGAAACGTACTAAAAACAAGAGTCATATAATGTTTAATGCTCAGCATGAAGGCATGTGGGCCGTGTGTTTGTGTGCCTTTATGTGTCTCCATCTTACCAGCGAGGTTATCGATCTCTTTTTCCTGCAGCAGACTAACGGCATCATCATCTCCCTCCAGCATTAGCTCCGCCTCTGGATTCTGGGTGACCACCGACTGACTGCGGAAGTTCTTTTTCGACTTTACACCCCCCTCCTCCTCATCCTCCTCTGGGCCTTTGTTTCACAATCATGCATAAGATGCCTAAAGTTTACTTTGACAGAGCATATTTTTTACTATCAAGAAATTACTGACCGTAGTCATCCAGAGCTTTTAGAGAAATGTCGGCGTGTGTGGATCCAAAGGCATTTCTCACAAATCTTCTCCTCCGCCTTAGGTCATCCTCCCAGTAGTCCAGACGCCAGAAGTCATGTAATTGGCTGAAAAAATTTGATGGGGAGTTGTTGGTGTGAGCATTTTATGTAGTGAGTACCAGTTAAAGTATTTACTCTCAAATAATATAGTTAGATGGCCATGTTATTTGTTATTAAATGATTCTGTAAACAAAGAAGAAATATGTAGTCACATGTTATTTTCAGGTCTGAAAAACGCAAAAATTATTTTAAATATTTCAGCTTGTACGAATGCTGTTGTTCGTTTGAAATGTTTATATATATATTGGGGATGCACTGCTTTCTGGACTGATATCTCTCTTATGTACTGTATCATGAACCGATACTTAAAATGTGAAAACTGCAATAATTTCACAGAACATTTTTATTTTTCACTTGAAATTTTAGTTCTGTGGTCATAGTTATTAATATTGTTTTGTCTAATTCACCATCTTTTGTTGAAAAAAATAGATAAGAAAATGAAACCTGTCTTCCAATTCACCTTTGCACTTTTTTTGTGTGGTAGAAGTATCAGTATTGGTACTAGGTATAGGCAAGTACTCAAATCCAAGTATCGGTACTGTATCGGTTTGATACAAATAGTATTGTTGCATCCCAAATGATCCCTAATATATATATATATATATATATATATATATATATATATATATATATATATATATATATATATATATATATGTATGAAATCAAGAAGTTGGGATAGAATACAGAAACATCTGTGCGGAGTATGAACTGGAAACTCCTAGCACAAAAAGGGAAATGCCTCCAAAGGTGGTGGAGAATGATTGAGTAAAGATCCTGTTGGACTGGTTGTACATACATCAGCTGTGATAGCCTTCACCTTGAATTGCCATCAAGCACATTGAAAATGAATCAGACTTGTACGTTTTTCCGCTCACCTCTGTGACATTGTCCCCCACGCTCCGTGCTTATTGGTCAGGATGTTGAGGATCTTCTGTTTAAGCTGGTTGGCAGTCACATGATCTCTGTGTTTGGCGGCACTGATAAGGTGGTCGCACATTTTCTCCTCCTCTCTGCGGTCCGCAGCGTACTGAGCACAGTTAGACTGAGCAGAGGGAGGGAAAGAGTTAAACAAAGACACTGCACATTATAAAACTAAAATAAAAAGCCTTAGATAACTGAATGTGTAACATTTTTGATCAAAACATGTTAAATTGTAATAAGATATAAAAGTTCTAACTGTTTTGTCCAGTAGAAATAAAGCAGGAAGCAAGGGATGAAATGAATGACCACCACTAGGTAGATACTTCAGAGCTTTAGAACAGTATAGCGACGTAGAAGGAGAGTCCCTGTTTACCTCAAATTCAGCGTGTTTGTGGACGTCCTCGGCTCGCTGTCTGTTCAGGATGAACTCTGCTTCATTTGCAACACGCACGATGTGATCCTTCATGGCATGGCACAAAAGTCTGACAAAAGAGTTCAGATGTGAGTAAACCATGAACTTATAAATAACAGAGGATGAAATGTATTATGGCTCATTTTTTATTTAAGGCAAAAGGTTTGATGCAATGTGCCTGCAAATGATAAAAATTTAAAACGTGTTAGTGTTTAGGTACTACAGTTCACTGTTTTCTAAAGAAATAGTGCAGTTCTAGAGTAGTTTTTAGTTTAATTACATTATTTTTATTGATCTGTGATTTGATCTTAAATGGGTCAATCTCTAGCCACTACAGCTAGAGGAGTACATTTCAGCAATAAACATTATATATATACACACACACATACATACATACATACACATGCTTTTTATTTATTAGTTTTATTCTTAACTGCTGTCTTTAATTTCCATGCTTTTCTTTATCAGTGAATCATAAAAGCACATGCAAATAAAATTGCGTTGCATATCAAAATCATTGTTCTGATATGATGACCGGGAATTAAAGTACTTCTATACATTTATTTGTAGCTTTAAATGATTTTTTATTGCAGGAGCATTGTCACACTGAACATAAAAAAATTCAAGCTTTACTGTAATCACATAGTAGAAACGTAAAAAGCAAAAATATGCAAAAAAATAATTATTGTTATTCTATTTTGTTTTTTAACAAAATTAGTGTTGAAACATTTATCAACTTTGTGATATAATATTTTTACATTTTTTATTAACTCCCCAGAAAAAATGGTAGTCAGATTAATAAGTAAAAGTTCAGACACACTGATTGATTTCAAAAAGTAAAAAGCAAAGAATAAACTAAGAATCCTTCAGATTATTCTACCAAAATTGTCAGGGGAGCCAATAACTGTGGCACTGGTGATTTAATGTAGAATATTTCCAAGATTGTACTTAGAAATAAATAATAAAAAAATTTTATAACCCAAGTGTTGAACTCAAGAGGAACCGATAAACTTGGCATGGACTGTAAAGGGGTGGATAACCTTCAAGCTTCGATAGATTACCTTCCCTCATTGATGAGCTCAATGAAGGCCAGTCCAGCATTCTTCTGAATTGAGTTTTGCCACTCCTGTATGTGAAAAATAAGTCAAGATTAATACCTGCTCATATTTTTAATGCAGAAAATACAGTGTCTTAAACAATATTTGTTTTTTTTGTGTTTTGTTTTAACACATACTGTAATTTGAGTTATCTGAGAGATTTAATAGTTTTTAACAGTTTTCTGTCAGTGAATTTAAGTAATATGGAAATAAAAAATCCAAACCAATTTAACCCTACATGGAAAAAGTAAGTACCCATTAATTAGATAATAAATAAATCATATTAATCATCTTTACAATACTTTAACTCACAAAACATTACTGATTACTGTGATACCTGTGAAATATTACAAAAGTTACCTAAATGTAGCCTTTCTGGCAAATATATGACTGAAGATTAAATTCTTGATATATATATATATATATATATATATATATATATATATATATATATATATATATATATATATATATATATTCAGACAAAGATTTGCCAGAAAGGCTCTGTTTAGGTAACTTATATATAGCCAAAAAGCCATACCTCCATCTTGGAAATAAGGCCAAGTGACTCAGGTATGTACCAAAACCTAGGAACTGGGGTGCAGGGAAATGGGATTAGGTTGTCTGGGCTGATAAATTAAAATTTGAGATTATATAAAGAGACTGGGATTGGGAGGAGGCCTACATCCACAGAAGATATGTGGTTGGTTCTTCAAGATGTTTGGAAGAATCTACCAGCTGAGATCCTTCTTAAACTTTGTGCAAGTGTGGCTAAAAGAACTGATGCAGTTTTGAAGGCGAAGGCTGGTCACACACAAATATTTATTAGTTTAGATTGATGAAAATAAATGATTAGCACTTCTATTTTTGAAAGCATTGTTTGTTTAAAGCATTTTTTTTACTCTCGCCTAAAATCTTTGCAAAATACTGTGTATATATGACAAAAATAAAAAAGAAGGGAACGTCATGTTTGATTTGTGTAATCAAGTGGATGTTAGTATAAAATGACTCAAATCGAAATAGAAGAACAATTTTTCATAGCTCTACCAATATTACTAAAAACGCATCTATGATTTTCCATTTCTTTTGCATATGGGAGGGGAAACTTTCCAATGGGACAACACTGCTGCTGAAAGCCTGAAAACTATCAGCGCTCCATTAGCTCCACTGGCTCTTAAGGCCATCTCCTGTTACATCCCCAGTATCTAACGGATCGATTTCTGGGCTGGAGTTTGCTCTCCAAGGGGCCTCTAATGGCAGACGAAACGGGAGTCAGGGGTAATACTATACATGCTGACGAGCTGCCTCCCCAAAGACAAAAGGAAAAGGGAGTGGTGAGAGGAGAGGGTAGAAGATGAAAGCAGTTGCTACTAAAAACACTGAGGCCAGAAAAGCAGAAGAGCCTGGAAGTATGACTGATGATGGAAAGAAGGAGAGAAGAGAACACAGATGGAGTGACTAATCTAAAGAGAAAAACCAGGAGGAAAGAACTTGTGGAAGACTCCAAAAAGACGAGCTCTTATGAGGAAGAATCAGAAAAAACGGAGCCAAGATGTGAGACAGACTATGAATCTTAAAAGAAAACTGGTTTCCCAGCACTCTGATGGTGAGTGTCATCCTGTGTTTTGATCAACAACAAAAAAAAAGAAAAAAAAGAGAGACACCGGGTTTAATGCATGCAGGCGAAAAGAAGCAGCAAACCTCTTACATTAGTCAAGATCTGATGTTTCTATGATTTAGATCATGCAGTTTTATCTAATGTAGGCTTGCATATCAGACCAGGTCATAGTACACCTGCATTAGGTATTTACCATTGTAAATTTACATTTTATGGATACTTTTAAAGAATCCAACACTCAGAAATGCTACAAAAAATAACAATGTGAAAAAATGTAGCTTTGAGGCGTGACTAAATGGGTTTGTTAAGGGCACAGCCCTTAGCTCATCTGTATCGGTTCTGGTGTCAACATTCTCCCATCAATACCCTGTAGATTATTCATGGGGTTCAGGTCTGGCCAGTCTGCTGTTCAATTCATCTCAACGATATCCTAGTCATTAAAGCAGGTACTGCTACCTTTGGCAGTGTGAGCAGATGCCAATTCCTGCTAGAAAATTAAATCAGAATCTCCATAAGCTTTTGAATAGGCTGTTGAATTATCAATTATCAACTCACCAAATGATTGTCAAACTCTGAATGCAAATTTAATTTAAGCGAACACCACTATTACACATATAATTGCCTGTTGTGAAGTGTGTTTTCGGAGTAATAGGACATAAAAATATAAATATTACTTTAGTAACAGTTTCAGAGGTATTTGTGACTAAAGTATCATTTAACCCCGTGAGGACTTCATAATGTATGTTTATGCATGCATGTTGTCTGGACAAAGGAATGATCAAGGTTGCTGTTATTTATTAACTGAAGCAAATCTGTATGTTTGAACTACTTTATCATTAAAGACATTATAAATTACAAATACATAAGTAGGGAAGTGAGGTGGAGGGCAGAAGGCATAGCTTTTTTTGACAAATGAATAGGTGGACAAACAGTGTAAAGAGAGGAAGAAACACAGCCCAAAAAATGGGTTATGTTGCTTACTAAACATTTTTGAAATACACCTTTTCCTCCCAATTAACCTATCGATATGCTTAAATGCTTCTTTAGCAATTCTTGCTACTGTTGGGCCATAAAACCTATATTAAAAATAGTTTTTACACTGGTCTAATGTAGCATTGTAAATATACTGAAAATACAGTAAAAATACTGAAACTGAATTCTATCATTTCATTTGCTCTAAACTATATTCTGTATGAAACAAATTATATTTAACTTTTCTTTTTTTATTTTGAAATTTTAAAATAAAATACGTTAACAATCCAGTTTACAAAAATGTAGAGGAATAATGAGAACGAAGGTGAATAGCCACCAACCTGAGAACAGAGCAGCATTACGAGCTCCACCACAGATGTGCTCGACTTCATGCACACTAGACCTGCAGAACAGACACAAACACCACAGTCAGAGGAGTATTTCTTCTCCTCATCTGACAAAAAAAAACTCACATTGTCCCAAGACACTAAAAAATAGGTAAGGTTACAGAAGAGTTAGCAATTTATGTTATTACAAAGTCACCAAAGTCTAAATTACAAGAGGCATGCTACAGGAAAGACAAAAAAAAGAGAAATACAGAAAAGAAGATGGTGGAAGAGGAAGAGAAAGGAGGGAGGAAAACTGAGAAAAAGGAACACAGAGACAGTGAATCACAAAACAGGAAGCAGGTGAGCAGATTGAGGAAACATTTAGGACAATGTATAATTCAAGTGATGCTAAATATAATCTGATCTAAAAACATACATGGCTATCTAGCTGAGTTCATACAGTGCAAAGTAGTGATTTTATACCTGTTTGACGAATGAGTGAAGCAGCTCAAAGACGCCCATTCACTCGGTGTATCTCAAAACACACACACCCACCCACCAACCCCACACACTTGGTGTTCCTTGCACTCAAACACGGCAGTGAGGCACAGGGAATGAGGAGACTCCACAGAGAGGGACGCCAGTTAGGAAAAAAAGGAGTCGTGTACAGCACCTGTACCTTCTATGAGCAGTTCCTGCCCATGGCTACCCAGCAGCGTCCTGGACAGGAAGGGAGCAAAGTCCACAAAGATCTCCCTCAACAGCGGGGCCACCTTCTCTAGAGCGCGCTCCAGCTTAGTGGTGATGCTGTGGAGGAGAACAGGGCATAAAGGACAGATGAAGAAAAAAAAAAGCAGTGAGGAGATGTTAAGCGACAGACAGGAGCTTAAAATATGTGGTATATACAAACACATTTAAAACAGACATGCATGAGAGAAATGAGCAGGGAAATGTGAGGACGAGGAAAAAACAGGGAGTGAAAATCAGACAAGGACGACTCAAAAGATCAGAATCAAACAAAATGATGATGGGTTAGGTTTGGTGGCACGGCGGCTGTGTTAATATTGGGAAGGTGCTGCAGTTAAAAAGCTAATCACTGAGAAAATTAACTTTAAAAATGAATGAGGCAGCGTTAAGAGACTTTTTCATGTGTAACAGCTCAGTTCAGTTAAATATGGAAAATCTGACAATACTTGTGATCCACTTCCTTATTATGATCTATGTAGACTTTTTGTTATATTTTTCTAGTAAATGAGCAAAAAATATTTCAAAAGTTAAGGCATGCATTTAATCAATATCTATCAATATCTGTACAAATGGCCCATTTTAAAAGGCCTAATTCAGGAAAACTGCAGATCAAGACTTATTGGATATCAAAAAACCTATCTTTAACATACAATTCTCTGGTTAAAAGTTTGCATGAACTCATCATGGAAATAGATTACATTGATTTTGAACTTTTATGTATGCATTTCTTCTGTTTCTTTCAGTGTGTAATATAGAAAGCACGGGCGGCTTCAGTGAAGAATAAAAGCAAGAGTTTAGAAGTCCAATTTATTTTTAATTTAATGCACATTTTCTTAAAATCTGCCAAGTGCAGATAAGTAATTACTGACTTAACTGCATGTATATATTTGGGCCTATTTCCATCCATTTGAACCTGTGTGATTTGAAATAAAATACAAAAATTCAAACTAATTCAAACAAAAACAAAAATGATTGCAGAAATAACATTTTATTAAAGGCATCATTCAAGTCCATGATAGGGAGATGTAAACTTCTGGCTGGTATAAATATTAAGTTACATTGGTTATATTTTACCCCTTTTCTTTGCTATAATTGATATAACAAGAAACATTTGCAGTAAGAAGCCAGAAAAATAAACTTAAAAAAAAAGCATGACAGAAATGTATTTCTCCCAGCTATTCTTCTTTTAGTTCAGATTTATATTTGGGTTCTATGAAGTTATCAGCAGCCAGTATCTTACATGTGGCAGATAGTGGAAAAAAAGAGATAAAAAACAGAAAAAAATTCTATAAAACTGAGTTTGCATGAGCCAAAAAATATTTTTAAACAGAGCTTGATCCATGACATGATGATAATTCCTGTTCCCCCAAACTGACAGCTTAAAGATACTAACTATTGATTACTACAATACACAACCCCACCAAAGTTATCAAGTTTTGAAAACAGGTGAAAAAAACTGATAAGAAAAAAAAAAGAATCACCAGGTTCTTTTGGAGGCTTACATGTTTGATGACAAGAGGCAAAATGTAAAGCAAGTTTTACAGAAGCGGCAAAGTTTGTTGTCCCTAATGCAGTACAGGTTAAAAGAATAGTGTAACCCAGGTCTGATCTAGACCTTGGCCTTTGAGTGTGTGAAGACAACCATGCAGTAAGGGACAGACTTTAATGTGGTGCTGTAAATGTGAACAGTATGAGTTGTTTGGCCTTAAAACAAAAGCAATGCCATCATCTTGCTGAAGCAAAGATGTCTGACTTTTGTTACATGGTGTACAGAGAACATTTAGTAATAGCTGGGCAGAGCAGAAAGGGTGTGGTGGAGGGTGTGGCAGAAGGGGAAAGGGGACAGGACGGGTGTCTCCTTGCCTAAAACACTGTCCTGCATCTCGGGGGGCTGCCTGGAAGCCTGCCAGAGAGCTAAAAGACTTGAGCTCAGGGGGCGTCTGACCGCTGCGCAGCGCACACTGCGCCACCTCACAATAGGCACTGGAATACAAACCACACATAAAAAAACACACATGCAGACATGCACACTGATTAAGGATCACACGTACACATCCACACACTCCTGTGTCTGCTAATATTAAAGTACAAACTTCTACAAATCATTTCCTCTCTTTAAGTCATTTCCTGGTTAGTAAAAAATGTATTCAAACTTCAGAGACAGGGTTTTTACCAAGACAAAACAAAGATGTTAATGACACTTTGATTTACAGTACATGTTCTCTGGAAGACATTAAGAGTGGTGAGCTCAAGGTTATATTAATGCATTGCTTTAAGAAAAGTTTCATACCCCTTGGAATGTTTCCTATTTTGTCACATAATTGACAGAAATGTCACCGTATATTATGGAGATTTTTTACATCATAGACCAACACAAAGTCATCAAACATGGTTATTTTTTAAATAAAAATTAAAAGGTGTGGATTTAATTATATCGAGCCCTCCTTACTCAGTAGTTTAGAGAATATTTTTTTGCTGCAATAACAGTTGTAGCTCGCTTGAAGTATGTTGCCAATTCTTTGCAAAGTAACAATCAAGTTTAAACAGATAGAAGTCTGCGAACACCAATTTGTGCCACAGAATTAGGTCTAGACATTGACTGGCATCTGGACTAAACCAGCTGTTTGATTAGTTTTGTTGTCTTGCTAGAAGATCAGCCTCCACACCTATCTCTAGTGTTTTGCAGCCTCCAACAGGTTTTCTTTCAGGTTCTTTGTTTATCTCCATGCAGCTTTGCTTCAACTCTGAGCAGATATGTACACAAGAAAATAATTCCCACCTAATGATGCTCCTGCTGTCACTGTGGGAACATCTTTTTCAGTGTAATGTGCAGCGTTCATTTTCGTTTCACGGTGTTTTCATGTAGGCCAGAAAGTCACATTTTGCACCTTTTATCCCCTTGTTCGTTGTGTCTCCTTCTGGGGTCGTATGAAATGGCAAACAGGTCTGTTAGGGATTCATCAGTGACAGTTATTTTCCTGCCATAGTCCTACATGGGCCAATTTTCTGGAGTACATGACTGTTTGTCCTGTAAACAAGTCCTCTCACTCAAACGGTGGATCTATGTAGTTTCTCCAGAGTTACACTGGATTGCTTGGCTGCTTCTCTCATCAATGCCATTTGTTGATGTTCTCTAACAAAACTCTGAAAACTTTACAGAACAGATGAAGTTATATTGAGATGAAACTACACACAGCAAACAATTGGTTTCTCTGGATTTTATTTGGGGGTATCACCGCTCCTTTCCATCGGACACGTAAGCAGCGCGTCATGTCAATGAAAAGTAATATGCAGCTAATAGCCCCCATTAAAGTCAATGAGACCATTTCCACCGGGTGCAAAGCAACGCGAATCAGATGTGTTCCAGAAGCCTGGCGATGCTGCCCTCTCCTACGTTTAGCCGGCTTTCAGAGAACATAAAGACACTGAAGAAGATGACCTCAGTGGCTTTAGTGCGTAAGAGGATGATGAAGACTGCGACCAGTTACTTTTCTGGAGGGCTAATGTATGTTTTATTTTCTAATCAGACGTGTTACTGTTGTATTGTGTTAGCACCACACTGGTTATTTTCAGGCAGTTTGAAAAAAAAAGAAGAATGTCTTAAATTCAACCCGAAAAATAATAATATTTACATATATTCGGACATGTATTTAGGTGTGGCCTATATCTGTACAAATGTTTCTTTCTTATTCAGGTGTGCTCAACAGTCTTAATATTATGAAATATTTTTTCCCTCTGAATTTCAGTTGTTGTTTTTTTGCCACTTTGTGTTGGTCTATCATCAAAAATTCCCCATCAAAAAACATCATGATTGTAACATCAAGAAAATAGGAAAAAGTTCAAGGAGTGCGAATGCTTTTTCATTGCACTGTAATTGATTGTGTTTCCCTTATCTATAGTGGAAGGAAAGCAAGCTAAAACACTGAAACACAGTCATTATGTCGAGGCTGAAGAGCAGCGTACAGCATTTATTAAGTGGCATGCATCAGTGGTACGTGTGCATGACAGCTTAAAATAAGTATGTGGAGAGGAATATTAATCTTAATCGATATTCAGCCTGGGAGTCAGGCGAGCTCATCTTTCACTTCCTCTAGCTGGATGGATCTGGACCTCCTCCTGGTGAGCTCAGTGTCTCTGTTTCTGTATGCGTGTGTATGTGTGTGTGCCACTGTGGCCATTGTTAACATCCAGCGGGTTTAATACCAAAGCTAGATCTCATCAAATAAGATAAATGAATGGTAATTACTTTACCTTTCTCTTGCAGATGTGGGCATTTGTGTTCAGAGGCAAATGCTCAGAATTTACTCATAAAATAATTTATACATTTCTCTTGTTTCACCTAAGAATTAGATCCGATGTTTAAATAAACTGAGTGTGGCTGATCTGAGGTATTAGCTGCCAAAGCTTTAGAGAGCTTGTAGCAATGTTCCTGATGCTCCCAGGTCTTCCAGACAATAAAAAAAACAAAAAAAAACATAATCCAATCTTTCTGTGTGCTGTAAGAACTCTCCAAGAAGGATGAAGGGGTGGGAGTGAGGTGGAAATATGATAACGACACACTTGAAGCCAGACAACAAAAACTAAAAAGGACAGAAAAAAAGAAAAAAAAGAGGAAGGAAATCAAATGGCTCAAGAGCTTTTATGACAGTGTTTGTACACACCTCATGTTCTCCATGGTATCCTCTGGCATTGGGGCAACCGTTTGCACTGCTGGCAGATTCTTACTAGTTGCGCCATTAACAAACGATGACGAGGAGGAAGAGGATGAGGAGGCAGAGTCTGCACCACCTGGGGGGGGGGGCATTGGGAGAAACACAGAGAAAAAATAAGGCAACCATTACAGATATGAAACATTTATATCACCAATCAGAGGCAAATGAATTCAAGTTGGATGTTATTTCTCCAGACAAGCTGTTGCACCTTGTCTGGTAATGGCTTGTGAAAATAGCAATCAATATAAAGAATCCGATGCAGAGAGCAAACTGCCCCAGACTCCTCCATAATGGATGCATAATACAGCACTGTATCTCTGACAAGCTGGCAGAGAAATGAATACTGATCTGCTGAGTGTGATGCTGCATCGGTTTCTATAAGAAGTGGGGAAAAAAAGTAAATAAAAGCAAATGTGCGTCAGTGACAGCCTGAGGTACGCTTTTTTGTTACCATTAAATAGTTTTCTAGCCATTTTCAAATTGTACTAATCTGGTTTCTGTGATGCAGAATCTATTTCTGAAATGGAGATGCTGATTCAGCTTCTTTATTGTCTGTTTTTTTCCCCTGGTATTAGGTAAGTGTGGAATAGAGCATGGACAGATATTTAGATGCTCGGGTTTGGGTCAGGCTCGGTCACATCAGAGGAGTGAGGACAAAAACCTCCACCTGTATCCAGGCTCTACAAAGCATTAGCAGTGTGCGATTTGTGAAAAAACAAGAGGGGGGATATTTATTTATTTTATTTCCTTTTTATTCATAAAAATAACAACAGGTTTGATTATGCTGGCTGGAGGGCATCTTGTGCACATATGGTTATCCTTTCAAAACTGACAGAAACATTTTAAAAACTAAATTATTGTTGACATAAAAATTATGACAAGATCAAATATATTAAGATGATTAAAATTAAAGATAAGAATTCATTTGACTCATCCAGTCATAGCAGGTGTCATCAGCACCTTGTCCGCCCTCTCAGACCCATAACTCGGCATATTTGTTTGCTGGGAAAAAAAAATCCACCTCTTGACCAGAGGAGCCCAGCCGGGGTCAGGTGCAGAAAGTATTTTCTGGTGTAAAAATCCGTACCCTCGGTTTATTAAACCGTGCGCTTCTGAGTTGGGCCTGGGTTGGACTAGGACATAAATATCTTAATGCCTGTCAGGTTCGGGTTGGTTTCGATAACTGCTCTTTCGGACGGTTTCAGCTGTAAAATAATGAGTTTTTAAAAAATATCTACAATAAATAAATGCAGAAATAAAATTGTTTTCATGGTAGTGGTAATATTTTTAATTGAAAAATAAAGTAAATGCAAAAATATTCTTGTTTGTGCAGCAAAATAACATATGTCCCTAATCTTTATTTGATTCGATAACTTTTTGTTGATCTATGGATAGATTACAAATAGCAGGAATTCTTAGTTATTATAAAAATGAAATCTTGGGAAAAAAACAACTAAGGCTGCTGATCAAAGCCCATTAATGTGCATTTGGCAGATTCTGATCACTGGTTGAAGATTTTTATCCACCTTCTGTGTTAAAATTCCACATTAAAAGAGGCTTTATTAGTCATTTAATACTGTTTAGCTAAAGTCTACATGTTTTTTTTTAAATTTCAGTTTAATTAATAAATAAACTAAGTTAAGGTCATTTGACAAAATAAAGTATTTTTTAACTCTTGAAAATATCAGATATTTTAATTGTTGTAAAATCCAAACAAAAATAAGGAAATTACATTTTTGTTCTTTCATTTCACAACAAACAAATATGTTAATTGTGTGGAGTGAAGTATTTTGATACCGCAGACAATTTTTATATTTATTTATTTTTTTGTAGGACCAAGGCTGCATCTACTGTATATATCCACCATTTCTGTGCAATCGCTCACCTGTTGTGTTGATCATGCTCTTGGGTGTTGCTGTTGCAGCAGCAAAAATGTTGGGTGTGCTGCCAGGAGTGGCCGAACCACTGGTGGTGGGTGTGCCCACTGTGTTGACTGACAGGCTGCCTGGTGGGGGCTTTTTTACTGGAACAACAACACTCCTGCAAAAAGATGAGACAAACTGTTGGAAGAAGTGGCACTTGAGATACTCGAGTTGAGATTTGTTGTGAAATAGTGCCTTATGTTTAAACAGAACTGAATTGATGTGAAACGCTGGCTCTGCAGTGTCTGGGACTTCTGTCCTCACTAAGGAACCACAGCACCTGGTGTTGGTAGCATATCAATATGAAGAGCAGGTATTTAACATTGTGAAGAAAATATATAACTGCATCTTAGAGTATTTGTATGAGTGTATTTATCTATTTTTTATAGAAACATTTAGGAAACTGCAAACTCCAAACTTTCCATTTAGTTCTTTAAAGCAAATGCTTACAATACAGGACTAAACAATTATTTTTAAATTTGGATGCAAATACATTTTTTTTGATTGACCAGGGGCATACAACAGATAGAACCTCTTTTACTTGTTCAATTTAATGATTCCGTTAAACTCTGGGGTGTAGAATAAGAAACTTGGGATCTTTAGCTCATGGACACGATGCATAAAATTGGTCTGAGCTATAGAGACAGGCCTTAGGAAAGATGCAGACATCTCAGGGAGATGGATACAGAGCATCCGCTATTAATAATGCATGCTGTATTCAATCAATGACTTTGCTCACAAAGGCTGTGACAGAGCAGTATCAAGGAGACTAAGTGGTGCAGATGAAATATAAGTAGCTAGTCATTTTTCAGAAAGACAGTTTGACGCGAGTCTCGACTAAACAAAAAAAAAAACTCTTTGCTGTTATTTAGCACTGATCATTTTTAATAGTTAGAAAACCTATTTCTTTTCTCAAATGCAGTGTGCAAATAGTATATTTGAGTTTAATTAATTCGTTTATACTGTTATGTGTATTCACTGAGGTTTCAATAAAACAGTAAAGACTTTACTTAACATAATAAACAAGACATCCAGCTCTAGTTCTTCCATTAGTGCATGAGTATTCAATATTGACTGTAATAATTGAAAACTGATGGATCTGTTTAACTCAGTGCTAACCAATCGATATCTGTCTTTGCAGAAAGAATATGACCAACCTGTCAAATGAGTGGAACTGCATGGGCAGCATGGGATGGGTCTTCAGGGCGGGGTCTGGGTGGTAGGGCGTTGGTCCGGACTCCTGACCCAGCTCTGTACCATCAATGGGAGCCGCCACCAAGCTCTTCAGGATCTCCTGCGTTTCAGGGGGGAGAAACAAATCTGGTGAACAGAGAATGATGCCTGAGGAAACTCTGGTTTAAGTGCAAGCTACTGTGTTACAGAGAAAATAAAAGTGCAACAAAGGAAGGTTTAAACTTTGAATATCCAGCTTATCAGTGGAGACAAGAGTGCATGCAGAAATTAGATACAGATACAATTCAGGCAGCATTTTTAAACATTCAGACCTTTTTTTTAATGCAGCAATTGTAATTGCCGAATTGATGCAAACTAAAAATAGATAGGTAGATCAATCAACCTATGGTCAAAGATCAATGATGTAACCATAAGACTAAGGTATACTTTAGTTATACCATATGAGCTGATTTTTTACCCTTTTTAGACGGTACAATTGCAGTGAGACTTTTTCATTGGGCCATATCAGACTCGGATAGGAGTCTGACAAAGTTTTGCCCACTCCTCACCTTCAGTGGTGAGATGTGTTTTGCATCTTCAGCTCATTTAACATCACCCTGCAGCATCACAATGAGATTAAGATCTGTGCATATATTTATTCTTTCCACTTTTAGGTGTTACACAATCCTTTGTCATTTTTCTGGTATATGGCCATGTTGCTAGGTTAAATTCTGGATCTGATTCTTCTTCTTTTTTTTTTTTACAGAATGTTTCTCATTTTCACAAGCACCTTCTGATATCTGTTGGAATTCATGGTGGACCCTATGATAAAGCACTTGCCAAATTCTCCTGTAGCAAAGCATGCCCAAACCACGACACCTCTAGCTCTTTGCTTTTCTGCCCTCACTGCATTTAAACGCCTGTGCTACTTTCTCCCAGGTGGAGTTATTTTTTTAGTGGTTCTCCCTGAGCTGATAGAACCAAACAGCATTGTTCAGGAATAATTTAACTTATTTGATTTGTTCAAAGAAGTTAAGGATTTCCAAAGAAGTGAATGCTCTGCAGCAGAAATACATTGGCTGTGTGCTTGGGGGAATGAAGCAGAGAAACCGCTGATTATAGGCATAAACTATCAGTGTTTAAATTATTTTGTATTAACTATGACAATTATTTTTTAAGTCTGTTAATTATGAATACTTTTTTATTGCCCCACCTATGTACATTTCACCTCGATCTTGGTGTTAATGAAATACCTCTTTTCGCCCTCTTGGTCGTTATTTTAAGGAAGAACACAGGACAAACATGCATACGAGTGGCCACAGCACATTTCATAAATCTGACTTTTGAGTGTTCATCAGAACGTACCAAATTTAATCTGTAGGATAGAAATAGGACTGTTTCTACAAATGTTTGATAAATGAGGGCCCTGATCTTTACCTAAATGTTTGAAAAATACTTTCACTTTCATAGATTTATTAGAGAGCAAAGGTTTTCCCCTGGCACACCTGCCATGAAAGTTCAACGTTCTCCCTAACAGTAGCAAGACCTGTAGGTATGTTAGCAAGTGCTTCCAATATCCTCAACCTGTAGACTATCTGTACAGTGGAATGACGGATTTGAAATAATTTTGAAACATCTGTAATTTCCTAAGCAGTCTCTGGCAGCTTATACAGTCAGACAACTCATTTGACATGGTGGTCACTCTCACTGCAGCCTCCAGGAAAACTACAAACTAAAATTATGAGATTTAAAAAGAGATTTAAAAAGGGGAAAATCTTCTTTAAAATATCCAGTGTGATGTAGCAAGGTTGTCATCATGCAAGCCCGATGTGTAACTTTAAAATTTAAGGGCCTGATTTATAAAAATTCCAAATAAAATGGGCAAAATTACATGTAGTGCCAAAATTTTGCATGAGGGGCTTATTCCGGATTTGCGGGTGATTTACTAATACTGCGTGTGCAAATGATATCAGGTGCAATGAGCAGTACTCAAATGGGGACTTTATATCCGCTTCTGTATGCCGCATGCACTGTGTCACAGCCAGATAGAGGAGGAATAGCCACAGTGGATTCATGATGGATTCTTTGGTATGTAAACAGGAAAAAAACAACTGTCAAGTCTACTATTAGGCTAGCATGTCTGTGAATAATTTATTTTGTTTTTTATTAAGAAACTTCATATGTGTGGTGTATATGCGCTGCCCCTGCTCCATGCAAGCCGATTCCAGAGTCTGACTGATTAAAGCTTCAGCTTTTCCAGAACAAGGTTGCTTACGGTCCTGCTATTGCCATATTCAACAAATGTTGTTGAAATGCAGCTCTATTAAATTAATGGTAAAATTTGCTAAAAAAAAACTTCCTGCAAAAATCTTCTGTCTACAGACCATCTCAGAAATATAATGAAAAAATATTAGCGAACTGAAGGGCATTTTCGTTTTCATTAAAAACAGTATTCAAATGGAATTTTTAGCTTTATATCTACCTGAATGTTTTAGGTATTTTTATTGAAGGTTGGAAATTTACAATTTAATTACGTCTGGCTTTTGTATGTAACCTGAAATGTATGAGAATTGTTTTTTTGTCATACATGTATATGTCATGATTATTATACTGTATTAGTTCGACCACAAAAAAGACGAGATGAGGTTCGGTGGAAAATAATGGGGATCCAAATAGATAAATATACAGCAGGAGCAGATGCACTGAGCGCGCAGTCAATTATAATGCAACTTTGGAAAAAAAGGGGGAAATCGACATAGCTGTCAGGTTTATGGCCATTACACTATTAACATTAGGTTAGAAGGATGTGAATTATATTTTTTAGGTTGCCAGTAATAAACTTACGTTAAATGTGGTGGCGCAAAGTTATGAAATGCCTTTCAGAGGCATTAAAAATAGATACTAAAAAAGTTCTTCAAACAGCTAGATGTTTCATAAAATACACTATGCAATAGTATGGAATACAATGGAATGCTTACTTATTTGGATGTTCTCCTCCCAATATTTTATCTCTGCTGACTTAAACACCCACATTTTATATTCTTTAAGCGGAAAAGCGCTAAATGGATTGTGCACATCCTGCTGCAGGTGTAATAGGCACAGTCTTACCTTCGCATGGTTAGTAAATCACCTGCATGTTTTTGCAACCCTAGGTGGTTTCTGCCATTTAAACAATCACAAACCTTTGATAAATCAGGCCCTATGTGGGAATATATGTGGGAGTGTTACAGTTAAATTTTTCCTCACTAGCTATAGATTTTTTTTTAATTACAAGGTTTTCTTCTTAGCTTTATTTCAATCAAATGAATTACTGAGTGATATTAAATATCCATATGTTGAAATATCTGCAGTCGACTGGCAACCTGTCCAGGGTGTACCCTGCCTCTCACCCGATAACCAGTTCCCCGCGACCCTTTGAGGATAAGCAGAATAGATAATGGATGGATGTCCAAATATGGTATAACCCAAAAGCTTTTGTAGGGTTCCCTAAATTTAAATAAGCTTACCTTAACATTGATGCCTTTGTTTGTTTGGCTGATGCTAGAGATAGATGAAGGTGGGGCTTGGTTTGAGTTCGTAGTGGATCTGGGGTCGTGGGGAGAATCCAGAAGGCTCTCCTGCGACCTCCGAACTTCAGATGAGAGACTGCAAAGAAAATCTGTGCCTCCTCCCCCTCCTTTGTCTCTGTCTCTGTCCCTTTCTCTGTCTCGGTCTCTGTCCGTTTCTCTCCCCACCAGGCCCAAACCAAGCCCGCCAAGGCCCACCTCGGAGCCATTCAGGGACCCGGTAACGTGTCCTTCTTCTCCGATGCCAGAATCTGTGTGGGGGAGACCTGCCAGTGGAGAGTCATCCACAGGGGTAGGGGTCTGCTTGTCACGATCGGAGAAGGCTGTGGATGGGTGTTCTGTTATGGTGACAACGAAATAAATTACATTTTATGTTGTCCATTTACCATGCAGCTATGCATATGAACAAATATAATCATGTTTTAAGATAGACTACCAAAAGATATGTACCGACATCTTTCCTTATAGACAGGTTTTTTTTCTCTGTACTGAATAAGTGTTTCTTCCTCCTTTCTATTTTTGTTTGAAAATGTAATCTCCTTGGCTGAGTATTGTATTTAGCTGCAGTCTGTATTCTCTCCATTCCAGAGTTAAAATGATGAGTACTTATGTGTTAACGTGTGATATAGATGATACTAAAGAGGGGGGGGGGGGGGGGGGGGAAATCACCTGTACTGGTCGGGGAATTTATCTCATGGCGGATGCTTCTCCCCGACAAGCTGGTGGACCTGCCGATCTCTCTCTGTGGTTCCAAAATATCTCGGTACTTTGAAACCATGAGAACTGAGATAAAGTATACTACTGCCAGCGCCAAAAACTGTGCTTGCTTACTGTCGTCCTGCAGTAAAACAAGACAAGCATTTTTTAAAAATGATACTGCAAACTATTTTTTTTCCACTTGTGTTAATAGGCAAATAAATTCACCAGCAGGCATGCTTACCACATCTCTGAAAACCACAGCTCGAAGACGATTGATGTCCACATCCTGTAGGAGTCTGTCTGGATCCTGCTAAAAATATAAGACATTTAACATGTTAGTTCATACATGTGGATGTTAATGAGTTTTTATGTGCTACAGGATGTGAATATAATGAATGTGTGTTCGGTACCTTGCTGGCAGTTGAGGTACTGTGGAGGCTGTCTTGCGACTTGCTGCTGGCTAATGAAGACTTGCAACTTCGATCTCTTTGTCTTTGTCTGCATTCCAGGCAGTTTCTTACTGCCACGCAACACACTAAAGGTAACAAAGAGAAAACAGGTAAACATGATGATATTTATGGGCATTTACAGCTGCCGCTGGATCCCTGTTCTTGGCCTAACAATGTTTTACAAATAATAAAAGTAAACAGGTAGTACTTTTTTTAACATTATAAAACATCAAAGTTAGATCCTATTAAAAAAGCTTCATATTTTCAGGGTTGTGATGTAAATAAATAATCTGCTTTGGTTTGTTTCTTTTAGCTGAATTAGAAAAGAAATCTATTGGTTATAATAATAATACAATAATATCAAGCAATATAATGAATACATTTGACGGCTAATCTCTAAATTTATCCCCCAAGAGATTCTATGTTTAGGTGTTTGTACAGTAAGGTTATAAATTTATAAGGATATATGGATATATGGATTAATCAAAAACATCAATAACTTCGGGACACAATTAAATTGTTTCTCAAACCTAAAGCAGAATAATGAAGACCTGAATCAAGAGCTGACCAATCAGAGCTGGGTGTGATTTTGTAAGCAGCAGAGGCCTGACTTAGTTCTCCTTTCTATTTACTTATTTATGTATATTTTTGTGCTAAATAATTAAACATGTAATGTTTATCTCAGGTGAGTAGATGTACTTAGGAATGCATTTCTATGTCTAAAATATTTTTATTCAGAATAATAGTATATACATTCAAAAGAACTAACGGGCAATATATCAATAATTATGTTTAATGAATGAATGTTTTTATAGGTTAAATAACTGGAAAAACTGCAAAAAGAAGAAATTATATCGCAAAAGTTATTATGTACTCCTCATAGTTCTCTTTGTTCACAAATGTTATTTTCTCTGCTTCAGACAGTCATGTTGTATGTCTCTTTGGTCACCAGAAAGTAGCTCTGCTACCATGCACAACATACACTAGATATGATAGCAGAGAATATTTGCTAAGACATTTAAACCTGTCACCTTTGTTTACTCACGGTCAAAACTATGTCATTTTAGGACCTCCCTTTAAAGGCCCTAAAATGTTTCTGGTTGAATTAAACTGGTAATAGTTGAGGTGTCACAAATATGCTGTTCACATAAGAGAGACACTGAGAAAGTAGCTTAATTAACTGATATTCATTGGCAAACGCACTGTATGTCACCATTGCCAGTTTGTGCTTACATTATGATCTTCTATGTAGATAATATAGTATACTGCTAAGTGAAGAAGACCTAAAACTAGCAAGTTTCTTTATCAGAGAGGTTTTTAAAATGAAGTCAGAAGCTAACTAAAGGGAAAATGTGTTCTCTACAACATAGCTGCAAGAGAGCAAGAAAGAGCAAGATTAAAAGCAAGTTACAGAAAGACTGGTTACGTTCCAGGTAAGGTGAAAGGATGACACTGCCTTTACTACAAACATAAATAAGAAATGATCGAGACAGGAAGACAAAAAACTATTTTGAATATTGCTCATACATCTTGTCATATTTCCTAAAGATTGATTAGAATAATTTAAAATTAGTTTTGGAAGCTCAATGCGCTATTAAAAAATAAATTTTGAAATCAGGAATTTTACTGTAATTGGTGGATCTCTAGTTTACATATCTGTTAATCATACATAAAGCTGATATCATTAATGTCTTCAGGTTTTAGCTTTTTTTTGTGGATGAAGCAATGTCCTTTCCCTGCCTCTTGGCATTTGCCAATTAATTACATCATACTGACCACCATACTTAAAACATAATTAGACCGCTATATTTGAAAAATATATATATTTCTGGAATATATCTAAGCTTAATGGGACTGAAAACGGTCAATTATTTCAAGGGTGAACTGAGAGATTTCATTTTCGGTTAATTAATTAACTCACTAGGTATGAATGCTAAACAAGAAGCTTCCAGGTTCTAAAGGAAAGTTCAAAGCAGTGCTCAGAAATTTGTGACCAATTTCCCATCTGTCTTTTTTGTAAAGATTTGACCTCACAATACACATTTCTACAGATTTCTCTACAGTATAAGTTGTGTTCAAACTTTTTTTTTTCTTCTTGCTATGAATCCTTTTTAATTACTATTATTAGGACCAGGGGAGAGATGTTTGTGTGACGGAGATGTTGCTGTGAAGAAAATTGGGTTTTACCTTTTTAAAACAAGTTCTGATTGTAGAGTTTTTTGACACCTGTAACACACCATACATTACTAAAACAAGTGTCTCTATAGTTTCTCCATAAGTCATAGATTCTTTAGCTCTGAAATTTCCGGCTATCTGGATGGATAAATATATGTTCATATTTTTGCTGTACTCTAGCCTTCCTGTCACCTGCTTACGTCTCGCACTATTTTGCTCCATCACAGCCTGAAGCCACCAAAGACTTGTGTTGACACATTTTAAATAGCTTCCCAACATCCTGTGGTTTCTCTGGCTTCAAATATAAACACCTTAATGTTTCTGAAAATAGCTACGTCATATTCAGTTCTAAGCAAGCTCCACACCAAATACTGTTCATTTCAGAGGGATCTGGTCATGCTTATATTTGGTAAGTAAACTACCAAATCTAAGTTCACTCAGACGAAAGTACACTCCTACTCATGAACTCAGGGGTTTAGATGTCAATAAATGCTTGATCCAGTATGTTAAAGCGTTACACACCGAGGCGGAGGCACTGCCTCATTAACCCTCCTGATGACATGTTCTTCTCTGCTTCGATCTCACTGAAGTTCAGCGAGCTGGCAAACACCAGAACATCCACCATGGCCATCAGCCGGGACAGAAAAGTGACCGCCGTCTCTGAGGACATGCCCTGTGTCGCCTCTATATTCTCCAACTCCGTCTGGAAAGGGGAGAGGAAGCAAATACGCATATGTTTGAGAGATAATCTGTGAATAACAAGGATGCAAACACAGTGAGAAGGAAGCTCTCTCTGCATAAGGAGAGATTATAATCTTTTTATAAGGAATTCGCCTTTGGGAAAACTGGGGCTCGGATCAGCATGACGAAATCAGTCATGGCTGTTTGTAGCAACAAACAGGAAGAGCAACCTTCAGGGTCATGCTGAGAAATAAAGATGATGAAATCTGGCAACATAAAGTGCTCTCCACAATACACAGGAAATGCAGCCTGATGACACACAGGTAATGGTAAAAGTAGCATTGTGACAGCAGCAGTGTGGCATGTGGTTAAGCTTGTCACTTCGATGTACCTTGTTAGGTTTAAACTAGGTCTGCTTCAATCCCAAAGTGCATAGAGTTCTACTGTGATATATATAACTTGATAGCAGCACAGCAGAGATTGAAACCACTTGTTTGCTTTGCTGTTTTATTGAGTCATTAAGCAGATCTGTGGGGGTCGACAGAGTGCACGCATCTGAAGGCTCATCAGAGCACAGACAGTTGAGGAATAACAGACAGAGTGAGGACAGAAGTGCTTTGGTTGGTGCTCTTAGTTCTTCTGGTGATGATGAGAGTCTCAGGCTCGGTACGCACCTCTCCCCCTGCGCCTCCTCCCCCAGGAATGGGGGTCACCTCCTCTCCCTTTGAACCCCTCTGGGGTCCGGCTCCTCCTGCCTTCTTTGGTGTTGATACAAACGGGACATTCTTAGCAAAAGCAAATCTCAAGGATGATCTGAAACACTCTTGTTCTCTCTCTTATAGAAGATACACTGCAGTCCAGGTCAGACGTTTACATACACATTATAAGCATGATGGTTATATTAAGTTTACACTTTTAATAATTGATTTCAACCATTCTGTCAACGGACTGATTCTGAACTTATACCTTTGTTCAAAAATGAAATTGTGCTAAAAGTTTAATTTATAAAAGGTAATATATAAATTTTGCAAACTAGGTTAAATACAGTATATACATATACCTCAACTGATCATACATTCTTCCAGATCTTCACAATGAATAGCAAGCGATGCATTTTTAACCCGTTTACTAAAGCTAATTACAACATCTTACACTTTATGTATTACACCTCACCAATTACATTCTGCCTTTATGAGTTGCACCACACACATCTGGTAGGCAAGCTCTTTGCATAAGTCTGGCTAGATATAGTTCTGCTTCTTTCAATGTATTTATTTTAATTGGTTGTTGTCACTGTCATGGACCTGGTTTTTAGGCGTAGCTCATAAGTTTCCAATAAACCATTCCAAAAGCTATATTTTAGCCAACTTATCCACTCCAAAATAATTTTTGATGTGTTAGGGATCAACGTCCTATTTAGACCAAATTGTGTCCATGTTTCAACTAGCAACCTGATTAGGAGAGTAGATAAATAATTTGAAGGTAGCTAGTCCTTCAGCATGATGCTGCCACCACCATGCTTAAAGGGTTGATATTAAGGTTGGGCAATATACCAATATTTTATGACTTTTGCTGATGGAAGTTTGCTTATTTTTAAAAAGAAAACATGAAAATATGTTTTTTAGTTTAGCGATGCCCATGTCTAATTAAGATTCTGACTGCAGTGCTGGATGGGGTGGAGTCACATGACTACATACAGTCATGTGACTACACCTCAACCAGTCTGTAACAATAAGAGTTGTTGCCAATGTAGCGATTATGTCTCTATATTTAGAGAGTTTTTAGCCCCTCTAGCAATTATTTTTCAAAAACGCGACTAGTGACAAACCTAGTATCTTTTTTGGTTGTTATTGTAGACCTGTGGAGACTCTGACTTGTGTTACTACGCAGCTGCGCCACAGTGAGCTGCTGTGATGCTGTAACTCCAACTGGCCAGGTCCTGCTCAGTCGGAGCAGTTATTTACCCCGCTTAGTCCAGAATGCTGATAAATCGTGTAAGCTCAAAGCCGCTGCTAGCTGATTACACCCGTACTTGGATGTAAATGCAAAAATATTTCTGTCTAAAATAAACAACTGCACAGAAAGTAAATCACTGATTTCACTCACAGTCACTTCATCACCTCGTCTGCACTGTCGTCTCTCTATTTGACTTATGTTAAACAGTTTCATGTCTCAGTCTAAACTAAACGTATTCAAAAGGCAAAACCTTATAACAGTTCCACCCTAACCATACAGCCATAAATGGTTTTAAAAGAAAGATTCCGCAATTTTTTATTTAAAAAAAAACATTGAATATTGAAGGGGGTGGAGGGGGGAGTAGTTAGTTATTGTTAATTTACCTTTATCAAGGTGAAGTGCTCAATATATTATGACACTGATTTATTGCCCAGCCCTAATTGGTTTACTGTTAGTAGGTTTGAAAGTCTCTCCTTGACGTTTCCAAACATACACCTGACTGTGTAAACTGATGGTTACCCCCAGGAAACTAAAGTTCTAACACATTAGAAACTACAAGCTGCTGGAACACCAATGTCAAACCCTACAGTGAAGCAAGTATCCTATCAATATGAACAGAGAAGATGCTGATGAAGATGGAACCTCCTATTCTTCAAGCTCGATTGATAGGTGCACCTGGTTACAAGGACAAATCTTAACCACAGTGACAACATGTATGTATGGAAGAGCCAAGTTCAGAAAGTAAAACCAAACGAAACTGTACCTGCTGCCAAGCACAGTTGTGGTAGCATTATGCTGAGGGTCCATTTCGGTTTTGCCGCTATTGGTAGCCATTATAGTGGTGACATTTGTAGTTGTGCAATTTATTAAAGGGGGATTATCCAAACATCTGAAATTTTGTGTAAAACTTTGATTTGGCATAAATTACAAAAACGCCCCAAAAAATTCAATTGTTATTATGCCTTATAATAATTCTAACCCCAGAAAATTTGCTTTTATAATGAATTAGATAAAATCCCACAACTTTTAGGATATTTCTTCCAATGATTAGTTCGGGTCAGATGTTTAGGAAAACATCTGTCCAGAACTAATTGTTTCTCCTGCTTTAAAAACTAAAATGCTTCACTGCACATTTTTGACTAATCTCTCCACATTCCTCTTATTATTTTTCCTCTTTTATTATTAAGTTATCAGTAAAGTTTTTGAGACAAACAACTAAAGATCTGACCGCAGTAAATCATCTAACATCTAACTCTGATAAGCAGCACAGAAGCACAGCAGAAGAAAACACTACGGATGTGAGACGTCATGGGTTAGTGTTGCTTAAAACGATAGTAAAACTAAAACATAAAAATTAACAAATAGGAAGAAACTGTAACTTACAGTGCTGGCACTACTCTTAGAACTCTGCGCATGCAAAACAGACAAAAACAGACAAAAACAGAGACAAAGAAAGACAAGAAAGTACGCAAAAATACAAGTAAAAGAGAGAGGAAATGAAAGATTAAAATATATAGATAAAAGAAATAAAAAGTTCTTTAAATTATCAAATCAAATTCTTATTTCAAAAGATAAGAACAAATCTTAAATAAAGATTAATATTCTGCATTAGTTAAAAAGTTAATTATATGAAAGAACTGATGACAACAATCTACATGTTCTTGAGGGTTTTAATTCGTTCATTTATGCTCATATTGTTAAACCGAACAGGTCACTTTACCAGTTCAACATTTAAACGTACATAATTCTTGGTCGTATAGTGTTTCATGGTTTATAAACTAACAACCATAGAACTGCAGAAAAAAAAAAAAACTTTTTTTGTACAAATATCTTAAGTTTCATTAAAAAGTGTAGTTTTATTTTCCACCACATGGAGGCAGAGAAGAGCCACTTACAGAGGGGGAGGTGGCAGCTGACAGGAGAGGGAGGATGCCTCCGCAGGCAATGATGATATTGTCCACCATCTGAGAAATGAGGTGGATGGTGTTGTGGACAAAGATGATGTTTTCATTGCTGTTCACGAAATCCATCACCGACTTGGTAGAGTGGCTGAAAAGAGGAAAATAAGGGCAGGACAGTCAACTTTGTGATACAACTGGGGCAACACATGAAGCTGACCTAATTTTATCCAGCAGACACACACAGCTCAAGTGGTTCTACCCACCTCCTCCACACGTGCACGTCTGTCTCTAGCGCGAAGAGCAAGTCAGTAAGGAGCCTCTGGTGCATCGGTGACCACTTGAATTCTGGGATCCGAAACATGGTGGTGCGCGGGCCGGGGCTGAACTGACGCCGTTGCTCTTCCGTCATTGGCATACCCCGGAAGCCGAGGTCGACACGCAGGTCCCGCTCCAGCTGGGCCGCAGTACGGCCATGCAAGGCCTGTAAAAGAGGGGATAGCTTAAAATGTTGTGTTTAACACATAAAAATCACTCAAATGACTGAAGTTCACTTGATGAACCAGGGGGAAACATAAGACAGTGTCTGCCTTTACCTCATAACAAGTATTTCATTTTCTCAGCTCTAAGAGCAGGTCAATCATACTGAGCAGATTATTAAAAGCTTGTTTACAAAGACTGGCTTGATTCCTTTTCAACATTGCAGGGAACAAATAACTTAGATCAGTGTCCAAACACAACTTAAACAGTGTTTGGACTTTTTAAATTTAATTAATCTTCATTTGACCCAGATTATTACCCTTAGATAAGAGGAAAATGGTTAGGAGAAGCAACCTTAGAACCAAAAGACTGAAGGAAATAATCAAGTGCATGATGCTGGGGCAATAGTGCCACTGTTCACAGTAGGTATGTTTGGAAAGTCAAGATGAGGCTTCAAATCTTAAAGCCCCATAAACTGTAGTCTAGTAGTGAAAGAATTATGTTGAAGGTCCGCGTAGATAGGTAATTTTTTTATCCAAATTCCATCTCACTTGAATCAACAGGTAGATGGTTGAAACTTATAATTGGTGTTAAAATAGAGCGAGGTTTCACTTGACAAATCAAAAGCGGTCTTTAAATAGATAATACAGGTTACCATAAAGCTTCTGGAAAAGAACGATTTCAAGTCTGTCAAATAAGTTTAAGAGTCAGGTCAATGCCATGGAAACTAAGAAACTCCATCATTTCTGATAGAAGAGAAGTTATTAAATATGCAGTCACAGTTATGTGAAAAGCTTTGATTGACAAAAAAGGAATTTACCCATATAATAATGGGGGTGAATCTATATATTAGAAAAAACTCCACAACCAACAGAAACCTGGGCACCCATGTATAATCATTAAATCATGAGGAAAAAAAGGTTTAAGTGCATCATCAAGTGCTAAAAACTAGTATGATATTCACATCAGCAATGTTTGTACTGTGGTGTAATTGAACCATTAGAGATTCTGAAAGCAAAGCAGGAAAGTAATTGCGCACCTGGAGAGTTCAAGCTCACCTGGGTCGTTGCTGTAGTTTGGATCTTTTTTGTGTCCTTGTCTTTCCCATCATCTGACCTTTCTGTATCAGAAGTTGTGCTGGCTGTGTCTCCCCCGGTCTTCAGCCCTGCAGTCTCTCCCTCTGTCCCGGATGCGCCCTCCCCCTCTGGGAATTCTGGTCTAGTCGTTCCTTGGAGCTGATTCTGACTCTCCGCTTCAGCGATAGAGCTGATGTCAGCCAGAGGACTCTGGATCTTGAATGGTCCGTCCTCAGGGAGTTCCCCTGGGGCGTGGCTTTGGGTTTGTGGTAAATCGGAGTCACAGCTGGTCATGTGGGCCAACAAGCTGAGGTCATCGCTGGCAATGGTGGTGGAGTGAGCGGGAACCATGTCTGATGGAGTAGGCTGGTCGGGACTTGGAAGAACAAGGGGATCTGTGGATGCCAGAGCTGGAAGTAGCTTCTCATCAACCTGGTGCAGATAAATTGAAGGTAGTGTTATGGAAGTAGGAGAAGTCTGGAGGAATTACTTATTTGGGAAAGCAGAAATCATAAAAATCATAACTGATACAGATTGATAGCATATGGAATTCATTCTAGGCCAGAGGGGGAGGATGAAGCTCCACAAAAATAATTTTAATTAATCGAGGAGAAAAATAATGAGATCATACCTTGCTGAATAGAAATCCATTGTTGCTCGGAACACTGTCTTTCTCATCAGCTAAGGTGATGAGAGGACCCATGTTCCCATCATCTTCCATGGTGACTCCTGAAAGCCGCAGGCTCGTGCCGATTCCAACCCTTGAGCCCGTTTTGTCGTCTTTGTGGGCCAAATTCCCGTTAAGGTTAGGAACCACAGAGCAATAAGAACTGTCCAAGAGAGAGTCCACTTCTACAAGAGGTCCATTTTCTATTCCTACCCCACCCGCACTGCTACCCACACTTCCACTCAGGCCCTCTGGAGACAGGTCCAGGTCATCCAGCTTAACCTCAGTGGCTTCTACTTTTTCAGCTTTAATGTCCACAAGGAGGTCATGGACCTCTACTCGGACCCCTGGACCAGCTACCTGGTCCCCGGGCGTCAAAGCTTCACCATTCGGCCGCTTCACTGAACCTTCAGCAAGAAGGTTGCGTGAGTCCCCACCTGTCCCTTCGCCGTATTCTGCTTCACTTTCAGGCGTCTGCGTCTGAGAGTTGTCATCTATCTCCAGATTGCCGTTAACAACGGGAGCTGGCGTGGCCGAGAGGCCAGAGATTGTGGAGACAGAGCCTTTCTTTCCTTTCTTCATGTTTTCCTCCTCCTGACGCTGGTACTCTTCATACATCTTGGCTAAGTACTCCTTATGGGCTTCATAGGTCACCTGTGACAGATGGTGGCATATAATTGGTAATACGATCAGAAGACATGTACTGACAGTAGCCATCCCTTAACATCTATAATCAAAAGGTACTCATAAGGGGGGTCATCATAGTCTGACAGCATGAACAAAACTGGGATTCCATTCTCTAGAAGCAATAAGGCCAGCATCACTAACATCAACTTAAGTTTATATTGAAAACAGAAAGAAAAAAACAGAGTTCGGAGTTCAGAGACAGAATAAAAAAAATTTAAATGACGATTAAAATTATGTAATTAGTATTTTTATTTATTTTATTTTTTCTTAGAAAATACTTGAAAACTTAAGTACAAATCAATAATATTTTTATAATAGGAGCACATATGCTACTCTGAAATGGTTTTAACCCTAATTTATGTAATTTGTTTGTTTGATTGATACTTCTCAGGACTTTTTGTAGGTTGTCTGTTCAATCCTTATCACCTAATGCTTCTTGGATAATAATGAATTGGGTAAACTTTGTTATTTTTCATAGCTTCCCAAAAAAATTGGTGAGAGCCTGTCAAATTTTTCTTTTTTTTCTTTTTGGTGTATGTTTATAGGGTGGCTTAAGCTTTCCTGTACTACCTCTTCAGTTATACTAGTATAGGCTTAGGCTGCTGCTAGAGATACTGATAACCAATGTTCCCTCTAAGCTGCGTGCGTGCGCAATTGCAAAGAAAATCCTAATTCAGTCCTTGTTAAACGAATTTAAAAACTAAAGAATTAATGTACATGGATTGTTGATAATTCTGCTCTGACCATCCAATAACAGTGTGGAAATCTTCTGATATAATTTATTAAAAGATAGTAACCTTTTTTTTCTTTTGGAGATGGTAGAAAGGACCAACCAGCAACTGGGGTTTAAAATTAGCATAAGCTATAAAAACTTTTTGCATCGCATCCCCTACAAGTTTGTTTTGTACTATGTTACTTACTATGTATTCATTACAATGTCCCTGTCTCATATATAAATAAATGAAAATGAAAATGGGGGTGAGGTGTTGTGTGGTCCGTAAATAAGGGTTTTTCCAGGATCAGTATTAAAGATAGTGACAGGTATGCAAGTAAGACTACGATAAGAAAAAAAAAGTAAAAAATAAATTACTAAAACCAAACATGAACTCAGTACTTCATTAAAAGTATTGAAACAGAAATTAAAATGCTGCAATTAGATTACTTAAATAAACCATGTAACTTACAGGCACAATCACTGACAGAGCTGTGGATGCTATTAACTCTTCCTATTTTTCTTCCAAGGAATTATGACCATATTGATTCTATATAATAGAGCATTAATCAATTTGTCTCACTAAAGGAGTTAAGAAAGCATCTATTTTGAAATGGAGCTACATAAGTAAAATGAATCTTATTGAATTATGAAGATTGCTGAATTTTGCCAATAAAAAGGACAATGAAGACATAAGGTGTGCAGTTTCTACCCCTACCTTGGAATGTGCAATGGAGAGGGTATCAACCCAGACCCTCCACCCTCCCCATTCATATTTGATGGCATGGTAGAGAAGGATCCTAAAGATGTTGTACACCATTTCCGTTATCTTCTGTTCCTCTGGGTTCTTTGGGTTGATATATCCAAGGGAGAACATCCAGTCCTGCCACACCGAGCACTGCAACAGGCAGCTGATACATAAACACACAAAAAAAATTTGTACATGAGCAACTTAGTGGCATGTAACTTATTTCAAAATATTCATTTGCGAAATAAATGTATCATGTGGTGGAATAAATGCATGTTCTTTTTTTACCGTCGGTTTTCACGACTGTTACTGAAGAGTTTAATCATGTCGGAGAGAAAGAGTCTGCGGACTTCCATCAGCTCAGCACTGGGCGTGGAGTTCTTCAGGAGGGTAGCAACTACCTTCAGAATCACTAGTAGAGACAAGAATGATTCAAAGAGGAGGAATCAGGAAAAACAAGAATTATTAAAAGGGAGGGAAACATTTTTTAAGTGATGTGAAAGAGAAATAAGCAAGGGTGAGATGGCAGCAGAGCTGATTTTCAATCCAGATTTTGTTTGCATTCCCAAAGGGAAAAGAGTGACATACAGAAGCCAATAGGGGTGTGCAAAGCAACCGGTATTTGTATCTGTATTGGTATTTGTTGAGGGAAGAAAAGTATTTGTAATTGAGTAAAATTCAAAATAGGCATAAAAATTATTTTTTTTGCTTTACACTTCTGATTTACATTTTTATCAATCTTAATAAATATGGATAAACAATATTGGTTGATCTTTTTCCATAAATCCAGCAATGAAAATGTAAACGGAACGTCATTGACGAGAGACAAAAATAAAGGCCACTGTAGCCACGTACACTAAAAAAGAAGGAGTTATTAATTATGTGGGTCAAGCCCCACACCTAATGGTGTGACGCAAGATCATGAGATGTACGGCCGAACTTATTGCTCCAGTGACTAATTTCATGGGTGTGGTTACTCTATAAATCTTTCTTGCTCCTGAATACAAATATTTCATGAAGCATTTGTTAGAAATAAATATTCATAAAAACCCCATTATTTGTGCCTTTCTGAACACCTTATCCGGGTTCCGCCCCACCCCTAGAAGCCACAGAGTATTACTTGATTACTTACTGGGATTCTGAATCTTGACAGTAGAGTCTGGCTCAGGGTGGGGTTTGTGAACCACCTGGGTGCACACCTGCTCTGTCAGAATCTGCATTGACAGAAGTTCAGTGGATATAATTTAAACCAAACACAAATCAGTTCTATTCTGGCATTATCAGAACGGATTATGCAAATCTGCATAGAAATGAAGAGAACAGAGATGGTGTCCCACAATACCTACCTCATACAGCGTGTTGTAGGTGGTTATGGAAACAGTGTTGGTGTGCATCATCAGCCTTTCTCCCAGCAGTGTGAACAGACTGTGTGTGTGCATGATTTCCACCTTCCTCCTGCAAGGGAACAAAAACAGGATTACATTATTTAGGACAGTTTTGGTAAATATACCTGACCCCGATTGTCACTGAGCAAACAAACATGTTAGCAGGCTGTAAGTTTAGCTGTGTTTGTCTTAACAGAACCAGAGAACACTGATTTATTTTCTAACAAAACCCCTTGGAATAGGGTTGGCCGGTATGAAAATATTTTAAAATGTGTTCTTAGGAATATCTGTTGGCCTTTTTTATGGGCTATGCTTTTCATGAGAAGTTTTAATACAGTGGTGATTGTAATTTCACTTTTAGGAACTGATAGTTTTGCATATTAGCCACCCCTACTGAATTATTGAATTGTTTGTCAATCTTACTTTTAAAAATCCTTTACACATTAACAGGCATTATCTTTTTCAAACTAAACTTTTAAAAATAACCTTCAAGTAGATATTAAGCATAAAGACAATAAACAAAACTGCTACTGAATGCATTTGCAAGGTCCAGATTGTGGTGTTAAACTTTAAAAATATGTCTTTATATGGACCAGAGGAATCGAATTTAGAATCGAGTAGAATAACCTTTTCATTTCATGTAAAGTTTCGTTGTTGTATCAGCGGAATGTCAGACAGATAAAAACACACAGATACAAATGTTAAATATAAGCAATGATAATGAAAATGAAATGCTTCATCAACTGAATCAATAGTAGATACTTCCATGAATGATATTAGCCCTTTTAAGTCCAATTTAGTCTTCCAATTAATTACAGAGACGAATACTATTAAATAATGTTTTAATGGTTGCTGAATCACGTTATGCTTGGGGTTTGGTCTAATTAGGACATTCAAATATTATCATAAACTATTTATTTTTAGTTTTCTGTTCTTTTTTAAAGTTTTCTTTCATAGTTTTCTGCTCCTTTTTTAAAGTTTTCTTTCATAGTTTTCTGCTCTTATTCGAAAGTACCCTGTGGCTTTAAAAAATATTATCATTGTATCAGAATCAATACTGAGTAGTTTTCTTATCACCAAGACAGAGCAAATATATTAAAAGCTGAATTTATTCTAAAGCTTTTAACAACTCTTTACCAGGGGTGCCAATAAATGTGGAGAGGGACATAAAATCTACTTAAGGATTTAAAGCTAATCACACAATTTAAGAATAGTGTAAAAAACAGTGTCTTAAATTGCCCTTATGTTAGTAGCTGCCATTTTTGATTTTTTTAGCTGCATCTACAAATAGTTACAAATAATATTTTTTAAAAGGCATAGAAATTATCCTAACAAGGTGCTTTTGGAAATCAACTTCTTGGTGCAGAAATACTTTTCAGATATAAATCCAAGAAATACTATTTCACATTTTGTTGTTTGTCCCCCCTCACCTGTCTGTTTTTAGAAGCACTGTGAATGTAAAATCTACAGCTATAACTGTAACACTGCTTAAATTTACCACAGCTTCTAATTAACTCTCACCTAGAACATTAAGGGCCATATTGTATAAATGAATTATTAATTTTTATACAATACATCTGCTTAGATATTTTGTAAAACCTGCATTAGAGTTGCTTTCTTAGTTATGCTGATGTAATACTGAATTGGGCTTAGGGGTGGCATGAATTAAAAAAAAAAATACTGCAGACATATGCAAATGGCAATAAAGTGTGTGGTGGGAGCAGATTTTAAGTAGGTGGGGGACTGATTGTGTAGGGCTCAGGTGCAGCCTGGTAGCCCTCTCTCATGTCGTTCAGCAAGAGGTGTCCATGTCATATGGTACAGTATGACTAAATCCCCCAGCATTCATAGCCCCTCATCAAGATTTCTCCTCCCTCCGAGTGCAAGCTGTCATAATGATTTTCCGCTTGTAAGTGATGGTGAGGATGAGATCTCCACAAAAATGCTAAGGAATAGATCTTATAAAGCTCACTGGAGAGTGCAATGCTGGAGTTCTGTAGTCGTTTTATAGTTGCCTCGTAGAGTCTTGGTTTCTCTGTATTAATGCATTTTTTTGTGTGTGATTGAAATAAACCTTTTTTTTTTGGATATCATTACTAAGGGGAAACAACTCAGTGTTAGTTATTCTCAGTATAATTGAGATGATTAAAAGGAAGTTAGAAGAATTACGGATTTGAAAAAAACCCAACTATTTAAGGGCTAGTGAATGTAGTTTCTATCATATGTCAAAACAGTGTTTTTCAAGCTGAAAGAGAGAGTAATAGTACCTACATTACATAACACTAAAGCTAAGGAAAACATAATTGCATGGAACTTGCTAGATTTTGAAATGTTAGTAGTCCATTAGAAATGTTGCAGTTAACTAAATGGTAAAGATCTTTTATTTCCTGCACTGATTTTCTGTATATTTTACTAATGCAAGTTTAAAATAAACATAAAATAAAGCTCCAGAATCCCACATATTGCCATCTCCGTTCAGTAACTAATGACAACTTATGACGGGAAGGCGAGAAAAAAACGATTATCAATGCTGTTCCTATAATACAGTTCATAAAAATAAAAAAATCGGAACTACCTAAGATCGGTATTAACAGGTCAAAGCTTGTTGAAGATAAGGAATTTGAGATTGGCCACAAGATTTAGAACGCTGCACCTATATCCCCGAATGTCCCTAATTCTTGACTAAGGGGCATAAGAAATGAAAGAAAGCAGACAGAAGTTAAAGCTACTATGCAGAGTTTGCTGAGAGTGCTTCCACCATGTGGCCGTTAAAGGAACTGCAGTCACCAAAATGCGCATTCCCGTGATGTTCAACCACGTGTGCATAAGCCCACTGCAACAGTGAAATGCTTCACTACTCACTTCTCTTCTAATGTCTACAGACAAAGTAATAAATGTATGTTTGCAGATGCTAGCTTAGCTTATGTTGCAGATAACTGATTGACAGCACTGCGTCCCTTGGTTGTTATTTTAGGACTCATATCACAACAAGATAAACGGATATTGCAAACGCTACATATCCCCGTGGCAGAAAGTACTATAGTAAATGATATTGTCAGGACAGGAAAAAGCTGATAATAGATTACAAAAATTGCTTTAATTTAGGAAATATATTATATAATGCAGCTTTAAACTGAGGACTTACTTGTGACCGAGGTGCTTAAGGAAGTAGCCCAGAACTTTGAGGGCCTGAACCCGTATACTTTCACTCTTAGAGGCCAGGAGTTTGCAGATCACCCTGCAACAACAACAGCCATATATGTTATTAAACTCAGAAACTTTCACTCAGACTCAGATGCAGACTAAAAGATAACAAAGAAAAGAAGAGCATTCCACATTTTTGTTTTATATAGTTCCAATAAATTTTCCATTTCAAAATTTACCACTTAACCAAATTAAAGGATTGTGGAAACATTTACAGCAATTGTTACACAAAAATATCAAAATATTATCCTATGGACAAAAGAATTAACCCAGTTTGATTTTTTTTTATTGCACACCAAAAATCATGAGACAACACACTGATCAATCTGACTCCCGAATTGGGTGTGTGCCAAAAGCCTGTTTTACAGCTTGTTGAGCATTAGTTATACGATTGAGAAACACTTAGACCTGGGGATCTCTCTAAAACACAGTTTGCAACCTGTAAAACCTAAATTTGTTTTTAATTTACAAATTAACAGGTTTGGCATTTAAAATGGATCTAGTTTACAAATCACAGGTTCAGTTTGAAACGCTAACATAAGGACAGGAAAAAAAAAGAAAAAAGAAGTAGCATTGTTTCTTTTTTGATTTTTGATTCCATTTTTCTGTGGGTTCTGTCAACAGACACACAGAGTACTAGTTGGAGAAATATACTTGTCAGCTAATTTGTTTCCCGACACTCCTTTTTATTTTTTTTGTTCTCTTAAGACTTGGGAATGACAAAAATCAGACTCCATGCTTTTGCTGACTGCACATAAAATCCTGGTTTTAAACACAGTAAATATCAAGTTTAACTTAAAAGGTATTTACTTGAAAGGGGTGTACAAAGGGGACATAAAAAGACAGCACAGCTTGCAAATAGCTCTCTAGCAATATGGGTTACCGTGGCAACCAAAAAGGCATCAAAGAGAAGTTATGCATTGGGAGAATTACTCGCACAGTTGGCATCTCTTTCTACTCTCTGAGTAATCAGAAGGCTCTGTTCACCAATGTATTGTTACTCAGCATGCAAAGATGAGTTTGATTACAACCTGACGTTATTTTAATGCACAAAACCACTGCATGACACCAGAACATTTCTTCTGATAAGTAGAAAGCTTATACGAACAGATTATTCAGAGAACATTGCTTCAATTTTGAATATAAAAATGCTACTTGCAGATGTAACACCTTTTTCAAAATCCTGCATACAAAACGATTAGTACCAAACAATTCTTAACTTAAAAGTTTAGGAAAGCACAGAAAATGATACTATAGGTCTGGAAACTTCTAATGGATTAATTCACAACATTTAAGTTAAACTGAGGCACTCCTGTGGATTTGTTTTAAGGTGAAACCTCTAACACCCTTCCTCTTTGTGTGAAATTACAAAAAAATCAAAAGAGATCAGCCCAGATATCAGAAAATTCACCAAAAAAATTCTAAACCCGAAAAGCCTGTTTCCTCCTTGGGTAAGATTTCCAAATATCTGTTCCAATAATTACACAAAAATACACACAGCACAGGAATACCCATGTACTGTTTAGCATGTTCAGCGTTTTAGTGTAAAATGTTATGAACCAAAATATTGAAAGCAAAAGACTCTCAAACTAGTATGAAAGTGTAATTCCCGATGGTAAAAAAAAGTATTTTAATGTATGACCTTAAAGACCACTCAAAGAGGAAAAAAGCAATAACTACCAAATAACATTAAAAAAATAAGATAATGTCTATGGATGCAACAGCTACAGTTTTGGAGATCTGTGATGAAACTAAAAAGGACGTGTTCAGCCATGATGACAATTGTTACATCAGGAGAAAAAAGGGTGAAGCTTGAAAGCCTGTGAACACAATCCCAACTGTGAAGTATGGGGGTGGCAGCATGGTGTTGTGGAGGCATTTTCTTTTTGCTCAGTGTGAGGGATTGCTGAGAATTTCACGACGCAATCTTCTGTGGTTCTCTAATTTCTAAATTAAACATTGTATTGTAATAACTCTTCTTGTAAAGTGCCTTGAGATGACATCTGTTGTGAAACGGCACTATATAAATAAACTGAATTGAAATTGAATTGACATTTTCCTCTAGTAGGGACCGGCGCATTTCGCAACATAGATGATAAAGACACAAAGAAACATTGTATGGAAATATTGATGCAAAGTCTCAATACATCAGCTGGGAAGTTAAAGTTTGGGCACAAATTTGTCTTATAAATGGACAATGAGCCTACTAATCACCAAATTAGGGCAAGTAAAAGCTTTGGGGTTGTTATCACAAAGCCACAATATCAGTCCCATAGGCAAACCTGATTCACTTTAACCCCGTTTTGTCAGACGGAATGGGCCAAAATGATGGGAGAAAATGAATAAATTATGTCCAAATGTCTGACTTTAAAGGTTATAAAGGTAAAAAAAAATCTAAAAAAAAAAATCTACCAATCAAAATTCTGTCATTCGGCAAAGAGAAATAAGCCTATTATCCAGACTGACATAAAAGAGGGAAAGTTGTGCGTTTTCATAAACTATATTTCAATATTGGTTTTAAACTCTCTGTCAGCCAGTTAAACTCTAAGGATGAATGTAAGTAACAAAAAAACAAGAAGTCATTATTCGGTGCATCAACAGATCCTTTTATACAAGCATGCATGTGTGGGCTGCACTCACCTGATGCCATTTCTTTGATCAAACGCAGGGATCATGGATGCCGGGTGCTCAGACATAAGAGCCACCAACAGCTGGAGCACATCGTGGATATTCTCATCCTACGTAGGAAAAAGAAAGCTAAGGTGAAAGGTGAGGCGGCGGCGGAGGAGGAGAATAAAACGAAAAAGCCAGAAGGGGAGAGATGAATAGAAAGCTGGGAGGACAAAGAGAGAGTTGAAGGGGTGGACATGGAGGGGGGGTTGCGGAGGAGCAGGTGGTATTTCAGAGCAAGAATAGATATAATTGTTACAGAGGAGTACATTCTGTTCGGCCCATTGTTGCGCCATTTTTTATGCTGTCACCGCGTTGAAGCTGACTCACACTCTTGCTCGTTTAAGTGGACCATAACTTCAGCCTCTACATTGCAGAGCATACTTTGCCACCGGCTCCACTCACACTCTCACCCTCTGCCTCTGTGTCCCTCTTTTGCCCTCTCTCTGACTCCATTTTAAATAAAAAGAAAGCATCTGTACCTCATGCATGGTCAGCAGATAGTTAAGGATGCTCTGCAGCTCATCCTCCTTCACGCCTCGGTCCTATGAAACAAAAATAGATTCGTAAAAACATCTCAGAAGTTTTTTTTTTTTACTTATCAACCTCAGACGACTCGACACAGAAGAAAGAACAAAAATCGATATGGATGCACACATACACACAAAAGCTACAGCACTCTTATTGCCGTTTCTCATCTTTAATACTATTTTCCACATATTTTATATTAGGCCACGAACTGCCCGGGAGGAGAAACAACAGAGAACATCAAAGAAGTAAAGTGATTTCACACAGCTTTAACTATGCCACAAAGATAATCACATTTTCTCTCTCTACCTTTAATATGAGTTGTTTGAGGAAGAGGAGCATGAAGGCTCTGAGCGAGATGATCTCCTTCTGGGATGGCCGTGGTCCGTCTGAGCAAAAAACACACAGATGATAATGAAAAGCTACAAAAAATGTTCCCAGATGAAAACGACACTATAAATACGCTCATAGCTCAGTTTGAGGGAGCCCCTCTGTTTACTGACATTTAGCTTTATTAGGCTTCCTCGAGAGCTGGGGGAAAACATTCACATGCGCTCATTTTCCATACATCAGAACTGTAAATCACTGTTATTAACTCCAGTGGCAATTTGGCAATCTGGATATTTTATGCTTGCGCTAATTCAATCTATTACGGCGACAGCGAAGTCATTTAAAAAAAAGAAAAGAAAAAGTGATTGATGGACAAGTGATCCAAAGCAAACAAGCGGCGTAATCCACTGTGTCTACTTTGTACCTCTGGCAGTCCGTCAGTTGTTTGCTGTGAATGGCTGCAAGGAGAGAGAGAGTCGGAGCTAAAAACACAAAAGCATCTGACACATGCGACTCAAAGCATTTCACATATCAGAAACACCACATCATCTTTGAAGAGTTCAGCTTTCTTCTCTTCATGACTCATGCATTTAGCTCTAATGTGCCACTATTAACATAAAAAAATGCTTTAACAGTTACAAAGAGTAGCACGCATTTGTGCTATTTGACAAGTTTTTGTTTATTCAAATGTTAAATAAATTATTGGCAATAATGTATAACTATTTAGTGTTGCAGTTAAGCAAGGAGTCAACGGGAACAGATTAGTTAGCTCTTTATGTTTGGTGAGAACATATAAAATTGAATGTTACAAAAGTTAACAACTGAGGAGAAGTGTTTTACAGTTAATCAACGATGAGCTTCAGCAACAAAATGGCTAACAGGAGGGCAGCTAGATCACAGCAAAATTATCGTTTTGAATACTTTTTTTAGACTTCAGCATTGCCATAATGTTATGAATGAAAAATGTTGGCAGAATTTATGAACAGCTTCACACCAGACAGACGTCAAATTTAGCAAAGCTAACAGTGGTCATGGTGCTTCTGTTACTAAAATTTGTTATAAACTGTTCATAAAATGTTCCTGTAATTTTTTTAAACTTTGTTTCACTAAAATAATTATCTCCCATTTTATGTAACTGTTTGGTGTTATTTCTTTCAGTCTGCCATGCATGCATGGTACAACATTAAACCAGATCAGATTTAACCAATGTCATACATTTGATATTTTAGTGGATCCATTTTAACAAAAGCATTAAGCTACATATTCCTCATTGTGCATCATCCTTAATACATTATATTATCAAATAAGAGAACAAGATTAAGAGGACAAAAATACTATTAAAAACAGAGTAGTTCATTGCTGAATAAAATGCACCATATTCTCCCGCTAAAAATAAAACTTGTATTTGACCCTCAGATTCTGAAAGATACATAAAAAAAACAGAGGGAGAAAAAGGAAGAAGCGTATCTGGGTGTCTCTTTGTCATGCTTTGGTGCCTTTGAATCATATGCGTGTGTGTAGTCGTCTGAGCCAGTTCAACTGTTCTTCACCAAGCCAAAAACATGACACTGAGACGTTCCTTTGTTATCCATCATCCTCAACTGTCAAGCTGCTCCATGCTGCTGGAAGTGGTGACAGTGACCATCCATCATGGTTTCGTGTGGTCGTATGTGAAAGTGAGTATATGCCTCAGTTTTAGGGTCTTACATACAGAGAGGACCTGAATAAGACTTAAACAGGTCTAAATTGCTTCTCGGAGGAAAGTTTAATAGCTGTATTTTTTTTCCTGGAAATTAATTTCCCTGCTCTCAAACCTAATCAACCTTAAAAGGTTTTGTGGCATAATTGTCACACAAAATTAGATTTTTCCTTTCCATTCTGACCCAATATGACACTCTAAAAGGGTCATAGAGGTGTGTTTTCTTCATAGCATGATATGTTCTAATATTCTCTGAGAAAGTATTAAAACCATTTTTAAGAAAGGTTGATATATTTACACCATATTTACAGTGCTTGCAGTGCTTTGCAGTAACAGTAATCCTCAAACCTTTCCATACACTTGTCAGAATTAACACACTAATTTAAATGTTATTCGGTGTCAGTTAAAGACACAAAAATGACTTCATTATTTAGTATCACAATAAAGGAAAATAATAACATTTTCAGTCAGTCAAGTCCATTCAGATTCAACAGAAAATATCTGAAAACATGGATTTAAAACTGAACTTTTAATGGACCATTCTAGCACTTGAATATATTCTTATCTGAACTAAACGGTTGTAACTGTGGTTGTATGTTTAGGATCATGACCTAATGAAAGCTAAGCCTCCAACCCAGCCTCAGACTTTGAATATTCTTTGAAGAGTGTTTTTCCAAGATTGCCCTGAATATAGCTCCATCCTTATCAAGAGACCTCTCCCCCAAAGCATTATGTTGCCTCCAGATGTTCACCCTGTACAGAGTAGCCTGGAGGGTTATCAAAATAAAAGAAACTGAATTTGAATATACTCCCCAAATTTTTGTAAAAGGTTAATACATGAAAAAAGTTTATATATGGAAAGTAATCAATTATTTCTCTTCTATTTCACTGTTGTGTTAATTTGTGATGGACTATAATTTTAAATTACAATGAATGATATCAAAATTTGCGATTGTGACTGACAAAGTAAAAAAGATCAGGGCTAATTTATTTTGCAAAACACTGTAAACAGTATTTAAAGCATTACTGAATTTCCCCCTGTGGGATTAATTAAGTATTTTGATTGATTCATTCATTATTTCAGAATTATTTATTATTTATCATCATTATTTATTCATAACTTTTAATCTGTACCCATTTAAAATATATATATTTTCCTATTCAATTTGTTGGAGAAAAGACCTACCTAGTGAAACATAACATAATTAATTAGCTCTTAATGGCAGTTACATGATTGGACATGGAAGAAGAATAAAGAATAAAGACTGGGTTATTGCTTTATGAAAGACTGTCTGGCCAAAGAGTGCAAGATTTTATCATCTAAGTCACAGAATCATTAAAGGATTCCGAATATTTGCAGAAATAGCTCCACGGAGGACAAGGTTGAAAGCCAATGCTGAATGGAAGTGATCTTCAACCCTCAGCCAGCCATGCATTTAATACTGATGATTTTGTGGTGGAAGCTACTGAAAAATCTTTTCGGATATTAGTTTGCATTTGTGTTTGCTAAAAGTTAAACTGGTGCTTGTCTAAAGAGGGAGAGATAATTTAAGATAGACTGAAGTGTAATAATCCATTGATGTTGATAAATAAAAATAGAGAATTCTGTTCAGAAAACATGGACTGCTAAACCTGCATGTTGTCATTTAATGGATGGATCCCAGCAGCATCCATTACACGCTAGTGAGGATGCATTAGTGGAGAAGGCATAACTAATGTCTTTGTGAAGGTGCTAGACTCTGACATTAAGCACAAAGTGGAAAATGTTACAAAAGTCACAAAAGTTGGTCTCCAGAGTTACCAACTGCTAAGAGTTTTCTCCATTCAAGCTGATGCAATACAGTGGTAAACATGATTTGTGCTAGCCCTTTTAGAACTTTGCAAGCAATAAAGTCAATATAAGGTTTTAACATTAGCGGTCAGATCTCTAAATGCAAACATATTGGAGATGGATGCTACTGATTAAAGGGGTTTTAATAATCCATTTTAACCACTAATCGAAATTTGGGGGTTGGAAGGATTGTATGCCATACAATTTTAATTAATTTTACAAAAAGTCCTGTAATGGACTGATGACCTGCCGGAGCCATTGCTCAAATTTCGATATTCACTTTCAGCTTAGAAACTATTTTGCATAGTTATTATGATGCTTAACACTTTCCTATGACTGGAAAACTGGTTAAGATGTAGTAATGAGTGAGGAACCACTGTTGTCATCCAAGAGTTTTTTACATTGCCAGAGACAGAAAGGTTGCAGTCCAGGAAACACTTTCAAGTATGTTTGACATTTTCAGTGCCCCACATAGAGAAGCCAAATGCCTTTTTAGAGAAATGTTTTATGGTCAGAAAAGTCTAACATTCAGCTGTTAGGTTAATATAAGCTGGAAGGATGTTTGGTGGCATTAATGTAAGCCTTTCTAACTTAAGAACCCAGCACTAACTTGTGCAGTACATCAGGAACATAAGAAATGCTAATTTGCTGTGGCTACTTTCTTCTTGCATTAAATGGCAAGAAATTTAATCAGTGACTGAATTCTAACCTATTTGTATGATTTAAAGCAACCGCTGTACAAAAAGCTTAAGGTTTCCTTTTTTATTACGTCGCACTTGTTCTGTTTATACCCGTAGGAGGAATTGAGTTATTTTTAAAATAAATAGAAAAGGTGCAAATTAATTTTGCATTTCATGAAAGAAGTAAAGCCAGAGGAATGGGGGAAAAAAACTGTAATACAACAGATGTAAATCTGCAACTTGGAATCAACCTCATTCCCTCAGACTGACACCTAGATGAATCCATTTTTATCCACAAAGCCTGTGGTGAGATCAAAACATCTTCCTATTACTATGTAAATTAGTGCATATCACGCTCTTACAGTACAGTCAAGTGTACGCGCATGTGGTCTGTCAAACCATAACTAGCAGCTTTTGGCTTTGAATGGCAGTGAGTATGCATCTGAGGCTAATTGCTGTTGCGCTGTTATCAGTGCTCCTTTATGGGGCTGAATCCCAGCAGTCAAACGGCAATACTGCCTAACAGAAAAGGGAGCCAGACAGCCACTTGATTAGAAATTCCAAGCGCTCCCTTGGATCTGCCCATCAAATTTGTCTGTTACCATGGTGACCCTGGATGCATACTCACAGTCAGCTGCAAGTTCGGGGCGAGGAAGATGTTGATTAAAGAGAGGGTATACTCTGACCTTTTTGATGCACCAGTTCGAGGCAACAGAAGCTTAGATTTTCTTTTTTTCTAACTGAGTACAAAGAAGAGTGACCCTATTCTTACAATGTGCATAAAAATATGTTATCAATTCACGAAGCATAAAATATTTCTACAAAGGCTTCAGAGAAAAAAGTAGTCTGTTAAGCAATCTCTTTCATGATAAAAAAAGATGCATGCATCATCTGCTCTTGAGACTAAGTTCTTCATTCTCAAACACACTGAATCATTTCTACCATTCCTCCATAGTTCTCCAGGAAAAAAAAAACATCTATTCCTGCATGTGCTCAAATAGAATTCTGTTAATAATTGATTGAAAAACATAAATCTGTTACACATTGTGGAGAGATCAGTGGGGCTTCACCACAAGGAATCCGGTGCAAAATTAAGTAATAATTAAGGGTTCCTACACAGATTTCTCAACAAAATCCAGCCTTTTTTAGACTCAAATGTCCAAAGTTCTGAGACATTTTTCTGAAATGCCACTCTTCGTGTATTAAAACAAAACTGTGCCGGGGTATATTTTTAAACATGTTTAAACCTGTTTTTAGAAAGAGGCTCAACACCTTACTTTTTCAGATTGGCTTTTAATTTAGTTTTTTTGCTTGTCATCTTACCTTTACTTTAAAAAAACATTTTCTATTATTATTATTATCATTATTAAGTTAATTATTCCGAAGTGTTATGACTTAGTTTATATTCACTAACTCCAGTGTTTCCTTCATGATGATCCTTCCCGCTGGGAGTCCTGCCAGTTTAGCCATTGAGGTCACTGGCATAAGGAACCCTTTTGTTGTGGCGCTGCAATGCAGCCTCACGGCTGTGCTGTTGATACCTGGCTGCCCTGATCATGGCGGTCCCTGTGGTGACTTTTGTGCAGCTGTGGGGTGGCCTCCAGTCTGGATGGATCTCTCATACTCACAGTAGCATCATTATAGATGTTAATTTTTATTGTATGCTTGCTTAAAGACATAGGAACGGCTTGAGCTGTGTTCTAACAATGAAGGGGTGGGGGGGTGAGGTGTGTATGTTCCCTGTGTGTGCTGAGAGTTTAACTGGTTGTGTATGACTGATATTGTTTCAAATGTGTGTTTTTTTTAAATCTGTTCATATTTTGGTTATTATCATGTAATGCATATTGTGCTGATTTTATCATGAAATGTACTCTACAAATAAAATTTGATTGATTGGTTGATTTGAACATGATAAAATGACTATACAGAAGGAAGGAAGGAAGGAAGGAAGGAAGGAAGGAAGGAAGGAAGGAAGGAAGGAAGGAAGGAAGGAAGGAAGGAAGGAAGGAAGGAAGGACAACGTTCTTACTCCTCTTTCTTTCTCTTTTACTGAACTGAGTTGAATCTTCAGGATTTAAACCCCGTGAATCATGTGACCTTAATTGCCCTATTAGTGTGATTATCGAGATTACAATTTATAAGCAGGAGTCTTTAAACCCGTATTCAGATGAGAAGAAGCTTTTTAGATCTCTGGGAATTAAAAGGGAACGTTACATTTTCAGAGCATTACATTCGATCAAATACCGTCACGAAGTCTTCAGATTATTACATCTTCAAACAACATAAAGAAATAACTTCTCAAGAAATAGCACTGGTAACATGACTGATTTTTAAGTTGGTTTAACTGGGTGCCATTAACTAATTTTCAATTCAGAAGTATGACTGTGGTGCTGTCGTCTCAAACATTTGATGTAAAAGAAGCTAACATGACATTTACAAGTAGTACATATGCATAGGAATTATTTTAAAAATAACGTCGAAAAGGAAAACAGATCTAATACCAGTTTAAGTTCTGAGGAGGGCCATTTTCACTGCTTTTTTGACCTCTGAATCCATGTTAGCATCCATCATAGCTTGAAGGTCATCAGAGTCATACTCTTGCTGAAGATATAGGGCTGAACTACTACAAAATTTAGCCATTTTGAGTTTTTTAATGACTGTAGAAATATATATATACATATATATAAAAGAAATAAGTCAATGTGTTAACTTAAAACTATAAAAATATAGTGGTGCTTCTTTCATAAGTCATCCTCTAATTAGCACATTTTGCCCCAGAAGAAACAAACACTCAATTCTCGATCAAACCCTTAATTGATACACTATATCATTTTCTTGTGCTTCACCAAAAAAAAACTCCACATATATGATATATAGAGAAATATTTATATATACAGTAGATAAGGATATAGATGTATCTCTAAAGATTTAGAACTTGATAACTTGATATTTGATAACTCTAATCTCTCATTCACACGTCTGGTTTCCATAAGACTGTTTTATGGACTGCCATTTAAGTCCGGGTGTGCTTTTGTTTGCTGAACATCTCCAGAAATATGCTCCAACCAGAGCACAAAATCTTGGTCATATCAAAGAGAGAAAACTGGTTCAACACACAGTCGACTGATTACTTTTTTCAATCTGAAGGGATTGTGGCACCCCCTGGGTCATGTCGCCCGGTGCATTTAGCCAAATCGCCCTGTTGAAAACAGCTTTTGAATAAGAGGGTAGCACAGAAGGATTCACAACCTGTTCCACTGTACTGTAACCCTTTCTTCATTTTTTGTGTGTTATATGAGAGCATAAGGTTTAATCGTGAACATACCAAGCCCTTTGGGGGTGATTCCGCTGCACTCCAAAGGGTTTATAGCCCAGTAGTAGTACTTCAGAGTGTGCATCAGCTGCAGGACAGTACCGACGCGGCGAATGGTGGTGTATATGGTGGCGGTGCCGATGAACTCTGACGAGAGGTACGTGTATAGGGACAGCTGAACCTGTGTAGACACAAACAGTCCAGTCATATAGCGCATTATAGACACACTGAGACAAACAGAAGTTGCCAGACAAATAAATTAACAACATGTTTGTTAAAGCTAAAGAAAATGAAGTTTAACTGTATAATGACATTCACAGAGGAAAGTAGAAAACACAACAAATACAACCACTTTCTTTCTGCTTTAATATTTAGTGCCTCAAATCATTACTCTCCAATCCAAGGAGCTACTTTCGAATCCTGACATTTAAGAGGGTGCCATTCTATTATTGCATATTTGCTCCTTCCTTCTGTTCCCTTTCCCCCTCTCCTAATATTCCTTCAACCAATCATCGTTGCATATTTGCTGAATTGAGACGGCTCACAAACCTCTGAGCTCATTACAGCAACCACTGTTCTGAGGTCCGGCCTTAACAAGGTAGCTCTATTTAAGCGGATGAAATTAACGCAGGGCCACGGCCAGACCACTTCACATCAGAGATCATCTAAGCTGCGGAGCGGACTCAGCTGCCCCTAAATAAGCCTTCACTATATTACTTTATATTACATTACACACACTCCATTGTTTCGTCTGCAGATATTTTACACCGTAGAACAAAAAAAAATATATTTTGTGCACTGCTGCAACAAAAATAATTGGTTTTCTTCGACAGGACAGTATTTGCCTGTAAGCAGGGTTTTTGGAGACATGATGAGAAATATGACTTCTTCCTGTGTTTCATTAAGCTCTTAAAAGCAGCAAGATTAATCCTGGCATTAATCAGGGTAGCAATAACACCTTGAGATGAAGAAAATGTCAAAGCTCAGTCAGAGGTAAAACAGAGATATGATTTAGAAATTAAAAACTTTCTGTGTGTTTGCATCTGCTTTGTACATTTCTGAAGTTGGCCGTGTTCTCATTATATCTCTGCTAAATTATCATCATGAATTTTCTTTATTAGCACTTGAATGAAGGGAGGAAAAAAACCCAAACAAGATAATTCACTTTGATCCGCTTTAAATTGACAAGTAGGATCAATAGAAAATGCATAAAACAGCGCTGTATTCTATGTTGCTCTCGAGCAACATTAACTAATCGGATGTTGTCTCTTCCGTTTTTTCTCCCACTTGCCCCTGAGAGCATCTCAACTGTAATATCACCTCTTAGGGTCAGAGAGAAGTTTGGAAACTGCGGAGGCACGAGTCGACGGGCCCTGTGGGAATGCCATAGTGTCTCACATCAATTTCAGAGAGAGAATAAAAAAAGAGAAGCTGCACATCCCCTCTCTTCTCCTGGGGTATTTTCAAATGTCACATTTGCTATTTGTTTCCTTCGCTTGCATGTTCTGTCCTTTAGCAGGATGGAGAGCTGGCTCCTCCCTGCACATCCTCCAAGCTAATTTATTAAATTACTGTAAAGGGTAATGGCCGCTGAGATGTCAGTCCTGAGTTTCCTCTTTGTTTGCTTCAAGCATGATCTCAGACAAAAGATCATAGAGCAGATAATAAAACCAAATGTGTTATTGTGTTAACTTCTGTCCGTCTGCAACCAGGTTAGATACATCCTTCACAGTTTTTGCATATGAAGATAAACAGACCTTGGCGGGTGTGTGAATCCAGATGGCGGCGTTGAAGAGGACGTGGTCACAGAGCTGTTTGAGGAGCGGTGCCCCGTGAGGTAAACCATCCAGATACTTTGCGAAAGACAAGAACTGCTCAAGGACTGCCCTGGTGATGTGAATCCGAGACGACTGCAGGAAGAAGGGGAACCATGAGCTGTAGCTCAATCAAGCGAAGATAAAACTAAGCAAATAAAGTATATGTTTAAAGTCAACAAATGCAACACAATGCATAACTAAATTATAGTGTCTTGCAAAAGCATTCATATCCCTTGAACCGCTCAAATTTAACCATATTACAACCTCAAATTTGTATTTCAACATCTGATTTAGTTATTAGGACCGACTAGAAATTGTTCTTTAGGTTTTTGTTTAACTGCTTTTTCCTCCAACCGCTGCTCTTTGGGGTATGTTTCTACCAGCGTACAACATATAAAAGTGAAAAGTTTGCCAATTCTTCTTTGCAAAACTCCAGATCAGTCAGAGTGCTGGAGAATATACAATTTACAAACTTTGCCACACATTCTAAGATGCACTAAGGTCTGGACTTTGACTGGACCATTCTAACACGTAATTATGCGTGTTATTATCCGTCCATCCTCCCATTAACTCTTAACCGGCTTTTATGCCCCTGCTAAAGAAAGGAATCCCTGCAGCATGATGCTGTCGCCACTCTGTTTCACAGTGCAGATGGCGTTTTCAGACCAGAACATCACTCTGTGCACCCTCAGCACTTGCTTGCACTGGATTTTATATCGTGAATAGTGTCTGAATACATCCAATTTCTAATTTTTTTTGCCTTAAAATATGTTAACAAAAAAAAAATAACAAAAAAAACAAGCACATTTATCCTTTGCATATTGAAAAGTAAGAGAAATTTATATTTTTTTGTCTATTATTGTAATGTGGCAAAATATTCAAAAATTCAAGGGTATGAATACTTTTGCAAAGCATTTTACATAAACAGTTATCACAGTTATCATGTTTTGGAGACAGTGAGGATACAGAAAAGTTTAAACAGTGATATGTCATTTTTACTTCTTTTATCACAGTTTAAGCGACGGTTAATTTTTGTATTTATTTGAAATTATGAACCTCACCTGACACAGTGGAAAACAAGATAAGCATGGGTTTGCTTTTTTCAGGATAAATAGCTTTAGCCAATAGTGAAGAGTTAGGTGCAGAATGCTTTGAAAACCTTGGCAAATACAGCGGAGGTCATGGTGAAGACCAAGGCTTCTTTCCTTATCAAAAGAACAATAAAAAAACATGACTTGAAACCGCAGCTCTTCCCATCGGAGGCCGTCACACTGACCTTCTCCAGCAGGTATCCAATCACCAGAAAGCCCTTTCCTCCCAGCATTTGCTCCTGCATGGCCACTGAGCTTTTCAACAGCTCCACCAGGAACGCCAGCAGAGTCGCGCTGCATCATACAACACAAAGAGGAGTTTAAATGTGTTAGCTACTGTAGCGAGTGCAGAAAACGTGATCTGTGCTCCCGTCAGACCTCCTTCCACCCACACTGAGCTTCTTCATAACTTATTTTTTATACGCAGCTGTATTTTCTTCCTTATCTCCGTCCTCCTGATGATGTTAAATAAATAATCCATCTGCAGCTGACACGATGTTGAGATGCTGCCTGATAAAGTAACTGCATTAAAGACCACATGATGCAGTGGCATCAGGACAATCTTAAAGTCAGAGGACAGACACGTTAGAAAATAATAATTGTTCTCTGCAGGGGATATTGCTTCTCCTTTTGTCCTTTCAAACCCTTATTCCCCATTTGTTTTGTAGCTTTCAGCAAAACTATCTAATGTCAGAGATATTACAACATCAGGCTCAGTTTTTACTTTTTATCTTTATGACTCACCAGACTGTGGTGTCCACGCTGCTGTCATTGAGCTGCTTGTAATCAAGCTGAGCAAAGAGTGGGAACAGGACCTGGATGCCTCCTATAGAGTGGATGGCACTGTGGATGGAATGGGTAACAATGGCCTTCACATCCTGTTGGGTGGCAGAATTCAGTTAGTTTCATAAATATAAGGGAGCGCTTCATTTGAGTCCTTTAGAAACAAAATTATCCAAACTCGTCAAAGGCTAAATATTTCTAGCTCTTCCACATAAAAGCACTGCCTCCCACCTTGAAACATGCAGTAAGACTTACTTCATGGTATTCAAACAATTCTTTAAATCCTACAAAGTAAAGACAAGTATGCTTCTCTAATACAGCACAGTGCTGTGACAAAGTACGTGCCCACTTTTAGTATGTTCTGTTTTTGCCTTTTTTGTCATGCTTAATTGTTCCAAATGATGCCCCGTTCGAGTCTCGTCATTAAATATCATAATTTGTGATCTTTTTTGCCAGAAGTGGATTAATCTTAGAAGTACATGCTTTGTTTGCCCATTCCCTATCTAATTTTTTTAAATCATAGGGGAAGTAGGGCAAGCAAGGTGTGCTGTTTTGGGTCATTTTGTGAACTCCTAGATGAGTTTTTCGATGCATTCTTGGAATAAGTGATAGATTAGTGCATAATTTGTGGCTTTTTGATACCTTTTAGCCTACCTAATGCAGTCAGAAAGCTTCAGTTAAATTTTTTTGTATTTTTCATGTATGGCAGTAATCTGGTTATGATTTGGCAAGTGAAATGCTGTCCAAGACAATTACAACCAAGTGCTGATTTAAGAAGAGAGGTAACTTGCTCTTTCACAAAGTGTCAGGTTGGTTTGAAGAATGATCTTTCATAAATAAATGAATTCATAATTTGAATATTCACTTTTTGATATCTACTCAGGTTACGTCTGATGTGAAATTTTGTTAGTCTATCTGACTGAAGTACAAAAATGATAATAAAATCCCACAATTCATAATTCAGTGGTCAACAACATTGTCAATCTCCAACTATCTTCATATCTGTTTTAAAACTGAGCAATCTGACACTAGTATTTACTTTAGGAGGTTTCAAATTATTTTTATATAATGCAGTGTGTGTTTTCTTTTTAAAATATTTAATATATCCTTTTTATAGAAAACCTCTTGATTTGTTAGTCAAGCAAAAATAAACACAACAGCTTTTTCACAAATGCTCCTGAAGCGGCGGTGAGTCAGCCTGTCTCACAGTGGCCTGATAATCAAACTGACATGTTGGTTTATTTTGCATTATTCATGCATTTTAGCATTTTCTGAACCAACCAAATGGGTGTAAGCTGCGTTTCTAGAGAATATAGTTCAAACTGACCTGCAGCATGAGTGCATGCGGTGAGTGGACAAAGATGGAGGAGTTTTCCCTGGGGGACGACTCCAGGCAGAGCTGGGCGTCCGTCGCCTTAGCGTTGTAGGTGAATGAGATGGAGCTGGCCAGCTTGCCGTCGTACAACACTTGTTTGTGGTGTTCAGCCAGGTGGATGTCGCTCTCGGACTTGAACTTGAAAGTGCTCTGCGGAGGAGACGGACGGAAAAAGAAAGGCTTGAAAAAACTTGAAATTAGGGAGACAAATGAGTTGTCAGGAGACGAGATAAGTGCGAGTGTGTTTCTGCGTGTACAAGTTCAACACCCAAAATGGATTCTGCTTAATTGCAGCCGGAGCCTTGTGTAAACAACACAGCATTATCTTAATGAACACAGTGCTAACCTGGGCACTAATTCAATTAGTGCAGAATACGAGGCAGAGCGGGGGAAAGCGTGTGTGGGAAAGAAGCACTCAGGGATCCAGATTTATCTCTTTGTAGTCTGTCAAGACGGCAACCCACAAAAAGATCAACACATTTGTAATCAGGTCCCAATATGTGAAATGGTGTTTATCCTAACTTTCACCAAGATTCTGAGCCTTTTTCTAGATACAATCTAACAATCGTACCCTATAAACATTTTCTCCTGACAAGATGCTAAATTCTTCAAACAAATGCTTTTGATCCTTATTGCTTGCTGTTCTAGTCCCCCTCCTAGCTAGCTTGTAAGATACCATTTAGTCACTATAACTCATCAAAATAAGTCTTTGTAATTAGATATACTCAAGTAAGAGTAACATCATTCATAATTCATTATGAAACAATTGAAAGTGGCTATCAGATTTTTAAAAAAAAGCTTTTATTTAGATTTTTCCGTTAACTATAACATGAAACATCTTAATCATTTTTACAATCATTGCATGTTTTAACTATTTTTACAAATTATATTTGACAATGAACTCAAGACCTTAATCTTAAAATCCTCCCACAAATCAAGTCAGGATTCTGGCTGGCTTATTGCAAAACTTTCATGTTACTGCCAGGTTAGAAGAAAACTAAAGTAAAAAATAAAATTGGTAAAATAAAAAAATCCTTTTTATATAAACCTGTCTGGGGTGAGAATAATTTCAGACTTAAGGTTCTGAAGTAAACCACATGATCCCTTTTTTGATATGGTTTTACCGAGCAGTGGGACACTGAAAGATACACTAACCCGTTTTCATCACTCGGCCATTTCCCACATCCATTAACTGAAGCAATGATGTCATTATCAATGGGAGCTAAATATAAAACTACATCAAAAGTCCTCCATCCAAGCATTAGCTCAAAGTTTTCACACCCATCCAGCAAAGAAGATTTCTTTTCACCTTATCTTTTATTAAAGTAATTTGTGGTAAAATGAAGTAAAACATGGAAAAGCTATTTTTTATCAAGATTAATTTGTGATACAACAAAACGATTACGACAAAATGGTGTACCTGCTTAGACTGAAACTATTGTAGGACTTGACAAGTATAAATACTGCTGGTTGTTCCCAGATGGATGGAATTACGTTAGAGGTAGAAGTTTACGTGTTTGCACATTTCTGTCTATTTCTGTTTGCAGAGGCCTCTAAGTTCATGAATCCTGTGTCGGTACATGTGCCTCTACCCCTATGAAGGCCTGTAGATAAAAGGGCTCACGAGTTGCACTGCAACCCTTTGCAGCAGCTCCAAGCGGAGGTTGTTCTCTCCCTTACAGCCGCTGAGTCTCTTGGTGCCTTGCTCAGCCTGACAGCTCAGGAAAGCCCAAAGCCGCTGAGACCTCCAGGCCCATGTTGTTCTGAACCTTTCATCTGGGGTCCAGTGTGAGATTTGTGCCCTGAGCAGATTGCATGCAGCAGAAAATATAATTTTCTTATCTTCATCCAAGTCGATTTTTAACACTTACACACACATCGACACCTCCTTAGCAGCATCTGTAAGAGTAAGAAGGATAGTTGCGCTCATCTACGTTAATATTAACTGACTTATGTACAGGATGCTGTACTGAAAAACTGTGCTAAATAGATAATCCATTATAGATTACCAACAAAGCCATAGTAGGATGCAGTGGTAATCCATCACAAAAACAAATAAAGTGCTCATCGTTTTATTTCGAAGGTTAGTGGCCCTCTGCACGCTAAAAATACTGAATAGACTGAATGTGAAATTAATACCGTTATTAAGATGCACATATTTTGCAGAGTAAGCCCGTTTGCTGTGCAGCACTTATGAAGTGTGTGCAGTTGTGGCCCTGTAGAAATAGGCCTGTATTTATGCTATCGTGCTGAATTAGAGAGGCAGGTAGGTGAATGGGTAAAAGAGCTTTGCTGACCCTTTAAAGGCTTAAGGAAGCTACAGAGGCTTTAAGAAGATAGGAGGAGCATGCGAGAAATGTATTTTTTTTTTAAACATGTCAAGTTCTATAGAGCTGAGATTCGTTCCTCTGTGTGTTTAAGACACACAGAGGAACGAATGTGACAACTGCCAAGTTTTTTTTCCGTACCTAACAGCCGTAGCTATAGCACAGCAGTGATATCAACACACACAAACACACACATATGTTTGATCCATTCAGTTCGGTCTGCCTCTTAATTCAGTTTTTGCAGAAAATAGACTAAAAGCTAAATAAGCTTTTTCCAGCATATGAATGAAATGTACAAGCCCCTTTTCTGGACTTACTCCAAATAGCAAATTAGATAAATGCATATGAAGACCTAAAACTGATGTCACAATTATTTTTCTTTTTATTTCAACTCCTATTTTTAAATAATTAATATTGTCAGGTGTCCCCAGACCAGAACACTGCTGTCTGTCTGGGACAAATAAAACAAAAGCACAGCAGCGAACTAGTCACTGAAAATAATCTTGTTCAAAGGAAATCGGCCAGTTTACAGAGCAGGAGAACACCTCCATACCATATGCAGGTTCATAAAAATTTGGAACAATTCAATGACAAGAGCACCATGACAAACACCATGAAAACAAAACAGATGTCAAGAAGAAGTTTACTCTCTGTGCATACCATAGATACAATTTTATAGAGATGAGAGAACAAATATTAGAACCAATAGAATAAGTTCATGGGAAAAAGTGTGTGAAAGAGTATAGGTCTTTAAGGATTTTTGTGTTCAGAGGGAAATCACCTATAGTCTGAAGGCCAATTACATACTCTGCATGAAAAAAAAACAAAAAAAAACATTTTATATTACTCAAGGAAACAAATATGGTCTGATTCCTTCATAGTTCACAAAAATACTACGACAGAAACGCTGGGAATTTCTCAAAGACTCCTATTACTGCAGCATTTTTCAGTGTAGGAACAACCCCCATTTAAAATTTCTGAGCATTGACATAACAGTTGTACGATGTAGGACATCACACAGGAAAAAGTTCTTCCTGTAAGTTGATGTATCATGAATATGCTGCTAGAATTACACCAGCGCTTCAAGAACAAAATTACATTGTTCTGTTCTTTCAAGCCTGGTTTGGGCCTTTAAAGATGACTAATGTATTAAAGTCTTGTATACATCTGGAGAATTTAGATTAAGAAACCAAAAAATAAAAAAAAAATTAATAGAATAATGAAGCAGTTATTTATATCATATTGAGAATGTAGCTTGCTGTCATAATCTGTGTAACAAAAAAATAATATACTTTTCCAGTTAACCTGTAGATCTGAACCAAATTTAAAACTGGCTCCATATGTTTTCTACACAAGAACTGCCACAATAACTGTTGCTGGTAAGTAAAAATGTCCTGCAACATTTAACTTTTTTCGTTCCAAAAAGCATTTTTGTTAAGCTTATTCCTTTTTTTTAAAAACTTGATCTCAGTGCAGCTGTTGCTGCTGTTTGAAAAGTTTTGGCTTGAAAACTAGAAGAACTCGATAACTAAATGCAACAAAAGATCTGAACTCATACTACTATACTATACTCTTAACGCTTTAGAGTCAGGACATCTGGATGAAGATTAAGATGAAGTGAGCAACTTGCAACAATTTTAACACTATGAGTGACGGAGCACAAACCAAACATCCACCACCACACACACACACACACGCACGAACAATTTCATAAACAAAGAGACAAAACAGCTCTGGAGCTTTCCTTCAGCTAGAGCCCAAACCGGAAAACAAGATGTTACGCTCCATTTTCTACTGTCATTAGTAGAGCTTGGGGTCCCTAAACTGCACACACAGACATTCAGCACAACATAGCGTGTTGGTCATCATAAGCCATCACAAATGTTGAAGACCTCGGGTCTCCTCTTTGTGCTGAAGGCTTGTTCAGCAGAGCAGACTGTCCGTCTGGCTGCTCATTACTGAGCAGTAACACTGACGTCGGGCGAGTCCAAGGGGATACATGCAGTACAGCTGCAAGGGTTACACGCCGTAGTTTTAAGATCTAGCTCTACTGACAAAGGACCAAGCAATACTGAAAGAGCATCTTGTGTAAAACATATATAATTTACGTAGCGCCAAGAAAACAATAAGTGGCCTACATTCACATTAAGAAAAGGAAACTAGGCAGCACAAACTGAGTCTTACTGTTATCGTCCTTTAACCAGCTGGGGGGGAAAAAAATCCCACGCATTCATCGTTACTGTACCAGCGCAGAGGCCCTTCGTCTTTGAAACAACCGTGCTATTTAATGGTCGCTTCTGGGCATCTGAGAAGGCCATTCTGCGCCATGCAGAGAGGCAATCATCTAACTCATCAGCCTCGGAAAGCTGTGAGATGTGACAGAGTGCCAAATCAGTATTCATGGCAGGAAAAAAAAAAAAAAACAGGATGAGCATGTAATCATTAGGAGGGGTATATGAGTGGTCTAGTCTATAAAATACCCTTACCCATACTGTGTTATATCAGAAAGAGAAGGTAAAGAGTGAAACTAGCTGACAGCTTCTATGTGAGGAAAAGCTCTACTACTTTGTGTAATCTGAACGTCATCTAAATCTGTACCACCTTTCAAGGGAAGTGTGAGAACTTCATTGCTGTCAGAGGTCTGATGAAAATTTACTTTAGAAAAAAACTGCATAAAGGTATACAAAAGCAAAAGGATGAAAAAGGTCAAACCACAAAAAAAACACAAACCAAATTTAAAGCGTTGTTAGAAAAAAGGAATAAAAGAATGTGGATCTCAAAGCAGAATCTGATACAAGAAGGCCACCAATTTAGCTCAGTTTTCAATCCAATACACACTATATTCATAAGTAAAAAAATACATCCAACCATTACTTTAGAACAGTTTTCTCATATTTCTTATTAGATCAGAAAACCAGTAATATCCAACTTCTGTTTTTGTGGTTGTGTGGTTGAGGTGGGCCAAGCACAGCCCTCCCTGTCACATTCATGATGAATGTGCTGAGTCTGCATGTGTTAGCAGGACATAACGGTGCCCTCTGCTTTACATTCCTTCACCATATTGAGTTCAAAGTCCCGTCAAACTCACTTTTGACTTCGTACAACAGCTGGATGTGCAACAACTTTGACATAATATGGTCTTGCTGTAGGAGCTCAGTTAACGTGTCAAAGCTACATAACGGCACTTAGTACTAAAACAGCTATTCTTCCCTTGGAAAATATATGATTATTTCAAGGTGCTGCTGATATAATGTTGTGCTTGTAGATGTTAGAATTTGCTTGTAAAGTCTATTATGAAACCAAAGCTAAACATTAGCAATCAATTTAATTTTCCATTGACATTCGCATATCACTGGCAGTTTTCATGCAAACTTTTTGCAAAATATCAATAAGTTCTTGCTCGACACCCGAGGAACAAGACAGACCAATTTATTTTTAAAAAACATATGTAATATTTCTTACTATATTACAGTAAAATATGTGATTTTTCTTCGATAGCTTCCAGTTCTGAGACCAGGTGACACAAAATCAATCATGAAATGTCTTACTACATCTAAAGAACCAGACACATTCATTTATTTGACATTTGAATGGATAAAATATTTTATATTAATATTTTACTGTGATATTTCAGGTTTTTTTTCAATAGCTTCCAGGTTATGTGACCAGGTGACACCAAATCAATCTTCAACCAACTGAATAGTGCTCTATTTACTGTAAAATATTACAGGTACAGAGATTTGCACAACCTAATGGACAGATTTCATTCGTTTCCTTTTTGTCTGTTTTAGTTTTGTACTTTAATGAAAAGTGTGTGATTGTGTATTTCCAATATGTACTTTTTCTATATTTTAATATTTCTACATAAAGTTTCCATCTTATTGAGTCATATTCAAATCGAAATGTTCTAAAATACTGTACATGGTGTTTCTTATTCATCAGTCAGTTATAAAAACATTTGATGTTATAAATGTAGAATGTAACTGCTTTATATAACAAAGAAATAACGTTACTTTGCTGAATAAATAATTACTTTTACAGTATGGTAACTAAGTTACAAACTCAATTACTTTTTGGAAAAGGCAATATGCAACTATAACTAATTACTTTTTTAATGAAAGATGCCTAACACCGACTATTAGACATTCATTTATACAGTTTCTCAGCAAAGAAAAGCTGATTTGGTACTGAGTTGCTCTTTAACAGAGACTTCTAATATGACTATACACCAAAACTGGTGCACAACCAATGTTTTTGTATATAGTCATATAATTAGATTGTATACATTTTGTGCATAAATCTAAAACTTGCAAGCCATGCATTTACCATAAAGAAGGCAGCACATTTTTTTATTGAAATAATCTTTATCAAACCCTCAATGATCAGTGAGTGAGGGAGGATGACTAGCTATCTTATTAAGCATTAATGCTTCTGAGGATTACATTATTAAACAGGCCAATAATTTGTATTCTTTTACTTTAGGAAATTTCTTCTAAATAACTTTTTATACAGAAGGCTAGGCAATACATGTTCTGAGGATCTGCTATAAATCCAGCAGCTTGATGCACATCAGCAGCTTCATTTTGATGCCGTCTCCAGGTGCTGAAATTTTGACAGTTCTGGACACCTTCATGTGAAGACTGAAAGCAGCTTGAGGCAAGTCTGCCAAAAGAAGAAGGCGGCTGGCAAGGTGCTCTGTTCTCTCATCTTTCACTGATAGCCGGGCCATAAGGGCCAGGAGTTGGATTTTTAGAGCTCATGGTTCTCTGCATCCAATTGTGTGAAGTCCCTTTTGATTTATACAGTAATTTTTTTTACATGATGTGTGAAAATCTAAGTTTACACTTCCGTAAAGAATTAGAAAATTGGTCACGTCCATCATACAATCTTTTTTTATGCCTTGAAAAGAAAGTGATTCAATTACATAACAAAATTGACCCTGTTTCTCTCCTTAATAAAAAGGTCAACAACGTTGTGGGGGGGGGGATTTGCAGCAGAAAATTAGGAATCTCTACACTTAATCATATCCACTCTCTGTCTGAGTGTACAATCATGCACTTTCACATCAACAGCTGCAAGGTGATATTTTTTGGTTTTGTGAACTTCTTTTAGCATCTCGGATGTCTTAATTAATGAGGTGGCAGTTGTTTTGAAAGTCCTCCACTAAAAAACAATTTTTCCGCTTTAAAGCTCAATTATTACTTTTTAAGGGTTAATCCAATCTCATCCACATTAATGAGCCTCACAATTTTCTTCATGATGGCCTCACTCAGATGTTTAAGTCTCAATTGTTTGCAAACTAGAGGTTTAAACAGTACAATCATTCAAAATGCTGAGTAATGATGTTTAAATTATCTCTAACTAATGTGATTCTTCTATATGTAATCATAGCCATTTAAAAAAAGCAAAAATTTCCTAATCTATTTCTCAGCAGAAATTCCATCTTTTTCCCCCCACAACTTTGTGAATTAATAGAAAAAGGTTCACATTGAAGTCATACAAAATGTCAGCAAAGCAAGTTCATGCTTCACGAATTGGAAGAAATATCAACAAAGGCTTCAACAAACCATTCTACACAGTGACTGCACAATATTGTGAAAACATATCTTTATGAGCAATTGAGTTCATTTCTCTTTATTGCTTCATAGTGTTTTTATTTATAGAGCCATTCTTCTTCTCTTTTTAATGATGCGGTCCCATCCTACATTAGAAATTTCCTTGTGTTTATAGACATCTATTATATATGAGCAAGTCAGCTGCCCAAACAATTTAAACTGCCAGGGTGTCATTATGTCACAAAATCAGGGGTAGAGTTATCGTTTGTACTCAGTTATCACACAAATAAGCATAATCATCAATTATAGTTAAATTCTAATAAGTAAAAACATTTATGATCCCCAAAAGCAGATTCAGTGTTAGCTGAAACCTCTGCCTCACACCGATTTCTTGTAAAACCTACAAAGAACAAGAGGTGGTTGTGTGACCTGTTGTATAAATGTACCTTATATCCAGGACCGAGTTGATGAATGGCAAAGATCTGAGCCGGGTTAAGAGCTTCACTAAAAACATAAATGGCTCCAAGCTGACCACAGAAGACTCTGTTTGCGTCCGCCGTCTCTGATGAGCCCAGAAAGCACTTGTCATAGCTCTGGAGAAAAAAAGAAGAAATTATTTAATCATAATGCATTTAATAACATCAAGGAGCAGTGCTAGTCTTGTTTTATATATGGATGTTTTTTTCATTTTCTGTTGAAAGGGCCTTAACTATTTGTAGCAGACAGAGGTAAACAGGGGAACTTCTGATGGCTGTTGGTTTTTAATCTCTTCTCCTGCAACTTTACTATCACCTTCTTCAATGTGTTCTTCAGTCCACTCTCCACTCAGCAGCTACATCCCTTTAATACCCCTTATCACAATGAGATCTCTCCTGCTCTGCTGTTTAAAAATGATGACATACGTTTAATCTCCAGCCTTCAAGAGAAAACAAACTGATAGGATCAGTGCATTTTGAGACCTTTTCCTTCACCTCTCTGGGTTTCTTTCTGATGAGCTACACAAACCATGTGCACAAACAAAGACACTTTTGCCTCAAGGCCAGGAAATGTGTGTTCTCCAGCCCTTCGGTAACAGCAGTAAAATTTTCGAGCCTATAGGGAAGGAAGCATTAGGCGTCACAGAGAGGTCAAGCTACCTGTCCCCTGCTAAACGGAAAAGTTGGAAGTCGGAGTTTGGGCGAGTTTTGCTGGAAAAGAGCCCAAGGGCAACTCTGCTGCAGCTGGCAAACGCAGAGGGCACACCTCAAATCTTTGCCAAGATCACAACATGAGGGAAAGCTTGAAGTAAAGCCAAAGCAATAGTCAATTTCAGAGCTTTATCAGAGGCACTTGTTTGGAAGTCAAGGATGATTTGTGGAAAACTATTTCTTACGCTGCCGTTAAAAGAAACCTGGTCATGAGAATGTACACTCTATGATGATTTGTTTAACAATAAACACAATATCAATGGTGTCCTTACATCATTGGTGTTGACATGCCAGGCCATGTCGCCGTAGGAGACCAGCTGGCCGTTGACGTAGCAGCGAATCTCTGAGTTTCTCCAGCGATTGTAGATGTGGACGATGCTGATCATGTACCACTAAAAAAATAAAATGAAATAAAAACACGTGAACAAAATGGCAACTTTGCATGTTTTTATGTTAAATATTGTTTGATAATGTCATGTGATCATCATTTAGGAGGTTTTGGTTTACTTTTGTTTTATCTGGGTAATATATTGCATTACACCCATTCCCTTCAAATAGGCACACCATTTCTGAACGTGCATGTATGTATATATGGATGTATATATGGATGGATGGATGGAAGTTTAAGACAAAAAGCAGTGAATAAAGTCTGTGAGTGCAAATATTTTCTATACTCTAGTTTTTTTCCCCAATCCAAGCCTGGAAAACACCAAAATAACCCTGTTATTCATCGCTCTATGTTTGCTTCAGGATGGTTTTAGTCCTGTGTGCTTATTTCTGTCTTTTCAGCAGTCAGAATTCTCCCTCTCTGTAACATCCTCTAACTGAAACTGTCTATGACTGCAAACTTTTAAAAATGATAATTTGTGAAATTATATCAGGAGGCGGGTCTGAAATTCTGCTGGTCCGTCGATAATGAGGGAGCAAATGTCCATCCAAGCATTCACTCCCCCCAAACACACACATGACTGTCGATATTAACCCATGCACCAACCAGACAAATGAGGGTGACATATGAATTGATCAAATGGAACTACTGGGAACTTTGTTAGGCTGCGCCGGGATTCCACTGGGTCAGCAAATACTGCAGAAGGCCATCTCATCAACCAAGTGTGCGTTTGCTTCCATGCACAGGCAAAGACTTGTGTGGATGCTTGTGTTTAGGACAACAGCAAACTGCTGACAGCGCGGCAGAGGGGGCCTTAATTGACAGACCTTATCAAAGCTCATCAACATTCGCAGCGAGTGCAGAGAGAGATGCAAGAAGCAGAGAGCAGCAAAGCAACCCTGTCTGCGTCTCATCGAACAAGTGGCACAGGATTTCCAGACTGTGTGGTGTCTTACCTTACGTGGTTGGAAATCGTATTTTACACAGTGCTGGAAGCCTTTGCCTTTGGACTTCAGGGAGGTCACGATGAGACAGTTTCCCACAAAGTGAGCAGAGTAGCCAATCCCTTTACTCGTGCGAAAACTGTAGAAGATGAAGAGATGAATTTTAGTAAAATAAAACTTTTCCAGATTACCAAATAATACAAACTTTGAAACGTCTCTAGTTTCATGTTTAAAAAAAAACTGTATATAATTAATGTATTATATACAACACTGTGAAGTAGTATTTGCTTCATTACAGATTTCCTCCATGTTTACTTTTTTATTACAGTAAAATGGTCATTAGATCATCAAACTAATTAAAAATTAACCAAATAACAGAATTATTGACCCGTGAAAACTACTGACTTTAATTAGTGAGGGAAAAAACTGTACAAGTAAATTCATAAAGTAACTGTGGTTTACCACATCATTTGGCTTCATTTCACAAATTAGAATAAAACAGGCATCATGAAGAAGGCTAAAAGATCTAAACAAGTAATGCATGCTGCGGTCTAAAGACATTTTAAAAACAAATAAAGATCTTGACAGATTTCAGTCTTAAAAAGATTTCAAAAGGTTAGCGATATTTGAAAGTGTGGCAAAATATAGTGAAAACCATTATCAACAAGTGAAACAGAGGTGAAATGCCTAAACTCCCAAAGTTACACCAAAAATGCATCAAGGGTCATAAAACGGGCACAGTGAGGGAGCGTTGGGAGGAGGACCGCAGGCGCAGATTGAGCTGGATGACACTGACGCAGAGGACACCCGCAGCACAGTGCGGATGAAGTGATGCGACGGGGCAATCGGACTCTGCCAGGCCAGTGAGGAGTGGCTCCTTCATGTGGTGGTGCTTGGTGCAACAGAAGCCTTGGCTGTATCATCCTTCTGCTGGCCTGTGTGTGTGTGTGCGCCAGGGCCAGGGACCACCGGGGGATACAGGCACGGATCCAGGAAGATCGGGAATTCTGCAAGGCCTTGTAGTGCGAAGAGCTCTCCCTGTCTGTGAGTACCGCAAAGATGGCATCTGTTGTTCTACAAAAAGTAGCCTTGGGCATTGGATGTCAGGTGCTTTTGGATGGTTGTGCTGGTTCCCTTTTTATTGTTACCCAGATGCAGCAGCGTGAGTGGATGTTGGCGGCATAAGATCCTGGGTGAGACGGAGGCTGATTCCAGGAGAGACATCTACCCAGCGAAACCTCTTCATATTGCTGGCCTGCAGCGCTACTTAGATCGGACATTGGACAGTTTTTGGCATGTTAAATTTTAAATATATTTTTTGGGTCATTTTTGGGACTTGGACTGCAGCCCACAATGTAAATTATGAGAATAAAATTGAGTTTGATGATATGAAACATTTAAGTGTGACAAATAAATCCAGCAGAAAATTGGAAGAGAGGAAACATTTTTCATAGCACCGTATAAGCATAAATCAAAAAAGCTTCACTGTCCAATTTGTAACCAAAGGAACCACATATCTTATTATCTAAGCCAGTGACAGAAAAGTGATTTTCCAAACTTTTTTTTTTTTTTTCCCGCAAGAGCACCGTAGGCCGCAGATTACAATTTCTTAACATTACTAATCCCTTTTCCCTTCATTTGTCCCCCATCATATTTATCTTCCCACTCTCGTTACATCCACGTACAGCGCAGTTTCACAGCTAAGACACATTTCTCTCTTAAAATAGGCCCAGAAGGATCACACGCGCAGCAAAGCCGGAGAGCAGATATAAATCCCTCTCGAGCGAATCCCTGGTATACATTAGGAGCGCTTTAAAGTGCGTTATCGTGGTCGTCATGCAGCTGCATGGGCCGCTGTCAAACATGCTGCTTCAGTAGCAGCTGCATCTGGGGGAGGATGATAAGACCCGGGCCAGAACAGAGGAGGACGTCCTCCCTCTCTTGCTCCGTGCTTACCATGACAACCTGACAAACGGTTACTAAGGAAAAAGGATTACATACTAACACTTTACATGATTAGAGCTCATCTCTGTGATGGTATCCTTCCTTCAAGAGATTACCTCCTGGTTCATTTTATTCTGTTTGTTGGAGGCAACTACTCTTTGACTCCTTTGGGGGTGGCTGGGGTTTAAGGTGACTGAGGATGCTGCTAGTTAGTATCGCAGACAGAAGAGGTGGATGGAAGAGGTCTAGAAAAGCAGTTCAATTAAATAAAAGGTCAAAACTAATGAAGCTTTACACTGGCTAACAGCTTGCTCTTACAACACTAACAGTGAGGCCAGTAGAGTCCATAGCTATATAGCAAACAGAGGTAGTCAACAAACCATGCACTCATAAAGGAGTGTCTTGACATTTAAAGTTTTGCTCCAAATCAATAATCTATTTACTTAATACCTCAGTGTTTATGTGACTCAGTTATCTCACTGACACATTCTTAATTTAGAGACCTTCAACCAAAGCACTCTGCTTCAGAAACACAAACTGTTTGTGCTTAATATATGCAATCTTCTATTCATATTTCGCCTACATTGTATGCTTTTATTGTGAAAACACTTCAAGTCTAACATATCATGTGTTAAAAATAAAGCCTCCTTCCAGCTTATATGGAGAGTTTAAGCACCAAAACTAAAATTGACTGCTGCATTTAGTGAACTAGAAGGAACCTTGCATCAATTTTCTCTAAAGTGCAGCGGGAGAAATCGTTATTGTTTTCAAAGATACTAAATTGAACATATCACATTTTTCGGGTTTGTCTGCCATTGCATTATTGACTGAAAACATACAAAATGTTCAAAACAAACATCTGTAAATTGCGCTTAGCTGATGAACATACTGGATTAACATTATATTTCACAAAGTATCAGAAGTTTAATGTTGTGTTCTAATGTCATTATCCTCAAAGTCATCTTATATATGTATGAGGGATACTCTGAAATTCAGATTTACGCTCAATCTCTATAACTGAAAATATTTTTTACCATTCTAGTCTTTTTGTTACCTAAGGTGGAATCAATATTTATTTTTGACATTATTGTAAGCTTTCTTCTTGAAGAAAAAGAATAAACTAAAGTAACATTTGTTCGTCTTCCACTCAGCTAACCTTTTTCACTTTGATCACGAACCGAGATGGTCTGGCTAATTCATTAAGCTGACAGCTTTTTCAATATTTCATGCTAAAATCTTCAACAGTAATCACCTAAAGTAGCTTATTTTCTTATGGATAAAAAGAGACTTCTAAAAATAAATTGGTTACAGCCTATATGATTGAAAAATGACCATCAAAATCTTTTTTAAACAAGCACATTAATGTTCTTTGCTCTTTCACTGTGAACCAGCATATCTGTAAATTTTATTGGAAAATCAATTACATAATGCTACAGGCTTTAAGAAGAAGCAAAAGCAATGTTTTGAGTTTTAAAAACATAAATTTTGGAGAAAAAAAATTTTTTTTTACCAAGTCAACAAAAGTGTTGTTTTAGTTCCATCCAAATATACGGTATTAAACTCACCAGTAGAGGTATGGTTTGTCTTTGTCCACATTGATGTTGTTTAGTGGATCCTGTCTGAACCAGGTGTTGATGGTAAATCCATTTTGGTATGGCCACTTGGCAATTGGTGGCAATGCTATAGCCTGGTGAGAAATACCAAAATGACAGCAGTTCATATCAATGCATAAAACATCTAATATGACCATAACTGGATCTTAAACATATACAGATGTCTGTTAAAAGGCCAAGTCTATATAAATATCTTGATTTATAAACCTTCAACCATAATAAATGAAAGCAACAATATTTTCAGCTTTAATATGAATATCCAAATAAATTCAAGAAAGAAAAATGTGTAAGAGGAGAAAAAAGGTCAAAAAAGAAAGTGAAAAAGAGGTTCAGAATCTGGCTGCATAATTGTGTGTACCTTTGAAATTAATACATTCATCTGAAATAAAGTTAAACAGTTTTAGTATTATTTTACTGACACTTTCTGATCCGGATCCTTTAGCCAAATCCATAGAAAGGTAACAGTCATGACAGTAGTATGGAAAAAGTCCTACAGCATCATATATACAATCCTTTAAAACGCTGTACACGCATCGACATATTTTATGGCTTTTGAATTACGGGCAGTCCTTGTTTTCATTTAGCACTAAAAAATAAAAATAATAAGGACTTGTTTTAAACTGCATACATCCCATTTGAACAGTCTTAACACTATATGTTAAAGTTCAGGCGTCATTAGCCCATGTAATCACCTCCTTTCACCTCATTGCATTAACTGCTAACATACAAAATGTTTAAGTCTTAGCTGATGAACATAGTTGATCAACATCATATTTCACCAACTATCAGAGATGTATGCTATATTTTAACATCACTATTCTCGTAGCCATCCGTAATATTTTTTTTCTTTGTCTTTTTTTTTTTACATCAATTTAAAACTCACTTTCTACTTACTTTGTTACAATATATCTCATTTGTGACCATTCAGTAAGTTACTTTCACAATCACATTAAATGCTGTTTTTTTATTCCATTTCAAAACTTTAAATTACTTACACTGAATTTTGGAATTTATGTGTCAACTCGCTTTAAGCCAAACTGGTTGCAAATTCAAACCCAGGCATTTTTAGTTATGCACTGTTAGATGACATTAGTAGTCAACAGACTAGAAAACCAAAAAAAAGTATCAGTGATACTCTGAAATTAGAAATTACATGTATTATATATTTTTAGTGATATAGATTATAATTCCCATTCCAAAAAGAATCTGTGCAACAGTTTTTAGCCATTCTAGTATATTTTTTATATCTTCTAGCTGAAGCCAGTATTTATTTTTGACAGTACACTAATCTTTTCCTGAAGAACAAGAATACACTAAACTAAAATCTGTCGACTATTTTTCTGTGATGTTACCTTTCAAAAAGTGTTTTCAACTTTCACTTTTCCTTGTCAATGGTGTCTAATTGACAAAATTTCCATTTGACAAAAAGTTGTACAATCTGGTGGTACTTGTACAGTCAAGGCAGTAATGAAATTTTTTAAAAGCAAGGGATTTCTTTCATCATTTAAATGAGATAAAAAAAACTGGATTTTAAGACAAAAAAACCAACAATAGTTACAGGACAGCCAGAGTGGTGGAGAAAATATGCCATCAAAATCTGACTTTCCAAAGAGCAGTGGGCAAACATTGTTAAGATAAGGGGGATAAGGGCAGTTTAATTTTCTTAACATTTTTTAAACTGATTTCCTAGTGTTTGAGCAGAATTTATATTACACACATTTTAAAAAGGAAAAAGCTTTGAAAAAGCTTTTCCTATGTGTCAAAAATCAGCCAGTTTAATCAGGATGTGTACACTTTTCAGATCCACTTTGTCACAAGAGTTAATATTGTAACATTCATTGTATTTTTTGTAGGATAAAGCAACTAGATAAATGCAGATGGTAAACATAAATTGGAATAATTACTTTTTAGCTTTTTATGAGCAGAAAGATTGCCTAAGCTGTTAAAGAGGTATATGTGTGGGTCTTACCGCTGCACTGCGTCCAGGAAAGTTGAAGAATGTGTCAGGACCATGCCTCTGAGGCATCTGATTCAACACCGACAACAGCTTGATAGCGTGTCTTGGCTAGGGGAGGAGACAAGAAAGTAATTTTGGTCATTATTACTTGACAAATGCTGTCCATCAGAGGAACAGTACAGAGAGACTGTTCAAAAAAAAAGAGGAAAAAAAGAGAAATTACTATGTGGCTTCACATCTCTACCACAACCCCTCTGGATCAATAAGCCTTCAATCACCTCCTCCCTCCCCCGATAACAACTCCTCGATACCATGGCGCCCCTTAATCGATCTGTCCCCAGAGAGAGCTGCTGAGGGAGGAGGAATTGGAATGGACAGGGAAATAGGGGCAAAGTAGATGGGCTGACAATAGCTATTGGACAGTGGAGGTGTTGAGAAAAGGATGAGGGTATGGACCACTGGCCAGAGACCAGCAGCGGCTGAAAGTGGTTGTGGATGAGCTTCATTAAAGGGTCACTCAGTAAGGAAGGAAAAAGCCATTACAGGTGAATCACCATAGTTGGGAATACAATTGAAAAGCTATTTTAGTCATTAAATTAAAAAAAAGATCACATCGATAATTACACAGAGCGATAATTTCAAGTTAATTTGGAGGATTGTGTTTTACAGTCAACCAAAAAAAATCCTAAAATCACTCTTAGAAATAAATAAATAATTTATAAATAAAGACCAATATGACTAGTGTGTTCACAAAATGTCCAATATATACCATAAATACTTAAAACTTATTTTGCATGAAACACCAATTTAACACAGCGTGATATAAAGGCGATCAGCATGTACCTCTACTTTTATGTTATCTTATATTCCATAAATTCTTAACAAACATCCCAAATACAGCCTAGCCGTTTTTTTACTTTTGCTAACAAAAGACACCTCTAATATTGTCCCTAGTTTAGGACCAGCTTAACACAAGGAATGTGACCTTTGCAGCCTTTCCCTGGATATGTCTGTGTGTGTTGTCTCCTATAATATTGGCTCCAGCTGAGGTCCCTGTCTCATTAATTTCCCCCAACCTTTTGAATGGGCTTTGAGTCACTTTGCTCGAACCCTTTGGTTATGCATTGTTTTCTATTGCACTTTTTCCTTCTACTCAATTTTCCACTAATTTACTTAGATACATAACTTTGTAAACCAAAAGCATCCTTAAAAATGACTTTTTGTGTTGTATGCTGCTTAAGGAAGGTGTCAGTGACTGTTTACTGGACAATTGTCAAGTCAGCAATTGCATAAAATTTCTAAGACAAAAATTCAAATTGGTCTAATTCAGTTGTCCATTAATACTATAAATGGGGTTTTAATTCGCTGTAAGAACAAATATTTTAAATCAACAAAAACACTAGACAAAGTGTAATGAATCTATATCAGTTTCACTTTTTTATTAAAACCAGCGAAACAACTAGTTGATGATATTCTAATTTATTGATGTGACTCATTTAGTGACTCTTTTGCAATGACTCTCATTGAAGACATTTCCTGAAATTTCATTGAAAAGATACAACAGCTTTTTGAGTTATGTTGCTAACTAACAAAAAGACAGACAAAAAAATAAATAAAACAAACTAAAACATAGCCTCATCGGCGTAGGTGACAGGTTATTTTAATGTTTGGGAATTACTTGTCTTTCTCCGTGTCTGAACCAAATGGGACAATAAATAATTGTACCTTGATCTACTGGGGTTTTAGAGCTGAGAAATTCCTGGAAAACAATTTAAAATGTTGAGAATATGACCTGATCAGGGGTTGGAATCAGCAAACTAGACTAGCATTCTTTTAGGAAAGGGAGTTGGGGGGGTTGGCAACCCGGATTGCCTCTACTTTTACAGGAAATCTGTAAATATACAAAAACCTAAAACCCTGCACTGGCTGTTTTCACATGGACTTTAACCTCATAAAACCGACTTTGCTTAGCTCAGTTTTAAAAATCCCTTCTAGAACTTGGAAACAGAGAGAGTGGAAGCTGAGCTAATCAGTAAACTACAGGGAGAAATTCGGATTACAGCCACAGGAGGCCAAGCTGATCTTAAACTAATCACTTTTAGTTACCAGCTCTAGGAGTAATCTCATTAACAGGTATTTGTACAGAAGCTCTAAAAGAAAACAATCATCAAGTATGAAAAAATGACATGGTTATGGATTTTCATCTTGAAAACATAAAGATGCGAGGTGCAGAAAGTGCATAGCATGAAGAATTGAAATTACTTGTAAAGCATGCAGAATTACTGAGTATTTTTGTCTGAAGTTAGGACTTGCTTTGCTGACTGTGTGGTGGTTAAATAACCTGTCCAAAGAAAAGAAAAAAGTGTGCCCTTGACCAAAAATGTTTAATCCAGTAGAGATACTTTATGTAAAGAAACAGAAAATAGTAGTTACATATAAAGATAGTCAGAGTACATTGAACTGCACTGAATGTTCCACCTTCACGCCTGATTGGGCTGTCACTGCTTTTTTCATCAATGCTCTAATACCAATAACACAGTCGCTCCTCTATTACATTAATAATGTCAGTTACAAGAGGAGGAAAAAAGCATAGCTGCAAAATAAATAAAAAAAACACGTAAATAGAAAAACACAAATTGGCCCCGTTTCTTTATCCACTCACGAATCAATGCAAACAAGCCACATGCAAACACAAACACACTCTCTTTTATTCAAGTCTATTAGCACAATAATCCCATTAACCGATACCCAGATTAATGACACCAAAAACTCCTGCTGTATAATTAATCTCATTTGGAATAAATTTAGCTACAACTACTATTATAGTTGGATACTAGGGGAGGAGAATCAGAGGAAAATCTAATTTCAAGAAAAAAATTGATGAAAAGGGAAAAAAGGAGGTATATAGAAGAAATAACCAGATATATAGTAGGATTTTGTCAAAGAGAATTAAAGAAGCTTCTGAAAATACTCATTATCTTTGTTTTTTGCCCTGTAGACTGCAATAACTTAAAGAAACAAAGCGGCTTCAGTAGTCAGAGTCAATTTGAGAATAAGATCACTTTTTTTTTCAATAAATTAGTTGAGTAGTTTTAAGTTAGTAAAATCACATCTGCTCCCATGTTTATTATAAAGCAAAGTTATGATACAACCAAGAGAAAATGTACTATAAACTTAAAGCGCGCATAATGAACGACATCTTGTATAAGATTGTGACAGAATGCCTTCATCTTTAAACCATTCTTACAGTACATATTTGATGTTGACCGGGTTGTTTTATTTGACTCTTAAATTATTAATGGACTGCCCATTATGATTTCTAAGTATTTGTTTTAAGCATTAAACATTAAACATCGGTTCTATGTTTATCACAGTTAGATTGAGACACTGAAAAGAGCAAAGTAGGGCACTTCAAAGGGGACATTTAATTAAGACTAAACACTTTTTAATGCTTGAGATGATTCAGCATCACTTATCTTATTTCCTGAAACCAAATCAAACGAAAGCTCCTTTTGGAGTCCCCAAAATAAAAAAAAAGCCTTATAGGAGTTCAAATTAATGGTGTTTGAATTATGTTTTTTATACTGTATTGGTATATTATTTTATTATTTATAATGTTAAGTTAAAACTTAACGTCTACATCTTATCAGGATTTGAGAAACTTTGTTTCTGCGTCTAAAGCTTCCTCTTCATCGATAAAGTTACTGTACTTCTGTGGCTACAAATTTCTGTATCGTGTACGGTTTATGGGGCTTGGAAAACAGGCTGCTTTAAGTTACAAAAAAAACTGTCTACCGTGTGTGTGTGATCTATTACAACAAATCCTGCCGGTTGTATGGTAATGTCTTTTAAGGCTTACTAATTGAAACTGTTTTCAAAATTCACATTTGCTTCATAGGTAAGACTGTTTGAGGCATCCTAGAAGTGCCACATACTGCAGAAAGAAAAATGAATTCAAGTTTATGAAAATGCTCTGAAAAGAATAGAATAGATAAAAATAATCTATTAATTGTCCCACAATAAGAAATCTGGTTGTAAGAGCAGCAAAAGCAATAACAGAATGCACCTAATCCTGTGTACCTATTATGACAAAAACATTTCAGACATCTTATTACAAGCTTAGGAAATTGTTAACTTGTGAAAAAATGAACTTTTATATACATTATTCAGCACTTGTAAAACCTGAAACATATGTGAAATTGTTGTTAATTATATGCACAAATAGATGAAAGGGATGAGAGGTCATCTGACTTGCACAGGAACTTTTTTCTTTTCTGCAGCAACTTACCCAAATGCCATTTTCTCCTCTCAGCATACTGAAGAGCAGCTTCAGCTCCTTGACCGTGATGCTGTAACTGGCCAGGACTCCTAGCATATCCACCAAGAGGTCTGTTGATACAAACACACGAGCAGAGTACAAAAAGTAAGATATGCATTCTCAGGAGTGCAACTGTGAGTCAGTATCAGAAAGGCTCTATGGAGACTTTTCTCCGATAAACTGTGATGAGGTCATAACACTGAGCCAGTCCACATACAGTGAGAGTTTTATGATTTATCATTCAGTGAGAGTCAACATGCTAACAGCTATACCACTGTATAGCCAGCAGGACACATATTGGTTTTAGTCCTTCGATGTTTCAAACATCACTTTGCCTTCAACTTGTTGCCTTTTCACCCCTTCCTGTTTCCATTTCATAAAAATATACTTTACCATTGAGTTGTAAATATTTTTTATTCTGGTGTTCAATAATGTTTTCACTACATACCTGGGAAATATTATCATAATGAAACGTTCTAGTCTCATTTATATTTTTATTTATTTATTTAACCTATGGCAGTAAGTCGGACTCGTTTCCGGTGAGAGTTGGACTTCACCAAGTTTGCCCTTTATCACCGATCCTGTTCATAACATTTATGGACAGGATTTCTAGGCGCAGCCAAGGTGTTGAGGGGGTCCGTTTTGGTGACCTCAGGATCGGGTCGCTGCTTTTTGCACATGATGTGGTCCTGTTGGCTTCATCTGAACGTGATCTACAGCTCTCGTTGGAGCGGGTCGCAGCCGAGTGTGAAGCGGCTGGGATGAGGATCAGCACCTCCAAATCCGAGACCCTGGTCTTGAGCCGGAAAAGGGTAGGGTGCCTTCTTCGGGTCGGGGACGGGGTCCTTCCTCAAGTGGAGGAGTTCAAGTATCTGGAGGTCTTGTTCACGAATGAGGGAAAAATAGGTAGGCGGATTGGTAAGGCATCCGCGGTTATGCGGGCGCTGTACCGGTCTGTCGTGGTAAAGAGAGAGCTGAGCCAAAAGGCAAAGCTCTCGATTTACCGGTCGATCTACGTTCCTACCCTCATCTATGGTCACGAACTTTGGGTGATGACCGAAAGAACAGGATCACGGATACAGGCGGCTGAAATGAGTTTCCTCCGCAGAGTGGCTGTGCTCTCCCTTAACTTAGATAAGGATAGGGTGAGGAGCTCGGTCATCCGGAGGGGGCTCAGAGTAGAGCCGCTGCTCCTCCACATCGAGAGGAGCCAGTTGAGGTGGCTCGGGCATCTGGTCAGGATGCCTCCTGGACGCCTCCCTGGTGAGGTGTTCCGGGCACGTCCCAGCAGGAGGAGGCCCAGGGGAAGACCCAGGACTCGCTGGAGGGACTATGTCTCCCGGCTGGCCTGGGAACGCCTCGGGATCCCTCCCGAGGAGCTGGCCCAAGTGGCTGGGGAGAGGGAAGTCTGGGTCTCTCTGCTTAGGCTACTGCCCCCCCGACCCGACCCCGGATAAGCAGAAGAAGATGGATGGATGGATAAATACGTATGCATTTCTTAAATTTGACTAAAATATAAATCACACGTGTCAAAGCAAGTCTGAATTATGTACAAGACTAGTACCTATCAGTTCATGATCCATAAAAGTATGGAAAGGAGGAGGAGAAAACTGACAAGAATGGGTTAAATAAAAAATGTACGTTGGATCTTTTTCATATTTATTTACAGTCAAACTCTAAATCTAAAATAATTTGAAATGAAATGATATTAACTTTTTCATATTTAAGCGAGGATATTGTTTCTGTTAGTAAATGCAAATAAATTATGGAAATTTTGAATCAATGTTCATTGTTTTTTTCAAAAAGGTAGAGAAGATTTTATATCCTTCTTAATAATCAGAGGAAAAACATGACTCCTGTTCAACTATCAAGCCTTGCTTGTAATCTGCAGCTTTTTCCATGTCACCACTAGTATATTGGTGCTAAACACTTTGAGGTTAGAGGGCCTTGCCATCAACTTAGTGTTTATCATTCTCCACATATTATCCAATTCAAGTTAGCTATGATTAAAAAAAAAATTACATTAAAAAACACCTTAGATTTAGTCAGAGAGTACATGTTGGTTAAAGTGAAAGATCACTTAAAGCCCAAACTGGTTATACGTATAAATAATTTTATGCTTCACAGTAAATTGAATATTTTTGGGAATTTTTCAATGTAATAGGTCAATTTTATATTGGCACGGATACACATCTTAAAACAGATGATGGGGAATTTATCTAATATTGGCATTTAAATTGCAGTAACTCCCTGAACAGTAAATATGCACAGATGATTATATATAACACATGACGTCAGCATCATATTCAAAAGGTGTTGAACAGCTCTTCCTAATGGCATATAACTCTGATGATTCTGCTGTAGTATGTATCTAATCATACATTAGCTAACAATAAAGCTAGAGGTATTTCTAGATGGCCTCCCTCCTTCAATGACCTTCACCTTACACAGCGAACATTAGCAGTGTAGCTATGGCAGAGAGAGAGAGCATTCAACCTCTGCAGAGTGAAGCAATCTACTTAGGGAGGCCTCCTCTTTTCTAATACTTGGTGGATATGAAGAGTCTCCCCACCATAATTCATTAACCAGAGCCTAGCGACTGGGAATAAAGGAAAAAGGGCTAGCTCACTGAGGTGCTTGAGACGAGAGCAAAATCCAACACAGAATGTCCCAGATTTATGCCCCCAAGCTCCAGTTTTGGTACAATAAATCCAAATAGGTCATTTTAAATAGTTTCAGGAAAAAGTCAGAATCCAAGTTAGAACAGAGAGCTGGTGAGAACTGGCATTAAACTGATGCAGATGTATACTCTGCTCTGTTGTGAATCCTAATAAGGCAGAGAAGTTATAAAACCCATTACCCAGCGGGGGTAGGTAGGACAGAGAGGACATGAACAGTAAGAGTAGGGACGAACATGCTGAGATGTTAGTAAAGGGAAGCCAAGGTCGACGTAATAATGCAGAGAGATGACTGAGTGGGCAAAGTACATCGGGGTTCACATACTGCAGGTTTGGCTAAAAAAAATATTCCAGGCAACAAGTACACTAAAAGTTTTACTAAGAAAAGATATATCCAAGATTTTACTCAAAAACATAAAAAGGTTCATTTCAACAGGCTTAAACATATTTGTGAAATTTCTGTTTATTGAAAATGCCTTATTGGTTTTTATTTGGCAAACAACCACAGCAGAATCTATTTCTAAAATCATTTGTTCTTTATGTTATTATAAAAGGCAACTGTGAGAAAATCCCTTCAACTTGTGTGAAATTACTGCTCCAGCACTGTAGGACCTTAAAAAAATGACTACAGTGACCAAACTCTATAAACCGATAACATTTTATCAAGCCCCTTTGCACATTAGTAGAGGTTTTCTTTGCATGGATTGAGCTATTTTGCTCACACAGAACTAATGCAATACTTATTGAGTGTTTGGCCAAATTATTAAAAATAAAAAACTGAATGAATCTCATTTGCAGCATTAACATGCTTGGTTAAAGCACCACAGGGAGTGTTTGGTCTTTTATCGCAAAAGTCTTCAAAACTTAATACTACTTTCAGGTCTGCTCTGCTCTGACTGACAAAGTTCTCAGTTCAATAACAAAATATGGTGAACATTAGTGCACAGATATTTTTAGACTTCACTTCTAGACTCTGGATGGAGGTTATGTTGGAGATGCATCTCAAAATCTTACCTCATACAGGTTAAAGTGTTACTAAGGAGATTAAATATAGGTTTATTAACCCATTTTAACATGTCCTACCACCTGAGTAACATGCTTCTGTCATACATTTTCATAAATCCAAGAGGATAAACAAATTCTAACGTTTTAAACATTGTTATCCAAACAATTTAATTGCTGCTTTGCCCCAGATCATTATAATATCTCCTAAAACGTGGTTCTGTATATCCCTGTCAAGCAGACAATCATTGGAAAGGTAGCTTTATCTTTTTTTCTTTGTTTATCAATCGTTGAACGTATGTACATTTCAAAAAAGTAGTCCTAAGTATGCATGGGGAGCCTAAATCACGCCCTTCTACTTCTGTTCCATAGGTCCCCAAATGCCAAAAAAAAAAAAAAGAGAGTCAATGGAGCGATAAAAGTTATTTTCTGATCCAGTATGACATGCGGCGTTGATCGAACATACTATATGATGTCCGTGAATTTAAAAAAATAATTTTGATGCACAGAAAATGCAGATTTTTGACCGGAGGCTAAAGTTACTTTACATTTTGTGTGAAAACGTTTTGCGGACTACAACTGCAGAAGAAGAAGGAGAGCGAGGGCTGTAGCCTCCTGGAAGAAGAAAGGAGCATCAAACACGGAGAAAACCACTATAAACCTGACCATGTGGAAAGTAGCACCTATGTCGGGGATAAAGCAGTCGGAGTGAGAACCAGCATGGAGGAGAAGCTCTACAAGCTCTAGGTGAGTGTTTTACGTGCTATAGCTAGTGCTCACTCCCGTTAGCCAAATGGCATCATATATGCGACTTCTGACTTTTGAGTTGAAGGCAATTTAAATGCAAATTTTGACAATCAAATACATCCCAAATCACTGGACAAACACAGTTGAAATGCACGTCATTAGTTATCATTTAAATTGAAGTACAACATATGTGTGATTCAGGACGTAAGACACAGCGGACCAGAAAATAACTTTTATCGCTGCATTGACTTCCATTGATTATTTGTTTGGTTTGGGGACCCATGGGCCGACCGGAAGGGGTGGAAACTTAGGCTCACCATAGGCATTGTTTAAAACTGCTACCATTGTTTTTTTTTTTTTTTTTTTTAAGTATCAATATAAAATGAGACTGATTATTTGAGCTATGTAATTTTTAGAAACTTAAACTACTACAAAAAGCCTGGTAATGGTCTTTTTTTTCCACACTTTTTTTTTTTACTATTCCGAACACGAAATCACATAAACCAAATTTCAGACGTTCAGTTCTGCCCTGTTATCCTGAATAATTCATTTGTTTTTTCTTAAAAGGTCACAGTTTTATATTGTACACAAAAAAATTGTTTTTTTATTAAACATTCGGTATAATAGGATCAAAATAAGAGTAATTAAATATGAATGGCCCTCATAACAATTATAAAAGAATATTGAATAATGATACCAAACTATGATCAGAACTGATGTTTTTCTGTTGTCTCCTCATCTCACCTGCAATCATGTCGTCCACAGTGCTCATTTTGAGCAGCACCTGCTGGATGAGGCCCACCTCGGTGCTGGTCTGCAGGTTGCGTACGCTCTTGCGCAGTATGGCGGTGAACATGCTCCAGATCTCAGCCTGGCATGTCACTTCGCAGTGCGACAGCAGCTCCACCATGCAGCCGATGCTCTCCGCCTCCTGGATGATGAAGTTCATCTCCAGGTCAAACTCGCCACCCACCAGCTGGAAGAGGACGACAGGGGGGAAGGGAAGGGAGGAGAGAGGGGAGGATAGAAGAAAAATGGTGAATGATTAAGGGAAGCATTTACAGTTTTGTCTCCAGGAGAGGTTAGTATAGCTTCTGATGGATGTTGATTGGCTGGGAAAAAAACATTTCTTTGGCCTGGGGGACATACGCACTAAAACAAATAAACTTCTTTCATCTAGCTGCGCACACACCCACACACACAGCCAATGTCTTTTACTCTACTCGCTTATATCAAGAGAGGAGCTCTCCCCTCTGCGAACCTCAATCACTCAACATACAGCCGCATAAAAATGGCCTCCTCTCTGTCAGATATACACACACACACATCACTGTATGTAAAGACACACAGACTCACACACAGACTGATTAATACACATTGCAGTCCTGGTCCTCTTAGATGGCATTAGTCAGATCATACCACACTTATCAAATTGAGCGCAAATGTTCTGTCTCTTAATGGCTAAAGCACTATAATTACTTGTGAAAGTACATACGGCTGTGCTTCACATTCACAAACATGAGCATACCCACACAGGTCGTCCTCGCCATACTACACTGTCCAGGAAATGGAAGCCATGGAAACCAACAAGCTCTGGGAGCGCCAACGAGGTTATTAAATCAGATGAAACAGAAACATGCCACAGAGTATATCGAGTACGGGGGGAAAAAGAGATAAACATTATGACCGTTATAGCCATGCTGTTTACAGGAAGATGAACTTTTCTTTTCCTATCTGCATTAGGAAAAGGTTGTTCCTGATTTGTTATTTGGGTAATTTTGGCCACCAGTTTTTTACATTTGTGAATATCGGCTCTCTCTGTGGGTTTATGGAGTCCCGAAGCCTCAGAAATGTTATTTTCTTTTTTTAGCTCTTTCCAGACAGGTACAGTTAAAACTGACAAGTAACTTTTTTCTCATCACTTCCTCAAATTATTTAGAGAACAAGAAAAAGGTGCTGCAGGTTCTATTTTGGTTAATTTGTGCATTCTATAGGTCTGGCAGCAATTAGGCCTGGGTGTGTGGCTGTGACATTGTACTGTAAAAAACGGTTGTTTGATTACCTTTAACCAGGAATAGGTTGGTGTGGATAACTTTTTTTCCCTATTAAATAAAATATTTATTTTCTAAATATGTTTTTTTCTTACTTCTATGCTCTTAATTAGATATTAAAATTTGTTTGGTGATCTGAAACATTAGAAACAAAAAATACAAATTTATGAAGGGAAAATACTTCACAAAACCATTTTTTTTCAGCAGTCAACCATGGCAATTTATGAGTTACTAACTGGAAACATTTATGCAGTATCACATTTTTCTTTAAGCTCATTGTATTCATGTTGGTAAAATATGAGTCCTTACAGTGAGAACTTCTACTGTTGTGTCTATTAATTTCCAATATATAACGAAGAGCTTAACTTACAGTAATATAGGAAGTTATTGACTACACCGAAGGAAATAATTAGCTGGATATTGTAACATGCTTAAAAAAACAAAAATCCAGTATCATAACCAATCTATCATTGTGTTATTTATTTTGTATGTTCTGTCTTATTTTAGCTTGTCTGCATTGGGTTTCTCCCATCTTCCTCTTGACAATACAACATAGATTCTTATGCAGTTTTAGTCAAGTAAGTTTGCCAATCAACCATATGGCTTGATAGAATGTATATTAAAAGGAGTTATAAGTATTTGTAAATTAAATCAGCAAGCTTGTCAGGAGATGGAAGCATGAAGCCTTCCTAAATTCCCTGACTGACGGCTTCTTTGACTTTGGACTTGAAAAACACAGTGGATGTGCAGTAGATGACATGGTTCTCACATTTTCACACTGGACTTGGATCTCCACACTTTTGTGAGATTCTTGGACTTAAGTTTCCATTGCTACATTTACTTTTATCTGCAAAGAGAACGTTGTAACATAAAAGAAAAATCATCTAGTCCTTTTTCTCCTCTGATATTGTCTCTAACATAGGAGTGGTTAAATACAAGAAAAGCGAAAGTTGTAGCCCATGACCAATACTAGTCACAGTCCACATCTAAATCTCAGGCAAACTCTTGAGAAGCCTTTGATACACCGGTATACTTCTTGCTTCAGCAAAAGGTATACCTATGGCATACTTTTTCCTTCCACAAAACTTTCCATCAATGTGTTTAAAAAAACACTCCGAAAAGCTATCTTCTTTAGCAGTACCTCCACAGCAAAGTCTTCACCAAGGACAAAGAAAGACCATATCATAACCTTGTCTGTATCCCTTTTCATTTTTCTTATGTCATATTTTGACTTGTGTAAAACAGAAGTTTGGGTTTTCAGAAATAAAAACCATAATCGCCAAAATTGGCAGAATAATGTAATAGAAATTAATCACTTTTTGATCAATCTTTACATCAGGTTTATTTAATTTATTTACTAAAATAATGTTAAAATATGGATATTCTGATTTATTTGGATGAACCTGTCTTTTTTTTTTACTTAAAACAAAGTCACAGAGAAATGGCTTGACTCTCGACTAAACTTTAATTAAACAACACTATCCACAGTGGATACATTCATCTGAGTTCGCTTTAAAGAAAAAACAATGCTGCAACACGACATAAAAAAGTAAGTCTACTGCAGCAATCATTAGACCCACAAGCATTCATTACAAGCTGTCCAATCAATAGTTCCTAAGGCCTTTAACATCAACAGTTGGTCCTTTAAAATATGCGTTTTACTATCCATCAGGTACTCGCATCTGGTTGTACACCTCAAGCTTTGTCAATACAACTCTTAGAAAACCTGAATGTTATCTACCTACTACACCCCTCCCCCTTCCTTTTACAGTTACAGTTAAAACAATAGCCTCTCATTTCTCTCTGTTTCTGTCCCAGCGTCCCATCTCACCCTCGGTGAAGTGAATTGATCCCCCACACTCTGTGAATACATTAGCACAGATTACACAGGATGAAGTCTGGAATAAAAGCAGGAAGAATTAAATTCAGCCCACGGTGAATTTTTCTCTGCCCCCCTCCCCACTCCTCCAATGTTTCCAATTACGACGCTCACTGGGGACCGCTGCATTCTAGCACATCCAATACAACCTGCCCGTCTGAAGACGCTCGATATAAACAGCCACAGGGGGCGCAGAGGGCGCTTGTAAAAAAAACTAAAACTTGCAAGTATATACGTAGAAAAACTGGAACGTGGAAAGACACACACATCCCTGAGGCATGTCTAGTCATGTACAGCGTGAGCGTTATGTCTCTGTGATAACTCTTCCTATTTCAGAGCATCACAGCGAGATGACAGGGGTGATGCAAACAACTGAAACAAAATGTCTAGTGACAAACAACACAGCAAAAAAAAAAAAAAAAAAAAAATGACACCCTAAAAGCACAGTGAGACGAAAGAGGAGGAAGTGTCATCACTATCATTATTATTATTATCTCTGTTGGAACAAAAGCAACCCCTGGAAAGGATATTCAAAACCTGAAGTGATGCTGCCAAGAACAACCCAAGTAGAGAGGAGCAGTGTGCAAAACATTGAATCAAGTAGAATTTATGTTCCCTGTTTTCCAAGACTTAAAAAAAAATGGATGCTTGAGCTCATCATTTGCTCAAATGGGGCTTTTAATTGATGTAAAAATAAACAGGCCGCCTTAAATAGCAATAAGGCTGTGCACACTCGAGTGCACTCAAGCACCAGTCAGTACCATGCACGCAGACAAAAGCAAACTAATTAGTTTTATGGGCCAACATGATTCTTTTGCATAAACATGATCAACCTCTAATCTCTCTGTTCACCCCTGCCCTGCATGTGTAGTATGTTGATTCCCATGTATTCACACCAGTGAGCACACACAAGAGGCATGATGCTGATAGTTAAAGGGCACGCAGACATAAACACCATCCTCTCCAAATAAAAGGGGCCTGGCAGTGCCACCACGTCCTCTGTAAAACACTGACCTCACTGTCTTCTAGGCAACCCATTGAAGTTGTTTGCTTTGGCAGCGCTAAGACAATGATAACTCCCAAAGCATTGCTTGTTCCGTTCACGCAGACACCCATGTAGGGACACTAGCTGTTGAGTCACAGCCTGTTTGAACTAGTTGCTAAGGAAGCAGCAGCCTGTTTTCCACAATTGCAGGAGGTTATAGAGAATCAAACAGGCATGTGCGCTATAAGGGAGACGAGTCTGTGTGCAGCTCATTACACTGCTTTGAAAAGGTACCCCTTGATTTTTTTCCCCATTTATTATGTTGTAACCACAAACTGTATTTTATTGGGATTTTAAGTGACATATCATAACAAAGATTTGCACGATAATGAACTGAAGGACAATTACACCTAATTTTCTTCCTTTAATCCCAAAAAACTTTAAATCTAAAACTAAACTTTGAGAAGATTATCCATAACAAAATTAAAAAGTCATGAAAAACAACTGCTCCCTGTGTCCTTTGGACTTTAACATGGCCCGATGGCCTGGAGTCACTTCAAAGGTAACTGATCATTTCAAGAGAAAACACATTACTACTGCAAAAAAACACAAGAGTAAGAATATAAAATAGATGATTTTAAGGGGGTTAAAAGTAAACCTTGTGCTTGTTTCTTAATAAGACACCAACTTTTTTGCCATCAAAATACCTTTGCTGTTGCTTTTTATCCCACCAGCACTTTTGCGCACTTATGCCTAATTAGATGGGTCATTCTGTCACATCTAATGTTCACTCGATTATAGCTGCATAATCTGACAATGGCTAATGTCAAAAAATTAAACTTTAATTTGTGTAAGATTAATCCTTTATAAAATATTTACATTTATAATATATAGTGTATATATATATATATATATATATATATATATATATATATATATATATATATTAGAAAAAGGTAGATGTGCCTTAATCCTCATGTATAGGCATATGGCAACAAGATAATAGCCACTTTACATTATAAGTCATATTTACTGTGAGAGCAATAATGACAAAGATATAAAAAATGTAAACTGTGAGGAATGAGGTTGGGTGAGTACCCAAGGTTGTCCTGCCAATACACACAACAATAGGGGATGGTAAGGAAGTAAAAAAAAAAAACTGTCCACATCTCTCGCTAGCAGAACTGTAACAAAAAGGTGCTGTGAACACCATAACAACAATGACTTTTAAGATTCTTGTTTGCATCTTTATGAGCTGTGCAAACAGTGGTGAATAATGTTTTGCTTAAAAACTGCTGACTAACACAAGCACTATGAAGGAAGCCGTAAACAACAACTTTTTGACCAAAAATGAGTCTCCAACAATTACAAAACACTCAAAAATATTCACTAAATAGACTACAGGAAAAATCTGGGACAGAGCTGCAGGCTACAGATCCGCTCCATGTCCAATAATTTTTAAAACTAATATCATAAGCACAATCAACAACTTTTACACAACCAACTGAGTCACTCGTTCTAAACTGAATATAGGGTTATGAAAAATATTACGCAGTGTTTTTATTTTATTTGTAAAAATTTAACCTAGAAATTGAGAGAAACACTACAAATTGAATAGCCCAACAATGTCAAGATAAAAAAAATACCAATATGGCTTTTGAAAAAAATGTATTAATGTAAATTAATAATAAGCTACATACCTAAGAATACATGTTATAACATGCTTACTAAAAATGAGCCATATGTATGGGTCTTTTCAATTTGATTTAAGGTACGTTAATATATCAAGAAATGGCTACTGGATAATAGCTTGCGGCCTACACCAGCTAATGTTTACAGTAGGTGAAAAATCTAAACAGTCTAAAATAACCTTGAAGAACAAATGAAAAACAACAATCTGCAATACTTAATTCTACAGTGTGAGATTAACTGCTACAAAAAAAATTTTTCTTTAACATTTCAATGCATCTTCAACAAGGTTTGACAGTAATTGTTGAGGGCAGCGTATTTATTAGAGGCAGGTTTTAAATAATCATATTAATTACCTCTTAAAACAACAATTTGCTTCAGGCACCCTACAGCCAATTTTACAAAGTGCTGTGATGACACATCAAACGAGCGATTACGGCGGCTGATTACTTTGACTGAACGCCGAACATTTGATGACTATTGAGGCCAAACCTGGCAAAGCAGGCACCTGTTGCTCATTACAGCTCATCAGGGATGACAGGTGAAAGAGGTGAGAGGACGGTCAATAGCCACCCCCTCTGCCTCTGCACATTCAATTGAGCCTTCAGATCTGGCATCATCAATATGCAACTTCAAAGCCCCAGGGAGAGCGCTGGAGAGCTGCGGACATCTCTGCATGTTTGTTTGGTGTGTGGGTCTGCATGAGAGCACACGGGTGGCTCACGACTCATTTGTGTCCCCTGAGTGAATCACAGCCATTCAGCCCCTTTGTGTGCAGAGAGAGAGAGAGAGAGGAAACAAGAGGCCAATCTAGACATGAGATCACAGATTATACACTTAACGCTTCGCCAAGAGGGCTCAACAGGGCACAGGAGAGCGAAGCTGAAACAGAGTGAGGGGGCAAAAAAAAGAAAAAAAAGAACAAGAGGTGGAGATAAAAGAGAGAAAAGCAAACAGAAGACTCGATGGTGTAAGCGGAGAACAAGAGCAGCGTGTGCATGGCATGCTTACGAGAAACCTTGTCTATGTGACGAGGGACATGGAAGACTGGGGAGGAGGGAGACGGCGTTCGCTTTTGTGTTTTCCTTATCAAGATGGCAGAGAAACTTTATTGCTTGCAGCTTTCGACATGTGCAGCAGAGGGTTTTAATTCTCCACTGATGACCATCACAAATCACTGCAAAGATATGGATTATGTCAGAGCTAAACTGGCCACTAAACACTCAATAATCCACATTCAGCTTTCTGCATGACCTCATTTGCAATAAACTCCATCAATAAAAGCAGTGGCTAATTTTTATCACCAGCTCAAAATTCATATTTATAGAAGAAACTTCTTTGATTCATTTTTTTAAGCTTTACATTAAAAATACATGAAATAATCCACAGTAAACTATTGATCAAATTCCAGTTTTGTAAGCTTATCAAATAAAAATTCTGTGTAAATTTAAATTGTATGGGGTTGTATCCTACCTTCTACGTTTTCCTTTCTAAAACACAGGAGCATACATTTTAATTTAAGAGCAATGGTTTAGTAGTAGTAGTAGTAGTAGTAGTGATTTTATTTCCAGTCAATAACATAACACTAACCAAAAATGAAAAAAATTAAAATAACAATTATGACTGAAAAGGGTTTTGGCTGAAGTGACACTTATCTAGAGCCAAACCCCATTTCTAAATACAACTTAGAGCACCAAGCATGCAACAAGTAACAATTAGCAAATAGGAACAAAATTTGTATTGACCGTTTAAAAGTAAACTCACAGTAATCAAACATACGTACATTTAATCAGCATATATGACTCAACTCAATCACAAGATTATTTGTAATTTTTTTTCGAGTGCTGTATAACTGCTAATTACATTATTTTTTTCATTTTTTTAAATACATTTACTGATTTAGAGCTTTTTAAGGTGTTATCCAGACTATTCCATATATTTACACCTTTTACTGATATGCAGCTACCTTTCGCATTTGTCCTAAACATATATTTTTGGTACACATGGGTTCCTCTTAAACTGTAGCCAGTTTCTCTGAGTTTAAAACTTTTCTGAATACATTCAGGGAGCTTATGGTTATGGACCTTATACATAATAATAGCTGTGCTGAGATCAGTTAAATCATGCAGTTTTAATATTTTAGATTTAATGAACAAAGAATTTGTTGGGGCATAAAAACGTGCGTAGTTAATTACTCTGACAGCTTTTTTTTGCAAATTGAATATGGGTTGGATTGTGCATGTATAATTATTCCCCCAAAGTTCAACACCTTAATTTAAGTATGGAAGAAAGAGGGTATTGTACAGTAGATGGAGTGCATTCAGATTTTACCACTGCCTTAATTTTACACAGATTGCCAATTGTTTTTTATGCTTTTTTTTCACATAATTTATATGCACTTTCCAGTTAAGTCTTTCATCAACATATAATCCTAAAAATTTGGTGTGACTCACCTTCTCAATTTCTATTTGGTTTCTTTATTTCCATATCAGACATTGCACTTCTCTAATTCAAAACTCTATTTGTGAACTTAATGTAAATGTGTCTTGCAATGGATATTGTCTCCTTCAGTTTGTATTCTTCACCTTCCTTTTTTAAGTTTGAACGGTAATTGTTAAATTGGCTCAGAGAATATTTCGATTCATTATTTTTAAAGAAAAAAAAAGAGCACATTTAAAAAAAAAGAAAAAAGGTGCAGTTTTTCAAAACAGCACTACTAGTTCAAGAGTGAGTGGTTCCCATTGTAGCTGTGGGGAGAAAAAAATTATTCCAAAACACAAAATCATGTATTTAAATTTAGTAACAGGATTCCTTATTTTCAACCTGCGGTAACTTAGTGCTACAACATATGTGAGTGGCAGCAGTTATCATTATTTTATTGGCTTAATGGGTTTGTAGGAGTGAAAACAATAAACGTGTACCACAAATAAGGCAGTGATGTCACATTCTCTGATTCTAGATCCTGGAATTGTTATAAGACCGATACTATTGTTTTGCTAGAAAGCAGAGCTGATCTATGAGTGTGCAGGTAGACGCTCTGGGAAGAGTGAGTGAGAGAGTGAGGTTTTAGGATAGGTCGGTACAACCTGAGATTTAAAATTTGAAATATTGCTCTTAAATCGAAAATGCATGCACTTGTGTTTTGGAAGGAAATTTTTCCCATAATTAATAAAACCATAGTTTTGAGGAACAGCAGTACATCTGAGGTAAAAAGGAATCCAACTGTTAAAATGAAAATGCGTGTGCTTGTGTTTTTGATGAAAACGTTTGCCTTATACATGGATGATCAAACAAAAAACACAAGATCCGAGAATTATTTTTACTTTGCTAGTTACAGTGACCTATAGTCACTGTTAAGTCAGAATTGCACTGGAAACAACATTATTTTGATCTCTAACCCCATGTCAAACATACAAACAAAAAATAACCAAGTCACTCAATTAAAGTTTAATAACTGGTATTGAAAGGGCACTGTGTGTGTTTCTCTCTTTGACTATAATCATTAATGGCAAGTTGACTGACAACTGCCTCCAGATATAGAAGGAGGAGGAGAGACAGCCTTGTGGACTGCATTTCCCATGGGCCTTTGTACTAACATCAGCACAGATGGCAGGCGAGACAAGACACAACCCCCACTCATAAGATCCAGAGCCTCCCCATCACCATGTCAGCAAACACACACACACATGAATGCACAATTGAGCAAACTCAGCATTATCAACAATGAGTCCATATAATCATCCTAGAGATGCAATACATGAAGTGCATCGGTTTTACTTCAGAGTTAAGGGAAAGACAGCGATAAAAATGTAAAACGATGCAGAATCACAGCAGATTACTTTATGGAATGATGCTAAATAAAACCAGGAGGCAAACGATTAAATAAATCCACATTGATGCAAGACTGTTAAAGCAAGTGCAGTCCAGACAGGCTGCTCCTTGGCAGTAACATCAAATGACACGGTGACACGTCCTGAGTCTGTGAGACCAACCATGAAACACTGATGATAAAGATCCCAAGTGGCAGTCATGTCTCCTCAGATAAATCGAAGTCATTGCATTTGACAAAATATAACAATGCAAGTCTTTAAAGGCAATCTGGAATGAGTGTACAGCTCTTTATCAGACAGAAAAAGCATTGTTAGCTACTTCCTAACCAATTCATTTTAGATTAAACATTACTAAATCGTTATTTACTGGAAAAAAATGTAACTAAATGCCTTAAATGTCTGAAAAAATGGATTTATAACATACACAGATTATTCCTATTCTGGATCCGATTGGCGGAGAGAATGCAAAAAATAAAAATAAAAAAAAAACTGAGAACTGGGAGCTTTTGCCTTCACCATGGGCAGCTTTTCATATGGTCAGTGATAATCTTAACCCAACAGACACACTGTATGTTAATATTGTGATCCAAACAAATAAGACACCACCACTTGTGGCTGGTTCTGATCCAGATATTGTTGTGTATGTGTTGATGTTTGTGTGCTGCAGTCAGACAAAGATAAGTAGGATAGACTGGTCAGATTAACAGTGAATGCAGCATGATGAGAAGAAAAAAAATGAAAAGAAGGAGTGACAAGTTTTACAAAAGTTGAGGCCTGTGCTGGCTGAAAATCGTTACCAATGCTCTGACACAGAGCCATCAACCTTTCATGTCTGTTGAGCCCTGGTCCTGAGACAGAATCAGAAAAGGAGCCACATACAATAGTCTCCAAACTAGAGCCCACTGAAATTAAAAGGGGGGAAGTGTATATGTTTTCTAAGACCATTAAAATGACCAGCTTCCCTGGCTAAGATACATTAAAGCTGATAATATGCAGTAAAAAAATTACCATGCAGACTGTGGAAAGACCATGGCCAGCAATACTGGACGTTTAACTTGTTCTAACAGATTTTGAATAGAAATCAAGAAAAACCACAAACATCTATAGAAAACATTATGCGGAGCTATAAATAGTCCAAGTGGCTAATCTCCCTGCTGCCTTTAAGCAGCAGCAAACAGATAATCAGATGAGACCTTCTATAACAATCAAAGTTGGCTACGAAAAAGTTCATCTTACCAAGTTCACGTTCAGAATAAATGTTCATATAGGAAATTACTTGAACGTCAGGAAATGTGCAGTTTAAAATGTTTACTAGCTCTTTTGCCCTAAAAACATTTCCATTTATAAACCAGATTTTCTTCTAATTCATAATTTTTTTTGTTTGTTTATTTCAGTTTGATAGGGTTTTAAGTTAAACTCTTTAAATGACTCGAAACACTTTTTTTAGTACAGTAAAATTGCTATTTTTTATTCATTTAATTGACATTGTTAACCACTAGAGATGCACAGATCAGAGGTTTTCTTACGCAATACAAATCTCCATTTTTCTTTGAGATTTGAACTGCCAATTCTCATTCTTTTCTCTAAGGCCAATGAAATAAAGGAGAAATATTTTTGCAGGAGGTCCTTTGATAGTGGGATCCAAAGGAAAATGAAGGTATAATAAGATTATCCCCATTTATGCATCAAAGGATGTGTCCCTGAGCTTCATCTATTTTTTGTAAACCGAAACAGAAAAAAAATACATCAAAGATGTTGCGAGCTGGTGCCTTTATGTAATGAGAGTTTGTAGCTGTGACTGATGTAATAAAAACAGAAAAAAATATCTATTTATATAAACCAGATGATCAACAGAAAATTTGTTCATAACAATCTCTGACTGGTTGATTGATGCATCTCTACTAAGCCTGTGTTTTTTTAAGTTTGTGAAAGCCCCGCAAAGTTCCAGAGTAAGCAATGGTAAATCTTCAGTGTGGCAGTTTTTATGAAAAGCCTGTGGGGGAAAAACGTTCAAATTTTGACATTTGTTCAACCCGGGAAGTGGTTTGAAATAAAAATAGTAAGAGGCTACTAAAAGGAAAGGATTTTAGATTCTGAGTCACTTAATTTGAAACCAGGAAACCATTGCTAACACAAAGAAAGTAAATTTTACCATTATCAAACTGTATTTTAATAGAGTAATTAGCAATATATTGAGGAGCTGGCAATGTAACACACTCACATAATTTGTGCTATTCTGTACCTAATACATATATAGGAAATTGCTGGAATTTATTTTTTAATTCCAAGTATTACAGAACAAAATAATCTTTTTTTTTTTAGCTATTTAAAATGTCAACAGAGCCAATTTAAACACTACAATGGCTCCAGGTTTGTAAAAGGGTAACATAAAGAACTGTGGTTTTCTTGGAACTGTTCTTGTTTATCAGAGACCAGCTTTCCAAAGACCAGAACTGAACAAGGGGAGCAAACACCCAAAAAAAACGGAGACATGAAAACACTGCTGGCTCCTTTAAACCAGAAGGGAAACTTTTTTTTATAAACCTTCCAAATAAGGTTATTTTAATCATGTTTTAGCAAAATGTTTGGTTCAAATTAGCATTAAATTATTTTTTAAGTGTGATGCTTAAAATGTATTATTTTTTGTAATGTATTTTTCTTCATCTTTGCTTATTTATTGTGGTGCAATATAACCATGGTTATGAATGTTGCTAGACAAAAGCTTGCCATAGTCAGTTTTTGGGGTCCACAAACAAATTATCAGTAATATTTGGGTAGTACCAATTTTTAAACATGGGAAATCAGCATCACGGTATATATGATATGGCCTATTTTCCGTATTGTACTTAAAAAAAATGAAATACATCTAATAGGTACTTGCAGTTCCAACCACATCATCAACTGCATAAGAAAATTAACACACTTCTTCCACTGACCCTTAATGTCAGCTATTGAGGGAAAATTAAGAAAAAGAATCATAAGTTTAGAACATAACTAGAACACTTTGAAGATAATATTTATGAACAAAAAATCCATCATGGATCAAAAGAAGCTGATGTATCTTTATTCAGCTCCGTTTTCTGAAAAGAATGACACTAATAGGCCTTTACAGCATCTTCTTTCATCTTCCCTCAACAATACACGGGTGAATGCACGACTATTATGTGGCAAAGTAAAAAGAAAAAACAAGATTATTGAAACATTTTTTTAAAACAGGCAGAAAGATTTAAAACAGCTGAAACTACAAACTAGAGCACACTGCACAACATGAACACAAAGCCAATCGCAAAATTAATATGAAGAGATCAAAGAAATAGGCTGAGCTATAAAAACAATTTAGAAGGTATAAACCAAAAGGTCTAAAAATAACCATGAGCTATTAAGATGCAAACCTAAATGTATGGAACGGCAAGACAAACAGAGGTATTTCTGTTATAGTTATAGTGGAAGAATTATTTCAAGATAAGATATTTTTAGTGATTAGTAATTACTTGTAAGAGCAGAGGTAAATATTCCAGAATGCTGGAGTCATTGACATTGTCATGGTTATTTGACCTACACTGACGTAGCTGGAGGACCGATTCACAGAGCTTCATGTCTAGATTGGGAGAGAGAAATTACGCAAGGGATGGGTTTCTGTTCAGGTCCTAATAAATATTTTAAAAACTCCAAAGGAGACTGAATCATCCTTATCCTTATCTACATCTCTATGGCAAAATCCTGTATAAAGAGTACATTTAGAAATGTTTCTTCAAATATGAATTATAGTAATTTAAATAAAAAAAAATGTCCTTGCATTTAGCATGCAGTAAATGTAATTTTTGCATAAACTTTGTGGCCCAGAGGCACAGACAGCTTGAATTAAGGTTACAGCAAAGGAAACGTGACATGCTCTAATCAAGCATCAACCTGGTGAATAACTGTACACTCCACAGCTCTATCTGATTCAAAATACAGCATTTATAAAGTAAGAGACAGCAGTAGGGCGCTGGGCAAATTTTTTCTGAAGAAACAAGCATGAATGTGTTTCTGTATATACATCAAAGAAAAGAAAAGCCATTGAGCGCTCCCATGTATTGCCTTGTCAGTTTCTATTAACACTGACAGAAAATAAAGAAGAGGGAGCTGGATTTTTTTTAAGGCCTAGGAGGAGGCAAGATTTAATGCCTGCTGCTTCCTCTTTATGAAAGTCTCCAGTTCACTGCAGACCAGTTCTGTACAGCTTCTACCGCCTCCAACATCTGACTCAATTCTTGTCAAGTGCAAACATAAAACATATTGAACATACTTGCAGACAAGTGAGCGACGACATTCGGTTACACTTACACACACACATGCGTCCTTTACAAAGTCGCAGAGAGGACACACACAAACATACTCAGCATTCAAAAGGGCAAAAACATTTTAAACTATTCACTGGCAAGAGAAAAACAAGTGTTGAACTTAGTCATTTGCACACCCGTTCTCAGCGAGTTCGTCACTGGCACATTCATACATGCTCACATTAGCGGCAAGAATTCACATGAATGACAGGATGAGTGAAGGTGAAAACAGCAAAGTTAGAGATATGAAAAAATATCACAGAAATCCAGAGACTTGTGAAAGTGTTCACCCCATTTCACCTTCCCTATTGTCACAGTACAGCTTCAAACTTAAATGTATTTTAAATGATTATTTACTGGAGCAACATTGCACATTACAAAGTGGAAGGTCAAGAATACGTGGCACTTATAATATTTTATCTTTATCGTTTATGGATATCTGAAGAGTGTGGTGCATTTGTATCTAACTCCAATCAGTAAAACTTTAAAAAAACATTTCAAGGTAGGTTTAAGAGTCTGTTTTTCCAATCTGTGTTTTGTTAAAAGAGGTTAATGTCAACTGGCCTCGGTTGCGCCCCTGACTTGTCATGCTATGTAGTCATAGCACACTATTAGCTGACGTGGAATTTAAAGCCAAAATATTTGACAAATAAAAACTACTGAAAAAGTTGCCTTAAAGTGTATTGAGACAGAGCAGATTACTATATTGTAGTTAAGGTCAACTGTTTTTAATAAGAATTATGCTTGGGGGAAAAATCTAAATGGTTCAACAGATATGTTGAACCTTCTAGCTGCCACTTCTACATACCACTTATTATTATTTGTAGTGCTCTGTGTGAACTTAGAAAGTAGCTAACCTTTGTGGGTTTGAAGGCACTGTTTTTTTGAAAGATGTTACTGTAATTACGGATCCACATCTTGGAGGAGCAGCGTAAACCCATGCGCAGCTGCAGGTGGAAGTGCAAGGTTGTTTTATTGCAGGAAGATGATGAAGATGGCAGGAAACAGGACGAGCAGGGTAAGGACAAACCACGGAGAGACATAAACATTAATGAACCGACCGGAAATGAGAGGACGTGAGGTAAGGAGGATCAGGTGTGACGAATTGGAGAGACAGGTGCAGACAAAGATAAGACAGGGACAAAGCAGGATGGAGTGCAGCGGTTCTGACACACTTTTTGGGTCACGTCTTCAAGCTTTTCTTAACTAGAGAGTGACATTTTTGCAGTCTCATTAGATGACGAGCATCTGTAGACATCAGTTTTAATGCCATGATCTTCTTCTGCATGTCCCCCATGTTTTCCATGGCTTGCAGTAACTTCTAATGGTTTTCTTTTAATAATGTCTTTTTCTTGCTGATATTCTGAAAGGGTAAGATTTGAAATCCTGTCAACATATTCTCCAAAATGAACTGTGGACCTCCCCAGCTCCTTCAGTGTTATCATGAACCTCTTGGCTCCTTCTCTGACTAACAGTCCCCCGCAGCCAGCTATCTGTTAACATTGTTAACTGGCATGTTAAGGTAAATAGGCAGCTGCACCATACCATTTCCATTTTCAGATAATGGAATAAAAACTGCACTGTAAGATGAGTCTGACCCTTCTTTAAAGTTTCCCATAATATCTGTGACTAGGCCCTTCATGAGTTTTTTTGTGATAGTGGGAATATAATTAACAAAACTGGACTATATTTTCTAACTAACTAACTTCAGAAGTCAACTAATATTGAATTTCATCAAGGGGTAATATAGTAAAGGGGGCATGGTGCAGATGTCTGCCTTGATTTATTGATTTTAGTCTGAGAAAATATGGAAACTATGCATTCCTTATCTTTCCACCTACCAGTATACACTACTTTGTATTGGTCTGTTTACTTAAAAATCCAATAAAATACATCAAAAACTTTAAAGGGAGATATATAGTTTCACAAGTTACTGTAATGAAGAGGAGTGTCATTAGCATGTAAAAGGCCAGGTAAAAAATAGCTTCTTTTCAGGGCTGGAAGAAAAATGAGCTTTAAAAAGAACAGAGAAACAGCAAAGCGAGGCAGATCTGGAGGAGAATGGGTATCGACAAGAAAGTGATGTAAGATTTCATAAAAAGCCAAGGGAGAAAAAGCACAGTATCAGTAGTGTGGGAACATTTGCTTTGACAAATGGCAAAAAAAGAGAAAGAACACAAATACAGTAGGCCTCATTTCAGCACAATGGACAGCTCCTGTTCTCTTCTGCAGACGGATACAGTAATAGAAGAATGTTTCAGAAGAAACCCTTAAATGAAAATACTGTAGAACGCCTTCAGATCATCAATATTTAGGAGTAAAAAGTTTGTGTAAACGAAAAGTGCGAAATATATATATATATATATATATATATATATATAAATGTATATATAAAAAGAGTATAATTGGTATTGCAGGTATAACAGTGTTCCCAGAAGAAAAAAAATTCAGGTGAAAAACAGATACATGTAAATACACACCACAGGGATGGAGGACTGTAGCGCAGTGGTCACAAAGCTGACTTTACAAGAGCAGTTGAAAATGTCTGCCACCTGATTGGTCAAAGAGGCTCAGTAACGGATCGAGCAATGAGCCTAGTCACATGCTATTGGCTCACAAACAAAAAAAACCAAAATTTTTGCCCTTTGTCTAACAGAGGGACCACGTGATACTGTGTCACACACACACACACACACACATACACACACACACACACACACACACACTGTTCAAGCATTGTTTCCAGTTCTTAATCAACAACGTACAATGTGTTATAACACAGCTTACAAACAAAAATGGCATTACTCATTAAATTGAAATTGAGAGCAATTTTCCCTTGTTTTTTGGATGCTTACACATTTTTGTTGCTTTGCTTGATGAGTAACAGACAGCAAATAAGTCATTACAATGTCTCTACAAAGTATCCACACTCCTACACTTTTTCACATTTTGTTACATATTTCTTAAAATTCATTTCATATTATTTATATAGTGCCAATTCACAACAAATGCAGGTGTAGGGCCCTTTAAAAGAAAAAAAAACTAAAATAGATCAATTCAATACAGTCATACAGTGGGTCTAAGTCAATTACACACAATCTAAGTTGATCCTACTTATCATATATTGACTTGCAGCAATCCCCTCCTCTAGCCCAGCATGTAGCAACAGTGGATTGTCACTTGCATTGTGTTGTTGACTTTCCAGGAATTTCTCATCCGGGGGGGGGGGGGGGTGTGGTTGCCTTCCTCTTGAGGAAAACACAAATAAATGTTTAAGCTCTGAGCCATTTAAAAATCTATGGGATGTCCCAGCAATAGCACTGACCACGGTTTTCTCTATCTGAGAGATGGGGTAAAAAAAAAAGAAAGACGAGGTTCAGTTTATAATCTACACAGAGACAAACCACAAAGCAATTTGTAGCAATAGCTCACCTCTAAATGACACAAACAAAAAAGCACTATTGCTGTAATAACCAATATGTTACATTATTTTTGCCTCAGTGTGAATACCTGTAGCTTTTCCATTTTTAATAAAAGCTGCTCGATTTGATTTGAGCTATAATTCTTTTGTAAATATACTGTAAAACTGTGGTATTTTTACTCAAGGTTATTAAGCCTTGACAATGTCATACCGGCCCAGCTCTGTTCCATAGGAATTCTACCAAAAGAGATGCCGGGTTCTCAGTCAGCTGAAGATATTTAGTTCTACTTTAACACCAAGATATATTCTACACGTCTCATTTGATATGAGCGAAGAATGCTTAAAAATGTATTTTTGGGGGGTTTCTGCGTTCGACTCCGCAAATCTTGGTCACCCTCACTTTTTTCCCTTGGACCTAGAGTCACATATATAATAAACTAATACTAAAGTCAGTGAAGCAGATGGATAAAAGCAGGCTATACACAATAAGCAAAAAAAAGTACAGCAACGCTGCAGCATAGTATATTTTGTAAGTCCAGCACCATTGATTGTGTGTCACTTGCTGTTGCTGCTTGTTCTGTTGGTATTTCCGCAGTCCAGACTGATGATTCTCCCTGGCTCTGCCTCTCTCATCATGTCTCATTCTAACAGGCTGGGTTATCTTGAGCTCTCTCTATAGTTATGCTTAAAGTGACATTGTGTAGATTTTGCAGTAAAGCTTTGATAATAGCCATTAAAATATTATTATAATAATTATGTAAAGCACATGAATTGCAAAATATTGGCGATATTGTAAAATATGACTTCAAAAATCAGTTTTAAAATACATAGGCGCGGGTCCTCTTTTATGGGGAAAGCCATATTAGACGCGATCTTTACTTCTACAAGAGACCGGACGGACAAAGCGCACAAAACAAGCCCGCTATTAAAACACTGCTTTCTTCTCAAAATGCAAAAAAGTTTCGCCATAAATACATGTTTACCTCTTCGCTAGTTCCAAGCGATGAAAGAGAGACTGATGTGCTCGTCACGTTGCAGCAAATAGATAGTTCTCAGGGAATTGAGCATTTGAAAATAGCACCTGTTGGACCTCCATTGTTGAGTTTCTTACTCGAAGACACAGATAATGCAGGCTTGTGATAATTTAGGTTTGGACTGCCCACTACTGGCCAAAAATTACACACTGTGCCTTTAAATTAACTTAACGCTTAAGGCAACTTTAAAAGCCACACGTTAGTATCATATTAGCGCAATATTGCAGGCATGGTGTGGCTTTTGAATGTGTGAACATTGCAGCATTTGGGTCTTCATGCTTTATAATAATACTACCTTGATATTTCCGCAACGCTGGAATTTTGAATAAATATTATGCCTTGCTGCAACGGAAGGTGATGCCATGATTTGAGGAACGTGCACTGAGCCCCAGCTGTCAACAGTATATAACATTCAAATAACAATTAGGGGTTAATTTGGTATTTATAAACTGTATCAGCTGAAATGGCAAACTGGAGTGAACCAGAGGTCCAAGAGTCTGCGACCTTTAGAGCTGAAGACCAGATCAGCAGACGGTTCACATGGACTGAAGGACAGCCACCTTTCGGAGCAGCTCGCAACAAGGCTTAAGGAGTGAGGCTTCAAGTGGAATAAAAGAGCAAGTTAAGTCCAAGCTATTTTTTTCTCTTTACCAAGGACTCTTTCTTTTTACTTTTCGTACGCAACCCTGCACATCAACAATTCTCCCTTTCATCCCACCCAAGTAGTCTTTTGTGGAAAAACACCTAATCGTGCTACATTGCCACCACAGGCAGAGCACTTAGGAATGACCAAAAGACTCACTGATGGCAGGATTGTCCTTTGAAACAGGCTCTAGACTGTTGGAGGACAGACTGACAAGAAATTCTTCACCGTTTTCTCTTCTACTACTCTCCAGTTGCATTATTCCCATTTACAGTATTTTTAACTATTACATTTATTTTTTGTCTCAGTGTTTTTCTCTCCATAGAAACCTGATCTGGTATCCAGCTGAGCTGTGATACCCTGTTGGACGGGGGGGATCAACTGGGATGATGGTCCGAGTAACTGAACGTCCTCAATCTCCTATTATCAACCTTTTACTTTCTTTAACATTGGAAGTAGTCTTACATTTGTTCCTTTTGTTCTGTCTGTGTTTCTTCTCTGTCTTCTCAAACCCCAAGACAGTCGTGGCAGATGGCCACTCGTACTGAGCATGGTTCTGCCAGAGGTGTCTTTCCATTAAAGGGGAGATTTTCAACTCGACTGTCGCTACATGTTTGCTCAGTATGAGGGTTGGTGTGCAGTCAATGAAACAATGAAGGCAACTGTCTACAATCGTTATATGCTCATTCAGGAGGAGTGGATGCTGCAGGTCAATGACTCGACACAATCTGATGGGATTCTTTAATTTAAAAAAGAAAAACTTTTGATTGGAATTTATGTACAATAGAAATTACTTTTCTTGTAAAGTGCTTTGATAGGACATCTGTTATGAATGTGTACTATATCAATACCCTGAATTGAAAACTAATTTAAATAACTTAGATTTTTTTTCCAGGGACGTGTAAAATGGGATAACCCCTAATTTACACCAGGTGCGTAAGCGATGTGTACAATCCCCAACAGGAGTGTTTCGCACCTTATATAGTTTATCTCAAAAACTAAAACTACACATCACTGACATGTTTCAATATTTGATACAGATCTGTACATGGGTAAAAAAAAACCATTTTGCAATACATAATGGTTCCTAATAAGTAATGCAATAAATAATGAAATAAAAAATGGTTCCTATTAGCCTTGGAGACCATCCCGCTGCCGTAATGCACCACTTATGCATCCGGTGTAAAATGGTGGTAGCGGTGCATTCACACCAAAGCATCAGTAACACGCTGCACACATCTAGTTGCACACTTTAACATTCACACCTCGACGTGGGTCCAAAGCGAATTTGACTTTAAAATATGCAATTTTGACATGCGTGAAGCAGGAAATAACTTGTGGGAGGACCCTGACTGGTACCGCTCCTTAGCAGTCCACTGGCCTCCTCCTCCTCTTTTCCCTCTTTCTCCCAACTGCCGGGAGCTGCCGGTGGACTCTGGTCTCTGAGCTGACCACCTTACTTGTTCAGCCTGGCCTCTGCGGAGCTGAGCCGGCTCCAGTAGAGAATTGGGCAGCTAAAGACCCAGTCAAACGGCGGCGGATTGATCCACGACCCGGCCCCCTCAACCTGTTTGAGGAGCAGTTGTCCCCTGTAGGTCGAAGCATCACCGTCAAGACACCAACTACTATGTTGAGCAAATGTCCATCTGTCTGCGGTTAGTAAAAAAGTTTAATATGTGAGCGGTACGGCACGTGCTGTGGTGGAGCCACTGCCAGACCTGGGTCGTGTTGCGGCCAACAACTCCTCCAGAGAGGCTGTCTGGGTGAGGGAGCTGTTCATGGCTCACATCTCGGCAGAGAGAGCAGTGCCTTTCCAGCCACAATGGCTCTTTCAAGAGGCACCCACAAACCTACTGAGAGCTTTCCTGTCTAAACAGTTTAACCTCTTTATGATATAAATATTTTTTATTCCTGTCTCTGTATAGAAGACAGCTGGTGTCATATAGCTTGGGGTGATTAGCCAAGGTGTTTATCAGTATTTACACCATGTCATGCTAATGCTGTGACTTCATGTCAGTCAAAGCATCACTGACACCACCACCAGGCTCCTGATTAGTTGACATGGCAAATTGACACTGAAGTTCAGAGTTTTAAACTCTTCCGGGAGACGCAAAAACACTGATCACGCACAAATGCACAAAATGCACCACACAAAATGACATATGTAATTTCTGACGAGCATCAAACGCCTAATTCGTGCTAATCTGACATGCAAAGCAGGCAGAAAAGCATTTTCGCAACTCAAATCTGCTCCTGATGTGACGCAGGATTCCCTGTTGCGCATTAGCGCCAGTTTGGTAAAGGTATTAGCATGATTATTGCCATAAATCATATTAGATGTGCATGTAAACATGCTGACTGAGCTTTACAGACGGTCAACATCACGCTTGAGCAGAAAACAGTAAGGCTAACTGAATTACAGAAAACTGCTTCAATTTATTCCAAATTCAGAAAAGCTCGAAACATCTCTAGCTAAATATGCCAATATGTAAAGACTCAACCCATCAGACATAGAGAAAATATATTAGTAACAGGAACATTCAGGAACACCTACTCTCCACTAGAGAAAGAGTTGGACCAGAACAGAAACCATTATGATTTATGTGCAGAGAGTGAGAGAGTTATCATTAAAAGCACTTTCCCTCACCAGGGTATAAACGGTGTTGGTAAGGGCAAAAGAAAGAGAGAGGGAAAACATTTAAAGTGGTGACAATCGGAGAGAGAAAAATAAAGAACAAAGAGGAAAACCAAGAGGATATCAGAGCTCACCCTTAGAGGGACAGCAGGAAAAAAATGAGACATATAAAAATATTCTCAGACAAAGAGAAGAGCAATCTACTTTTAAAAAAGTGAAATGTTAGAGGAGGATATTTAAGTATTGTCTCTTTGTGCATGTCAAGCAAGAATGACGTTAAGAGCGTTTTAAGCCCGAAACTCCTGAAATTCTCATTCAAAGCAAAATCCAAAAATTCATGATAGCAAAAATAAATGATTGAATAATTTAAAGAAGAGGCTAAGAACGTGAAACAAAAATTCCTTGGAGTTTTACATTGCTTTTGTCAAAAACCAGAGGTAAGACCATTATAGACATCTTAAGGTAGGGTGAGAATTTGCCGTCAACAACATAAAAGCATGGATCAATCCTACTTTGTATCAACGGTTTTGGGTAGTGGTTGTGGTGAGGGGGACATTTTCTTGGCACACTTTGGGCCCCTTAGTACCAACTGTTCATCATTGCAAGGCTACCTGAGTATTGTTGCTGACCATGTCTATCCCTTTATGACCACAGCGACCCATCTTCTGATGGCTACTTCCAGCATGATAATGCACCATGTCATAAAGCTCAAATCATCTCAGACTGGTTTCTTGAACATGACAATGAGTTCACTGTACTCAAATGGCCTCCACAGTCACAAGATCTCAATCCAATAGTGCACCTTTGGGATGTGAATCATGGATTGGCAGCCAACAAATCTGCAGCAACTGTGTGATGCTATCATGTCAGTATGGACCAAAATCTTTGAGGAATGTTTTCAGTACCTTGTTGAATCTATAACACGAAGTTTTATGGCAGTTCTTAAGGCTAAAGGGGATCCAACCCGGTACTACCAAGGTGTACCTAATAACCTAATGACCAGTGAGTGTACACTATATAAAAGATGTGCAAAACAGAATGTGTGGATATTCCAATTGTTTGTAGCCTTTGTGTCAATATCTTTTTTCCACCAGTGTTTTATCATTTTTAAATAAAAAGGTAGTGAGACCCAAATTAAAATGCTAAAAACCCTCACGTTTGTACATCTAGTAAACTGTAGAGGTGTCAAGCAACTCATTTTTTTATGTTTAGATTTTTAACAATGAACGCTTAATCTTATGAACGGCTCTTAATCAACTATTAGTGCTTTCATATAGCGATGCAACTATACCACTTTTTTTCAAACCGATACGATACTGATACATGGATCAGAGTACTTGCCAATACTGAGTACCAATGCCGATACTTCTACCACTCACAAAAACATGTAAGATGAACATGACAGGGTTTATTTTCTTCTCTGCTTGTTACAACAAACGATGTTGAATTAGATATTAAAATAAAATATTAATAAAAATTACCACAAAAAAAAAATTTCATGTTAAAAAATGTATGTTTTCTGTGAAATTATTGCAGATTTTCCACATTTTAAATATCGGTTTGTGGTATTGGTTCACTGTAACCAATACGAGTACATTAGACGTTATCGGGGCCGATACCCGATACCAGTATGTGTACATCCCTAGTTTCTAACCAACAACACTTCTCCTCATTTTCAGTCTATCCTAAATGTAGTATCAAAAGGCTACACTCTTCCAACATTAAGATTCCAGGCTTTTGAGATGAAAAAAGGAGACCATGAAAAATACCTTAAAAACTCCTTCCATATTTAATGTGACCTATATCCTATTCTGTTCTTCTTAAAGATAGGGGGAGGCGTATAAATTTTTTAAAGCTGCAATAACCTGGTTTTATAAGAACAAATCCATTGATTCTATCATTGTTGATTCTACCAATGATGACCCAAAGATGTTCTCACAGATTTTGCTCCAGATTCTACCAAGGCCACTATATTTATTGAATCTTCTTTATGTGGTGTCATTTTTTTTGTTGATTTTGGAAGACTGTTAATAGTCTCTACCATGCTTGCCTCCAATCAGTTTCACTATATTATAAATGCGTGATTTAACTGGAGTGTACTGCAAGTGAAAACAAAACAAGTTTTAACTACCTTTGCTAACTTGTTTTAAATCACCATTTTCATTTGTATCTCTGTTTTCATCTTTTGTAACAGTGAGCATGTGGTTGCCCTCAAACCTTGATAACAATTGGAAGAGCTCAAAACAAAAGAAGCTTATTTTTATACTAAATTTCTATTTAAATACTGCATATGTCTAGTTTTGTTTTCTCTGGAAATCAAATGTATCGGTCATCTCTAAATATCAACAAATAATATTTTTGGTTTTCTTGACTGCCATACATTTACACTAACACTTTTTGCACCAATTGAGTTTGATTTTTTTTTTTCCATTTGAGTGATGAGGCAGGTGTGGACTAGCTGATGCTAAGGCCAAAGGTCTTCAGATAAGCCCTGCACAAATGATTCAAACCAAGCTGGTGGGAATTCAGGACTACTAATCTGTTTGTTTAGTCTGTTTGAGAGACAGACTTGTGCATGCCAGTGCGTCCGACCCCTTGTTCACTGAAACAATGGAGTGAGCTGTTTCCCTGAGCCACAGTTGATGGAGGATAAGAGAGGCAGTGAGCAGCTCCAATAGGGCTCTGTAATCCATCATCATGAGACAGGGTCGGGAAAGAAACACACAAATCTGAGCACAGGCACATGGACACACACGAAATAAGGCCGAAGGGTTTACTGAGCATGGCTGACTTACTGTACAAGGACCACACACAGTGAGTTAACACAATATACACAAGATATTTGATTGGAGAACTATATAAAAATTTGTCTGAGTCCAGAAAAAAGAACATTTCATCATAAAGGCACAAAAGATGTGGATTTCTCACTGTAACTACGACTTGTGTTTTACTAAGGAGACATAAACACTTTAGACTTGAGTTATACTTGAAATCCAAAGACTGGAGACGAATCTAACTCAAATCTATCCAACAATCTTTTAACTTAACAAATGTAGTCCCCTTCGGGGTTTTTTTATATACAAATGACCTATAGTGACACTGCACACGGCATGTACATGGCTGTAAAAATGGTAAACAGCAGCTTGGTAAGACTAGTATGTTTTTATTTGAAGCTACCATTGAGCAAGAATTTTCACTAAGAAAGGCAACTATAGCAGCTCTGAGAGAAAGGTGCATACTCTGCTATGGGTCCATTTGATTTCTCAATCAGAGCATTCAAGGACTACAGGCTGTTAATAGTTCTAAGCGATCTGTTTATGTTTGACATAGTGTAACAATAACTACATTAAGGTCTTAACTCTAACTTCTAACTGTTTCTGTTCTAATCATCTTAGATGTTTTTCAATAACTTGAACCTTATAGAAGTGAGCCATGAGGTGAACAAAATAGATTCACCTTGAGATCTGACTGGGATCTAACCCTCAGAGACTTGAGCCTTTGCTTGGACTTGCCTTAAAGACTGAAGACTTTGTGTTGACTTTGGCAAAGACTTGAGAATTGACTTAGACTTGTAGCAAAGACTTGACTCGGATATGCCACTCAGAAATGCAAGACTTTATTCGGACTCAGCCCTCCTAGTCATGAGGCTTTATTTGGACACACCCAAAGACTCAAGGTGGTTAGGCAAGAATGTATTTGTGAATTTGGAATCTCTGCTTTAAGTATATTACATTTTAAAAAGTTAAATTATTAAGCTTAAATCTGTTAAGGCAACAAAATTAATTACCTGTGCTTTTCTCCCTCTTTCCGTAAACCTAACTATCACTTCAGCTTTATGTTAGACTTGACTGGACGTCAGCACAAATGAACCGTTTAAGTCCCGTTTTGTTTGAGGTAAAGCAGACACAGCCAGGACAAATTGACGTCACATGTGTTCTTTTAAAATAAACTTTGAAGAGAATCATCTAGAGCTGCTGTTGTGATGAGTGGTTATTACAGTCAGCTCCTTTTCACATCAGTTTCAAGTCTTTTAAACTGCAAAGTTTGCCTCAGTTACCAGCTTTAGACTTCATTCATCCCACATGGGGGAAAAATTAAAAATACATTTCCAAATGGTATCAACAGTATTATATACAAAAAAACCTTTCTTAGTGGGGAGTGTTTTGAAGATAATCTAAAAATAACAACAATAAAAAAATGAAATTCATGCTCAGTTGATGATGATGTCAAATGTCAAACTCTCTCACAAAAAAATCTATTTGTAAAAAAAGGTCATTTCAAGACAAAGTCCATTCTCAAATATCACTGCACTTTGTCATCTTTTATATGTAGCCTTGAGAGCTCACAATCTTTTCTCTGGGAAAGCCAGACTTTGAGAAAAAAATAGTTATACAGGTGGAAAATGAAAGCTATAATGCTGGGTAAACTAGGCAGTTGCTTTAGATGTGAACATTCCTCCAGATATATATATATTATATATATGCACCATATCTGCAGTTACACAAATTGCTAAATGAATCCCACTCACAATTTTATCACTTAATGTTAGTAAGATATAATAGATCTATACCATGACAATTAATAGACTGAGCGAATCTGCATACATATTCTCCAGACAGTAGTTCAATTTAGATGGGATTTGAACAGGTTGAGAGAAAAAAAGCGATACTAGTAATGGGGAGATGTGGGTAGAGAGGTGTCTGAGGGGTACCACAATGAGTCACCACCACTTGCCTAATCAAACATTCTCAAAGTTTAAATGCTTCCGGGAAGAACAAGTATAAAATCTGGCAATGTGTTACAAGATATTAATCTTCATAGTGCAAACGAGTTAGCAAGGAAGGATCGGACACCTAAAATAATTATGGATAGTCTATTGAATAGGACCAAAGAGGATGGTTGTGTAACAAATGCCCTACAAAGTGCCTCCAAACGACTGCCCGCTCTACTCAGAAAACACAACTGGCCAATCATTCAGTTATTACTTTGGATAGTAACATCCAAATTGAATATTAGCCATTCATACCTCCAGTGCAATATCTATAAAATGTTATATTCAAACAAAGCTAGAATTATTAAGTTGTGCCTAATCTTAAACTGTTCATAATTGCATTAAGTTCTTAGTTCTTAACAGAGCACCTCATTCTTAGACTTCAGGTGTACTTTTTATTATTAGAGCATCTGAAGTACAAATTTGCCTTAAAGGGACCTTTTGCAGGAACCATGGTAGTTTTCAGTGGCCATTATTATGCCCCTGAGCTCCCATAGCATTTCCCTGGGTAAAAAAATCAACAGGGTAGGAATTTACCCCAGAAAAAGGCCCCAGCACTGAGGCTTTTTTTATTTACTAGGAGGTTTTAGATTTTTAAAGAGGGAAACTCCAATAATTTCTTATTGGTACATTATTCATGAAATGTAAGATAACAGACCAGAACATTTTAAAACAAGTAAATAGAACCACATGCCCCACTGATCATTATACCCCTGTAACATGACTATGTATCAGCCCTTCGTTTCAATGGTGTTTGTAGGACCAATTTCATATTAAAATGATACTCCTATCATCATTACACTTGCAACACTGTAGTATTTGGTCACCACCGAAGCCAGTCTACACGTGTACCATTACTACAAACACAACAGAACAGGGCAATAGCCAAACAATGACATCACTTGATCTCACGGTGCATTGTGTTGATGGTTCAATAACTCGAGGAAATGGTATGGGCTGGAATAGGAAAGTGATATTAACCCTGGCAGTCGGATTATTTTTGAATAATTAATTTTCCATTTATGGGGTGCCCGAAGAACAAAGTAATGTGCCCAGTCACAACGCGCTAGGATCCTGTCAACTGCAGGGCAGATAGCTGTTCCCAGATATTCCCTACATGATAATTAGCTCTGTAGCTTTGCAAAACAAATGGTAAATGGCCTGTACTCATACAGCTCTTTATTTAGTCCCTACACCTCCTTTAGTCATTCATGGACACATTCACACTAGAGGGTGACAATTTTTCGGGATTCCCACGATGATCTTTGATACTGTGCTATGCTATGGTTTTAAGGGGGGCGGGGGGAGCGAGCACCATAGGAGGTAAATTAATCATCTACGGTATTCGGGTCGGGAGTCTTTCTCTCTGGATTTTTTCGGGACAAGATTTTTTTGGGGGGCTGTCACGTGATCGGGACATGACGGGAGTATTTTTTTGGGATCGGGACAGGACGGGAGCGACAATTCATTCCCGTGTCACCCTCTAATTTACACACAGGTTGATGGCAAGGTACCGTGTAGCCACAGCTGCCCTGGGGCACACTGACAGAGGTAGCAGAAACTTTTGGTACACGCCTTATAGTTCAAACACACATAAGGAACAAATAATAATAGTAATTGAAATGCCTTTTGAAATACCCAAAAGGTCTCTGTAGAAACAAAACAATAAAATAACAACAGAAATTGTATACTGGATAAAATAGAACAGAACTTAAACCACACTCTTTTTTTTCGTTTAAAGTCTTGATCTAAACACAGAGAAAACCAAAGTTTTGAAAGTACTGTTAGTATGAATTCCAGAGTCGAAGAACAGAGCGCATAAAAACTGCGGTAGCAGAGGTAGCAGAAACCTCAAACAGGCCATGAAAAACTGTAATTTTCCGGACTTCATCCGTTTCAGTTTTGAGTCTGAAAGCACCTTCCGTCATTGTCCAGATAACCTATACCGTTAATTTTGCAACTGAAGACCTAGTAACAAGAGCTGACTTTTAGCGGTTGGGTGTTTGTTTTCAGAATGACAGGTAATCTTCCAAAAAAGATGGAAGGGTATGGGGGTGCAGGGAAAGCTGTGAGCGCACACACTGGTGAGATGCATACATATACAGTGTTCCCTCATTTATTGTGGGGTTAAAATAACCCATGACAGGCAAAATCCGTGAAGTCATCTTTATTTTTTACAATTATACATGTTTTAAGGCTGTAAAACCCCTCGCTACACACTTTAAACACTTTTCTCAGACATACATTAACATTTACTCACATTTCTCACTAGTTTAAATACTCTCAAAGTTCAAACCTACCTAGATTTAAAACATAAAGGTACTAATATGACACGGTTTCGTCGTCCTCGCCCGCTCTGGTTCGTCTTTTTCCAATTAAGGTCTCGGTGCAGGTGTCTTTTTCCGGGTGAGTAAAAGGTTATGAAAAGTGCTGGGTTTTTTTTGTTTTTTTTTTCTTCAGGACAAGAACATTCTTATGATATGACATGATCAATTTGGCAAGTGCAGGAGACACGACCTGGAGGAGATTGACAATTGCCTCCAATGAATCAGACGCAGAACACAATGCAGGTTCTTATGCTGTAAAGAAAGCATTTAAAATTGTATATAAAAAAAAATCTGTGATACAGAGAAGGTACACCACGTTATAGCAAGCTGCCTGTACATGAAGGTTGCTTCACACTCCTTTCGTTTTGCTTCCATTTTCCGTTCAGCTTCGTCTTTCAAGCTGATGTGTGCATAATTGCAAGCAAAAGACGAGCACTGTGAGGAGTTCTGCTGTTTCGTCAGCCCTCTTGCAAAAATTACTTTGTTTAGGGAAATGACATGTACACCCCGCCGCAGTGTTTACGTCGTATCCCTCTCACTTTTTCCCACCCCCACCCAGAGGATTTATCAGGATTCTCCAGAACATTTCTTGCTGTCTGAAACCAGCCCCAAGAAAATGTGATGCATTTGAAAAGACAACTCTGGTTAAAGACCAGTTGGAATTCTACACGAATATTTCGGAACTTCTATCTGAAAACAGCTTTATAGTGTCAAGACAGGCGGAGGGCATAGCAAGTTTTAAACTGGTGAAGATGCAGAACATTTATGTGTGGAATAAACTTTTTGTTCACTGTTAAACTAAATAAATGTCAAAGCCTTTTTGTTGGTTTGTCTTGATTGAAATGTACCAAAAAGTTACAAGAAATAGTTTTTGTTGTACTGATGCCTATTGTTGTTAAATGTTCCAGGTAACCATTGGCCAGATGGTAGTTCAGTGTTGCTAACATCACTTTGTTATGCGGTTATTGGTTATATAGTCTCAACTGAACAGCTTTTGTTTCCACGTTTGTTAGCAAGAGCCAAGTGCCTATTAAATACCTATGAAATAAACAATTCACCTATGAGGAAATCATTTCCATAAAAGATGTGTATTTTTTTCCTTTTTCAATCAACGTTTGAATAGGTTATGTGCATTTGAAGACAATCTGTGCATTCTTTATTGGCCTTTCTCTGACTTGTTTTTACAGTTTTGCTGAAATAATTGAGCAACTTGTTTGTTGTTCAGTTAGTAAAAAAAGCAAAAGACCTTTGAGTCTAAAAAACTTCACAGCATGCTTAGTGAGACTGGTGGTGGGATTAGGCAGTCGTATAAAATGCTCTAACAACATCCACTGAAATCTAGCCCTAACAGACTGTTATTGTCATAACAAAAACATTCTTACCTCACTGATACAAAGCATAGTTCCCTTGTTTATTAAGTGGCTAAGAACATTACTGTAGAGAGCAACCATGGCAGCTTCAAATATTTGAACATTTTTTAAAACAAATTATTTTTCATATCTAGACTATTTAAATACCCCCTTCATTGCCCTTTCGATATCTTTCATCTTTTACTGATGTAGCTTTATTTTTTTTAATCCTTTGGGTAACATAGCTCTCACCCACTTTTAGTAGTTAAGGTCTATTTAACGAGGGGAACATGAAGTCCTGATTAATTTTTTCTTCTGTGCAGTGCACAGATGGAAGCACGGAGATGTAGGAAATGTTTCGATACAGAGTGTGGATGTCCTACCCACCCTAATGCGGTGTTAAATGACTTGTTACAACCACTGACAGTGTTTTACAAGGTGCAGGGGATGCATGAGCTGCACAGGAAAACTCTGGATGTGGAATACTGAAGTTCCCCAGGTACAAACACATACACTACAAAGTTGGTTATAATCAACCTTCGGCCACTGCACCATGCAGCATGATGAATAGCAACCACAGTCAGTTATACTTCCAGTACAGCAGATGAGTGGTGTATGTGTGTGCAGAGCCAAGGGAGGGAGGCAAAGTAGGCCAGCATGAATATAAAATAACCCCTGCCAGGCAATGATGTGGGCTACAAGAAGGAGGAGAGCAGTATGTGCTTTTTTTTCTCTTTACTGCATGCGTATGTATGAGTAGAAGTTAGTTAGCACTGAAATTGTGCAGATAAAAGTGAATGGAAAAGACTAAAGCTATGGTTTTGGAAGTATGCTCATTTATCAACATGCTCAGCAACACAAAAACATCAGGTTACTCCAAAAAGAGCACCTTGTTAGAATTTGAATAATTCTGCTGGTGAGGGGTGCCAGACAGGAACAAACACACACACACACACACACAATAAAACACCCAGCGAGATGTGTATGCAGCAACATCAGTGTCTGAGCACTGGGTTTGATCCAAGTATGGTGTGTGAAGATTCCATACAGCCCCAGCTTCTCTTCTCGTGACAACCACAACCATCCAATGTGCACTTACCAAAACGAACACTGTCACAAATAAAAGAGCCAGACACAATGGCATAAAGCAGACATGCACAATAGCAAGAGACAATGCCAAAGGAGAAACGCAGCAGAGGTTATTACAATTATATGATAGATAGATAGATAGATAGATAGATAGATAGATAGATAGATAGATAGATAGATAGATAGATAGATAGATAGATAGATAGATAGATAGATAGATAGATAGATAGATAGATAGATAGATAGATAGATAGATATTTAGATAGATATTTAGATAGATAGATAGATAGATAGATAGATAGATAGATAGATAGATAGATAGATAGATAGATAGATAGATAGATAGATAGATAGATAGATAGATAGATAGATAGATAGATAATCATAATTTTTTCATGTTTTCCTTTAATACAATGGTTCCATTTTTTTATTTTGTTTTACTGAAGATGCTTACAGAACCTCGGAGCCAGTGTTGAATTTCAAATACATCATTAAACTCTCCATTTATTAAATTATTGATAAATAGTAAATGTTTTAAAAACTTTTTTGATTTACATAAACATTGAAAACTCAGTTATTTAACTCCTAAAACATATAACAAGAGGTAAAAGTGACTGCGTGGTTCACAGTGTGGTCTAATTAAATAAAAATGTTGTAAGATTTAAAGATGTTTTTCTTTTTTATTAAAACAAATTGATTATGAGTTTACTGAGAAGTTTAAAAAGCCTAAAAAAACCTAAATGGTAAATGTAAAGATTAAGAAATAGACATTTTAGCTGTTCCACTACTCTGTTCCACTGTTCTAGGCCTCAAAGCCTTGTGTCATCTTCCCCCGTTCCTATCTTCAATTCTACACCCCCGCATACAGAAAGCTCAACAGACAGACGTAAGAGGTGATGGCAGCCATAAGGTTCCATCACCAGGCTTTCTTTAAATTGGGAAAGGAGAAAGTGTGTAGAGAGGAGAAACCAGAGAGTGATGACACTGCAGGGACCTCCATTACCTCAACATAATAGGGATCATTCACCAGCGGCTTCACCCAGCTCAAGAGTCAGGGAGTGAGGGACCAGATTACGCTCAGGGGTGAGGAGGACGTATATGTGCTTTGAGAGGATAATGGAATGGAGAGAGGTAGCAAAAGGTGTCGCCATGCAAGTATGGGACACTTTACTTCGCGTTCTCTTCCCACTTCCAGACGGCAGACCTCACTTAAAATCTCACTCGGCTTATCCTCGGAAAAAAATCCGACCATCTGGAAATGGGAGCCAAAAAGAGGATGAGAAGGAATTTAGAGGAGAAGAGCAGAATTTGGCTCTTTAGAACATAATATAGAATGTAGGGCTTCTCACATGTGAATGAAAATTTGAGAGATTAACAGAATAAAATTATAATTCAAATCAAAAAAGAACAGCAGTGATCAGCATTTCACGTTGAGAGGAATCCTTTTTGCTTCAAAAGCAGATCAAAAAAGCTGCTATTAAGAGGATTTGGGAGTGACGGAGTGTGCAATTTAGGGGACGAGTTGAGATTTCAGTTTTTAATTAGGTGCTTTATTAGGCATTAGTAGGGAAAATAGGTTTTTCTAGATTTATTCAACGAGCCTCAGTATTTATAAGCTGCAACTGCAGACCTTAATTTTGCAGATGCTATGCTAACAAGCTCGAAGCTCACCCTCCAGCAATACAGGTAACTAATGATGAGGGGAAAAGGTCCAATTATAATTCAGGATGTCAAGGTTTCATTGATGTGCTTTGTGATTTGTTTAGAAACTGTGCACACCATCTCCATGAGACTCCTGCTGTATTTCACTCCTGTCTCACCAGGAGCAGAGGAAGGGTAAAGCAGTACTACCCACAGTGTGATGAGGATCAGCAGGGGGGGCCCAAGCTCATCAGACCCCCATAGAACATCATACAGCTGGACCTGTGCCACACTTCACATGAAAATAAAACCTGGGGACATATGGAGACTTTTCAATATTCCTTCCGAATCCTCCTCATCATCATTTCCATTCCTGAGGTTCATAGTCTTCCTCCCCTTAGATAAGGTTACCTCACGCGTCGCTTTTTTTCTTCTTCTTCCAGCTATCACGGTGTCAGTCTCTCTCATTCCAAATGGCTCACACAGGGGCCAGGACAGCCCAGCTGTGTGATAGATAGCAGAGTCATTCATGACCTTGCAGCAGAAGCCACACCCTCTGTCCTCCATTTCTTCAGAGACAGATGTGTATGTGAAAGTGAAAGGGAGAGAATGGAACAGTGTGTGTGTGTATGTGTGTGTGTGTGTGTGTGTGTGTTTAGGCAGTTTAATTGGCAGGTCAGTCTATGTTTAAACATTTCCTGTTGTCCCTTGTCTCATAAGCAGCACTACTATTCGCTGAAAATAGACTCTAGGGGCAAACTCATATTTATTTTAATAGAGATTTATGCTGAATAATCTAAATGTAAATTTTTTGTTTGAGATATATCAATGTTAATTTTTTTTATTGTGTCCAGATATATTCTAATTTTCTGTTTGTGGTGAAATTAGTGGTCAGGTTTGCACCTTCTCTTCAATAATCCACTGGCTGATTTGCCAGACTCAAGTCCCACTGTAGCAGACAAATACTGAAGTCCCAGCTCACAATACCGAAAGTGTATAGTCTATCATGTGCTTCTTTGCATGACAAAAAATATGTAAACAAAACTATTCATATCTGCCTTCTCTAAAAGCAAAAAACAGTCTGAGCTTTTTAATTGCAAAGATTTGTGAGAGTTTAACTACCAACTTTTGTGGTACGTAAATATAAAAATTATCTGTTGGAATTTTTCTTGCCAAAATGTGACGGTTTAAAAGCAGAGCTAAAGATACTGACTTTACGTTTTTTATACTATGAAACCACTTCTAAAAAATTTTGATATAAATCATGTGACAAAAAAATTACTATTATTACTGCAATGTTGTAAAAGCTTAAAAATATATATTTCTATACTTTTAATGTGAAAGCTGAACTAAAACATTTGATGCTGACTGCTCATCAGCTGGCTGAAAGTCAGCAGCAACACTTTCTCCTGGACAAGTCTCGGACAACACCGTCAGCCATGTATGATCATTCCTTAATTGAAAAATGTGACTTAAAACTGATGTATTAATTTTCTAGACTCCATTTTTATCCTGCGAATTTATTCGAATTTGTATTTAAATTCTAATATGCGATCCAGTTAATCAAAAGAGAAAAAAAACTAAACTGGTGCAAAAATTGTGCTTTGCCAGTGTACCTAATTAATGTTTTTAGCTTTTAAGCTGACTGCGTAATCATAATGTTAATTTAAAAATAAACCAACAGAATTGCAATTACATCTTCTAAATTGACAAGCCCTCAGCTGACCTGTTTTAATATATTTTTGTAGCTTTAAAAGGTTCTCTCGCTAAACCCCATAATACTGCTTCTGCCTGAACTCTTGACTCTACTTGAAAATTAGTACCATTTATCCAAAATGTACTTTATGTGTCACATAACTACAATTCTTAATGTCTTTATAACTGAGATCAAATTATAGATTCACTTATGAGTAAAATAAGAAATAACTGTGCAATGTTACAGTACTGTCACCATTCAATTTCATTTGTGCAAAATCTGTGAGATTAATACTGTGGCACATACTAGATACTCTGATTAAATGGATAAATTTAGCCATATAACAAAACAAAAAAACAGAACATGTAACTAAAGATAATTTACTATTTTAAAATGTGTTACATTACCATAAAAGCTGTATTCATTGCACACAATACAGACATAATTTAATACAATATTTAAGTCTATTAATGAAACAGTCATCTGCTGGGCTAACCCGGCGCACAATAATGCCCTGTTTGCCCCTGCATGGACATTCAAGGAGATAATAAGTGCTGAAGGAAATAGGTGTCTCATGCTTTAAGTCTACAACCACAGGGCAAGCCTGAAAAGCACTTTGATTGCACTCCGTTTTGTGGAGTCTTTCACACCACCCTGGGGAGGTCTTGCCATAGACAAGATTTTGAAAATGGCTGACAAGTTCTTTTGAAATCTTATAGGTTATACCTCAGTACAGTAAACTGTTAACGCATTGTTGAGCACATGACACAACACAGTAACATATCTAGGGTTTAATCCCGCCTTCTTCTCATTTTCATTTTGTCTCTATTTACCGGGCTAATTTGGTGAGTCTGCGTGACACAGACTCTGATTTATTAGCCGAGTCTGACTAGTGGCCATGGACTCAGGACCTCTGTTATATTACTGCGCGAGGACAGGTATAATGAAACGCTCGCTGTCAGAGTTTCAGTGGGACCTCTAAATGGGCTTAGGTGGGGACAGAGAGTGTAGGAACACATTCATCTATCCAAGGAGGACATTAAAAAAAACAACAAAGAACCGCCACAACGACTCAGACAATTTCTATCCAACACAAACTTTTGCTTTTGATCCTAAAAAAAGCACAGCTAGATATAAATAAGCACACTGTTCGAAGGCTCTCGGACTGACAAGACATACTGCAGATGCGTCTGAAATATGTTGCAAGTTACCACATAAAGAAAATATGTGACAGCATGCTTCAGATAAAGAAGTCACACATGCAAGCCCCTTTGTCAACAAACACAGCCGCTCAGCTGGCTTCCTCCCGTAACAATAGGAAGCGTCACAACATGTCAAGTAACGGAAGGCTGCGAGCTGAAGTGACTGACCATTATCTAGTCAGTGAGCAGGAAAAAAAGGGAATGTCTTCCAAGGGGACGAAACAAACAGCAAATTGGTCCATCACTACACCATGAAGTACTCTAAAATGCCATCTCAATTGAATCGTTTTGCCTTGAACAGAACTACTGAGTCTCCAATTAAATATCTCCTAGTCAACATAAAAAAAGAGGTCTGAAGCCTGGCAGTAGGAAAGTTCTTAGTGTTTTAGACAAAAAGACACAAGGAAGCTAAAGATGTCCCTTTCATTCATCTCATAGCTGCCCTCCCTTATTTATGGTGCAATACTAAAAGAATAACAGAGTTTTTAATACTCCAACTACCTTTGCAAAAAAAAAACAGAAGAGAACAATGTTAAACAGAATATGGGTGTAATTCAACTTGGAATAATAAAACTCAGGAAAGAAGTATTTCTCAGGTATCCTCTTGTGTTGATAAGGCCAGGTAATAAAGACCCTTTGATAGCGCTCTGTACTGAAGAAGCAGCTAATGATTGTAAATCTAGCATTTACTTTGAAATGGGATTAGATAAATGTATAACCACAATCTAATTTGTTTGTTTTCTAACAGAAAAGCAAGTTACTCCAACTGCTGCAAAAAAAAATATAGGTTACTCTAAAATATATACCCAAACAAAAAGTTTGATTTAGAACCTGCTCATTTTAGTATTTGTTTTTTGGTCAACTTTCTTTACACTAAAACCTAAGTAATTTTTTAAATTTTGCTTTTTATAGAGTAGCACAGATAAAACCAGCACAAGTTAAATAAGATACATATCATCCAAATTTTCTTTTTATTGAATGAATGAAAAGTGTAACATTCTTTCTGCTAGACGATTTTAAGTACACAGCAATAAAAGGTGAGGGAGGGGCTGCAATTCTTTACAACATACAACCAGAGAAAAGTCTAGAGTCTAGTCTTTCTGGCACTTCATTTGGCCTTTAATTAAAACAACTTCACTCTAATAGTGGTATGACAAAATGTTTGCTATACTGAAATCATCCTTTTATAAAGTCATGTTGTATTTTAATACCAGTAACTAGCCCTACTAATGACTGATCAGCATTAAACTAACCTGCTATTTCACAGCTTTTCTATGCGTCTGGATCCATCTGATTATATCTAGTTCAAAATCTAAAATACAACGGACTCCTGCCCATGCAACTCCATATTGCTTGCAGATTCTTTTTTTCTGTACTGCATATCTAAAATATCTGAAAGAAAATAAAGGTTGGGAAGTTGAGATACCTAGCTGTCCGGCTACTTTACATGCTATTAGTTGACGTTTGCAATGCGGCCAATCCAGGAGCTCCATTCATTTGCTTTCTTGCTGATTGGGCGTACCCAAAAGAGTGGATATAAGGAGGATACTTTTAATCACAAAAGAGCTGGCAACCATAGACTAAAGTAGAAACACTGTTGGATTGTTGAAACATTTTACCGTAGCCTACTTGTAAAAAAAAAAAAAGAAGAATACTCTGGCTTTTCTCAAAAAGTGTTGCTAAAATGTCATATCATACCATATCTTTCTCGGGGACCCAATATGTGTTGCAACATCTCTAAACAAGATGTATTGTTACATCCCAAGTAGAAAGAAATTGCTATCTTGTGTTCTGCTAAGAAGAATAAAACAGTAGTAATTACTAATGGCCTTAAAAAAAAAAAGACATCAGCTTAACAAACACCCATTTGGGATATTTGATAATAAACCACATGAATTTTTCACCCATCTGCTCATAAACCAAGCTTAATCACTTGTAATTGCAAAACAGTGGGGCTTCACTGGTGCACATCTTTTTCAATCATCCTAGCAGTTTATTTCCCAGTTTTTTAAGGCTTGCCGATACTCGTGATATATATATATATATATATATATATATATACAGTATATATATATATATATATATATATATATATATATATATATATGTATATACCCGGAGAAAGAATTAACGGAAAACAAAAAAATAAAGACTATCAGAGTTTCAGAGAGAGAAGTTGTGGCAGAGCAGTCCGGAAGTGGAAAAAAACACCAGGAGGTCCAGCGTCTGGATGGAGGCAGCCAAAGAGAATCGTTGCCATGACAACAGCGATGCCGTTGATGATTATAGCCCAGCAGCTTGAAGCCAGAACTCAACAAATATTGTGTGTATTTATGAATGTATTTATTTAGATGCACTGCATATACAGATTATATAAAGATTTTGTTTTTTTATGCCATCATCTCTTTCTTCCATTTAGAACAAACAGTATGCATCTCCTTCTGATGTATTGCTATAGCTGACAAGCCAGCTGCTCACCTAAAACACAGTGGGATCGGATCAATACAGCCACTGTGAGCAGAGAATGTGGCTGCAGTGGTCTCCCACATTGACAGGAATAATGGATCAGCTTTTGGGTCACAGTGGACTCATTGTACCAGCAGCATGACCACTGAGGTTTCCTGCCTCTGCACCTCTTTGTTTCAAGTCTTTTAATTAAAGAGCTGGGCAACAGAATTCCCTAACAGGCTTAGCTATTGGCAGCCCTGCAACCAGGACTGATTGTTCAATTCAGGATTTAGTCAGTTAAGCTTTGTGTGACCAACACATAGCTCTTTAATTCATCTGGGTGTCGGGCCCTTGTGCGTGTTACCGCATCGGCCTAAAACAGAGGGGGAAAAAAACAAAAAAAGGCAGGTGTTTGCCTAAAATACTTGAGGTGTGTTTCAGCTGAATGCTCTGATAAGCTTTCACTGATCTGATGTGGACCAATCCAAAGTCCCTTCCTCTTCCGCTGCATCAGCTGGTGATTTCTGAGCACATAGCCACTGCAGCATCCTACCTCCTCCTCCTCCTCCTACTCGATCTCTCCTCCCCCACTCTCCACCTGCTTTTAAATGCATGGCGCTGCCCTGCCAAGCCTAACCAGCCTGTGCATGCAGCATCACTCCCCTCCGTCTCTTCCAGAAGGAGACAAGATTGGAGGGAGCAAGCAAAGCCCCTCTGCCTACACAGAGCGCCACCAATAGATGATTGAGAGATAAGAGGCAACCTGAATCAGGATGGCTTAAGGTATCCTGGGGAGAAAAAGAAATTAGGCCAGTGGAAACACAAACCGCAAAATGGGCATCGTCCAGCGTGTTAAAATCTCAGAACAGATGCATGGATCATTCAACTTGTTCTTTTACAAGAGAATCGATAAAGATCAAAGGCTGTTTCTTGTTGCATATAAATGCAGCACCACTGCATGATGCACAGAGGAGGTGAAAACAACCTACACAGACTACATCCTCAAAAAGCTCCACATGACCTATGTCTGCTGTACATTTTGGCTGTTTCGTAACAATCCACACTAGTCATCTCAGTAGCGTCAACTGGATTAAGTCCTCAGTGATGTGTTGTGCTGGGCAGGCCCAGCATTACCGACTCAACCTCTGATGGAACAGTAAAGATGGAAGGAGGAGGAGGGTAGTTGCAACCTATATCAGCTCCATAAATAACAGCGACGTGAGGCACAGTAATAAACACCACTAAACGCTTCAAAGCCACCAATACATCTCTCCCTTTGCGCTAAAGATGCAGGGCCCTGCCTGCTTGCAACAATAGGCCTGTGCATTTTTATTTCCCCCCTCTTCATAAACGCTTACGGATGTCGGTGGATAGCATAATGCTAAGTCGGGCCTTTGTCCGATGATGCCGGATGAGTGGGTTTCAGAGGTGACATATAGGCGTGATTCTGCACGAATTAAAGCCGCTTGGGTCACGGTGTTGTGCGCAAAAATCCTCCGTCCGTCCCCGCATCACTCCGTGTTACAGATCAGGGTCAGGAGAATAGCCACAGTGCATTGTGTCCAGTGTCCACCACAGCTCCTCTGAAACGGATCTGTGCATTACTTTGCAACCAACAACAATATGGTCATTTAGTCAACAATGGCTGGTGATTAGACAACCCTCAAAGCCCTTGTGGAGTCACATGCTTCTGTCTGCCTCTACAATAATACAACCTCGTTTATCGCGCTACATAAATCTTTTTTTCTTTTATCTGCAGAGATTGTTGAAAAGCAGCCGTTTTCATCCATTGAACAAATAAATGACATCATCGCCCGAAAGCCACAGAAACCAAAGGAGGGAGTCAAGGAAGCTTCGTAAATAAAACATAGCGACTTGGGGCGCAGTGGTTCTACTGTTTTCTATGGCTTCCACTCTCTGTTTCCCCCCCAACGTTACACGCATCCACTCACCAGGTTCAGCACCGTCTCCACGATGTCCCGGTTGCTAACCTCCCCGACCTGGATCAGGCCCACTAGAACGGCGAATTTCATCTGGATATTCCTAATCGGAACCGCGGGGTTGATCACCCCGGCCGGGAGAACCATAGAGCCGGCCGCAGACACCATCTTTTCCCCGGTGGAACCTGAACCAGCGCCCGCGGCGACCTGCGGCGGCGGCTGAGCTGAGGAGCCCGCCGGCAGAGGGGGAAGAGGGGGATGCGAGTCTTGGTCTGTGTCCGTGAGCGAGGAAGCAGAGCCCGGTGGTGCTGAAACCGGCTTCTCGCTCGACATTTCCCCTTGGAAAACAGGGAGGAGAGGAGCGGTCGCCGCTGTCTCTCACACCTGCTTTACAAGCTCCGACGTCTGCGGCTGCTCAAAAACCATCCACTGGGGAGTAAAAAATAAGAACATAAATTTAAAAAAAAATGTAAATAAAACAACGAGCTGCGCTGTTTTAAAAACCCTCTGTATACATCTTATCCACCTGAAAATATGTGGGGATGCATAAGGCTGGAGGGGGGGAAAACTACAGCGCCTTGACAGAAGCGTATATTCCTATCTCTCGTTCTCTCTTCTGTCTCCCCCTCTCATTGGCAGGTTGCAGTCAGTGCGGTGATTATGGCAAAGCGACATATCACATAATTTGAATTCTCCCAACATTTCATCCACAGATAGGTCATGCTACTAATCAACCTTAATGCGTTTTTTGATATAGCGATACTAGCTAAAGCGATTAACCGAATAACAGAACCAGTAACCGGTTGACTTTGAAAATAATGAAACTGAGAGAATTTTAAAAAACAGATTACATGGCTCACTGTCCAGGGCGGCACGGCCTAAGGGTGGCACAAGCACTCTGAGACATAATTGTGTCAGGTGCACCCTAAACTAAATCTCTATTGCAAGTTTGTCTAAGCACTGTGTATGTAGCTACTGTATTTGTTGCTGTACAAGATGATAAACGATGTAATTGGGTGTCAGATTAGAAGCAATTTTCTTAAAGGGAATAGTTATTTCTGTGCTTTTAAGGAATATTGACTGATCCATCACAATCTAAAATAATCATCAAACATGGATTGGATTATCCCAACACAGCAGAGATTCTTTAAAAATGAATTTAAGAGTCATGAAACCTTTGTTTTCAGTGCATCTATCTATGCATGTTGTTATATTTGCAGATTGGTTGTTTGGTTGCGTGTGGCTAGACAGAAGGAGAAGTGTGAGTGACGCAAGAGCCAGCATTTTTCATGTTTATAGTTTCGTTTTTTTTCAATAAATTCATATGACTAATGTGAAGTTGATTATTTTAATTTATGAATGTAACTTATGCTAAAGCCAGTCAGCATGGGCTGATTATATATTGGCAGATGCTTACATATATATGTTGCGTCAATAACTATACGTTTGAAAATTCTGTATGAGAATAAACACAATCCTGGTTTTGGTTCTCAAATCTCTGCACCATTTTCAGCAATAATTACATGAATAATTGTAACAAAGTAAGATATGGCAACTTTTTCAGTTTTATATTTTTCTTCTCACTAAGAGTGGTCTGGATTCAGAACCAAGTCTGCATGCACAATATGGACATGACCATAAGTGTAATGCTGAAGATTAGTCTTTCTGTTTGAATAGTTTGGTGATTTGTTTAAACACCAAAATCAAATAAATTAGAAGTAGACAAAACTGATGTGTGGAATAGCTCAACAACAGTGTTCACACACACACACACACACATACATCCATACTCAGACGCGCACTAAATAACTGCTCTCTGCCTTGAATTAGAAATATTGCTTGTCTCTTCTACATGAAAAGAGGGTTGACCTAAAAATCTTTTACCAACCATTTGCTGTAAAAAAAATGTATGAGAAACATTTGCTCAATTATAGTTAAAATACCACTCTACTCTCTTAAGGATGTTTTTACTTTTCAACAACAAGGTCATTTGAGGTGATTTACGTGATTTGATGGTAGAGAAACAAACAAAGCATAATAAATACAGCAATTAGGAAAAGCATAAAGAAAAAAAATCACAATTTCATCCTTCTCCTTGACATCACCAATAGTCATCATTATTTCTAGGGACTAATTTGGAAATATTGGTAATACTTGTTGCTACTGAATCTTAAAATGTGGGGGGTTTGTTTTGTTTTTTGTTTGCCTATTAAGGTTTTATTTTATTCTGATAGTATTACTTTTTTGTAGAAATCTTCAACCAAGTGATTTTTGAACAAAATCTAACCTGAGGGGATTTTTTTTTATATTAATTGTAACGTTACTTTTAAATCTTACAAATAAAAAATGTCCATCTGACATAGATGGCTATTAAGAATCTACCTAACATACTACAAATAAAACAGGAGTTTGGTTTGAATATATGTTAACATTACCTTCCATAAATGGGTCCATGTTGACGCCCCCAGTGTGCGGCATGCGCACTTTAAGGCTCGCTGGGAGGGTACTGAAGCAGAATAACATGGAGACATCCATAGGTTCATGGAGAGCACAGCCTTACAAGACAAAACGTGGGTTTGCTATGACTTTTTAAATATCATTTTCTCAAACAGCTATGAATTGTTTTTTGTTTGCTTTTTTATGAAGACAGAGAGACAACCCAATTCTCCTCAAGGTTTTGGGTTGAGCACAAGGGCAATTCAGGTGAGTTCAGTTTAGGTTAATGTGATTTCCAGGCAGAGACTTATAGTTAGAGGCAGGGTTGAATTTGTCTTCTCTAACGCCAAGTCATTTTGAACACATGCAATCATCAAGAAGTTTATAAAAAATATATTCCGAATTTTCATTTTGGGATTACTATTTTGTAATACCAAAATAAGAGGATATAAAACTATGTAATAAAAATGAAAAATATATATTTTGCAATTTTTCACAACGTGTGTATTTATCGTGTGTCATTTATCGTTGGCCAGTATAAACGTTTTTTTTTTTTTTTTTTAAATGCAGGCAAACTAAGGTATTTTATATGTTCGGTGTAATACATCAAGCCAGTAACACATGTTTAAATGATACCCCAACAGCATCCCACAGTGGCTGCACCAGGCAAATAAATGATAACTTGTGGCTATGTGTGGGGGGACATAAAGCCTTTTTGCACACCATGTGCTCTTCAATGGGGCACATCTGCTGGGTAGGATTTCCTTTAACAAGGCGGTTATGAAGGCCTATTTATTTTTCTCTCTATGCCTGTTTGCGTTTACTGGTTGGAGAGTATTTTCACACAGGCAGATATGTCTTTGTCCATATCTTCTTGAGTTACTGACCATCTACAAGGGCATCAAGTGTGCGTGTGTGTGTGTGTGTGGACAAGTTACATCATTAGTGAATTTCACAGATGAGCAGAGATCATCTCATTTTCTCCTCAGCCCCAATCTTTGATGTAAAGAAACCAAAGGAGACAATCACACACTCTCCTCAGCACACATCAGCTACACACTTCCACTCACACCTCCAAGAAGCTATTTCTCAAACTAACACATGCCATGTAGCTTTCATTCACGCTCACACTTGGATTCACACACATGTGCACAAGCACAATGGCAGGTTCCCTCACGCACAAACACATTCCTCTTTGTTTTCAGACAAAGGCTCTCTTCTGCAGCTTTGTCATGACTCTACAAAGGACTCCATCATGACAGAAAGTGGGTTCCAGCTAGTGATTGGATGAAAAGCATCAGCATTGCTCATCCTCCTTGCTTCTTAATCTCATGTTCGTCTTCTGTATTACTGTATGTCTTGTTTCTAGACATTCTGTCATTCATGTATTTTTCTTCCCAGTCCCTTTTAACTTGCAGCATCTTCCAGCACATTTCTGAATATTCTGAGTTGTGAGCATCATGTGGGTCAGGTGGTGACATGTCACAAAAGCTTTGATGTGTACAAAAAATTTGACTGAATTTACAAAGCTGTAATGTAAACTGTAATTTCTATATTGACTGTTGTTAGGATACAGAGATTACCTCAGACAGTGATGTAAACGCAAGTAATGACTTCCTGTTTTCACAGACAAACGTGAGTCATCAGCAAGATGGCTGTGAGTTAGTGCATCCATTTGTACTTGTGTGTAATCTGTGTCGATATTTGTCTGTGTGTGTGAGGGGGAGAGTGTGATTAAGATAAAAAAAATGCTCTGATTACAGAAGTGGGGGAAAAAAACATTAATTCAATGGTACTTCCTGCAATTTGTCAGCAGAGTAATTACATATAATTTTTCGGGAATTTGTTACCTGATAATTATTTGTCCACATATGAGCTGAAAGAACTTAAAAACACACATTTAGTTTTATTTCATGTACTTTCACTTTGGTTTATGCAGTTTTCTAGTGCTTTGTTAATCCTACTAAAGTTTTTTGTATCATGATCTAAGTTTATGTTTTACTGCTACACATTATTATTATTTACTGATAGACATTCTCCTTAAAAAAGGTGCAGAGAGCAGATTTATGTTTCTATTAATTATGTCAAATCATTTACATCCTGCAGCTCCAAAACAGCTCTAGACCATCTCATTACGAGCATGGTGTTTGACTATCATTTAGTTTAGTTTTTTTGTTCGTTTGTTTTTGAAAGGCTGAATTTGTTTTATGACAATCATAATGGTAAACATTCTTTTCCCCAATTTCAAATTTTGTCTTGCCAGTTCACAAGGTATTTTCCAAAAAGTCAGGAACTTTTGTGGCAAATATGAGAACAATGTTTTTGGTTTTTGGGTAAAATGGGTTTTACATGTTTTAAGACAAAAAATCTCATATTAGTGCTGTACTTTTCTTTATGTTGGATCAAACTCTGATCCTTAATGACACAAGTGAGGAAAGCAGGGGTTTCAATGTTGTTATGGATGTTTTGTCAGGCTTTTATGGATGAGTCATCAAAAAACTGAGTAATTTGGTGTGCCAGCTAACCCTGGAGAGTTTCACTACTGGGCTTCGTTTCTCCATTTGGGGGATAATGGGTCTATCTGTGGTTGAGGGGTAATTACTTTTTGATATATAACTAGGTTTGTGTGGAAAGCTTTATCCCTTACAAGATGATACAGTTATCAGAAAACTATTTTATGTATTTCCTCAGGTTATCTGTCTAATATTAATCATTGTATGATTATCTGAAACAGTTCAATGTATCAGAAAAGCAAAAGCAAGGAAATATATATATATATATTATATATATATATATAATATATATATATATATAATATATATATATATATATATATGTAAATGGACTAAAAGCTTTTTCACAAGGTCCATTTTATTTGTATAGCACACTTTCAACACAAGATAATTAAATGTGCTTTACATGATTTGGTGGTAAAAAAAACCAAACATATAACAAAAGCATAGAGAGTAAAAAGAGCAATTAGGAATAAGAACAAAAAAAACACACCGGAAAAGCATGAAAATTTAAAATAGCAATTAATCATAAAACATGAGAAAAACGAACATTTGAGATCAATTATAATAGTTTACCCAAAGGCAGCTTTAAACACATAATACATTTTTTTCTTTAAAGCAGCTCAGTGTTTGAGCAGCTTTGCAGTCATCAGGAAGTTTATTCCAGTTCAAGAGATAATAGAAACTGAAAGCTGCTTTTCTGTGTTTGTTTCTGATTCTAGGGATTATTAATAAATTAGAGTTGGGGACCTGTGTGGTCTGGGGGGATGGTATAAAGACGGCAAATTTTTAGCATATTTTGGCACTAAAGCCTAGTTTATACTTCTTCAACAGAAACTTTGCAGCCAGACGCAGATATATCGATGCACGGTTTTTCGTTTTATAGTACTCCTTTTCTTTCTGTCCATTCTCCATTGATTTTTCTTTGTGCAAAGCAATTACCAACCAGGACAGCAGGGGGTGGTAGCTTTTCATAGTGGGTCTGCCTACCATTGCAATGTAGTTTCTGGTTAATTATAGGTTTTTCCTTCGGCTTGTGAACATATTTCCCCCTCAGGGAGCATTGAATGACAGAAAATAAGTTTTAATAAAGCTGTAAAGCTTTATACTAGAAGTGCAGCTCATAGAATATTCTAAAAATGCATGGAAACAAACAAAGCAGCCTTTTTATTTTTATTTTTTTACACCTCCTTGTGTTCAAAATCACCAAAAAAACAGATTAGATAAACTATCCTTTTAATATAAAGCATGTAGTGCCCAAACGCTGCATTAACTACTTATTACAGCTACCACAGAGCAACATTCTTGTAAAACAATCTCTAGGTGTGGCTGAACTGACCAATCACAGGCATACTCTCTCCGTTGACATAGACGGATACTTAGGATGGGGCTTGACTCTGTCTGGCCTTGCATAGGTAAAAGAGAGCCCTTGCGTTGACCGATAACGGCGTTGCATCAATCTGTCTGCATCGAAACGCAGAAGCATAAACTAGGCTTTAGCCATTCATTGATTTAAAACTCATAGGAGCATTTTGAAGTCTATTCCCTGAGCTACACAGAGCCATTGTAAGGACTTTCAAACTTGGGTGATTTGTTCTACTTTTCTGGTTCTAGTGACGACATGAACAGCAGTGATCTGGATCAACGGCAGCAGTCTGATTGACTTTTTGGGTAGAGCTGTGAGGATGCTGTTGCAGTAATCAGTCTGACTAAAGATGAATCTATGGAAGAGTTTTTCAAGGTCCTTTTGTGACATTAGTCCTTTAATCATAGAAATGTTCTCCAGGTGATAGAAGGCTGACCTTGGAAATGGATTAAGTGAAGCCGTGTGCTGACTCTTGTCCAAAAATAATTACTTCAGTTTTGTTTCTGTACAGCTGGAGAAAGTTATGGGACATCCAGCTATTTATTTATTCACTGCATTCATTTAGAGTCTGGATGGGATCAAAGTCACCTGGGGACATTGTAATGTACAGCTGAATGTCATCTGTATAGTTATCGTAACTCATCTTATTGTCTGGTATAATCTGGGTTAGTGGGAGCATGTACAAATTGAACAGAGGGGTCCCTGGAGGGAGCCCTTGGGGACCCCACATGAGATTTCAGTTTGCTCTGATGAGAAATTACCTTGATACTAAGAATTTTCTGTTCTTGAGGTAAGACTTAAACCAGCTAAGTATTGTACCAGAGAGTCCGACCTAGCTCTCCAGTCGTTCCAGTAGTATTTTATGATCAACAGTGTCAAATGATGCACTGAGGTCCGACAGAACCAGCACTGAGGTTCTACCGCACACCTATAACTTCTGACCCTCACCTATGGTCAAGACTTTCACTGACACAAGCAGATGAAATCGGTTTCCTCTGTAGGGTGGCTGAAGTCAGCCTCAGGGTTGAGGTAAGGTGCTCTTTCATAACCGCATTGAAAGTAATTAGGTGTTTTCGGCACCCAGCATCCTGGACACCTCCCTTTGAAGGTTTTCTGGACGCACCTGAACTTGAACAAATGGCCTGCATTTGTATAGCGCTTTACTCAGTCCCTACAGACCCCAAAGCGCTTTACACTACATTCAGTCATCCACCCATTCACGCACACATTCACACACTGATGATGGCAAGCTACGTTGTAGCCACAGCTGCCCTGGGGCACACTGACAGAGGCGAGGCTGCCGGACAATGGCGCCACCGGGCCCTCTGACCACCACCAGTAGGCAACGGGTGAAGTGTCTTGCCCAAGGACACAACGACTGAGACCGTCAGAGCCGGGGCTTGAACTGGCAACCTTCCGATTACAAGGCAAACACCCAACTCCTGAGCCACAGTCGCCCTCTTGCCAACAAGACACCTGGACACAACCAGAACACGATGGAAGGTCTCAATCCCTGACTGAGCAACACCTTGAAAAACCCTGGAATCAGCTGGAGAGAGGGGTGACTGGATTTCCCTTCTATACCTGTTCCATTCATCCATCAATCCATCCATCATCTAAACCGCTCACCCTCAAAGGGTCACAGAGGGTCCGGTGTCTATCTCCAGCTGTCAACGTGCAAGAGGCGGGGTACACCCTTGTTGGGTCACACACAGCCATTGGGTGGCGCTAATGCACATTCTAGCTACTCAGGAGAAAAAGAAAACCCCACTCCCACAGGAAGGGGGGAGGGAGGGACCAGAGTCTATATAAAGACGTGTCCGCGGGAATAGAGCTCTCTCTTCCAGCTGGCCTTTGGCTGAGGCTTGCTGAAAATGCCCAAAAATGGCAGAGGAAAGCAGATGAGTTTCTGGGAGAAACTCACTCGAAGGGATGCAAGACTGACGATATCAGGTGAATTGCAAACACTGATGAAACAAACCCATTGTTTTACCCTCAAAGACTGCCATAACCTTCCCTGAGTTACAGACTTCCGTAAAAGGACAATAGAAGCCGATCTTGCATGCAGTTGGACTTGAACCAACCAGAAACCGCATATATTCGCCGGCAGAGAGCCGATAACAGATGAATGCCGTGCTGGAGAACTCCAAAGGTACTGTTTCGGTGAGTGCTGGAGCCGATCGCTACACAACTGAGCCAGAAATGGGGAAGCAGATGTCCCAGTCAGAAGCTCCTGGTGCTACTATCCTGCTATCTAGCTTAGCAATCCTTTGTTAGCCTGCTGCCTAACATCTTTTGAGCCCCCCCATCAGCCATGGAAAAGCCTGGAGAACTCTAATCGTTCAATAAGGTCTGTCTGGGCAGAGGCAAGATTAGTATAGGATAAATGAGATTTAATGGTTGTGCTTTACACTGTGATTTCGTTACTGTGTATAAAATATAAGCTGGTATCTGTTTGTGCAAAACTAGGCCATTCAGCCTGAAGTTTTATACAGTGTTTTTAAAGAGTTCCGACCAAGAGTCGTTTAAGTCCGTCAATCTGAGTTACTCAATCTGACAGGAGTTTTCCTTTTTTTTATTTAATGTTTGATGAATGAATAAGAGTGGCTCTAAAATAACACCACATTGGTTAGAGGCAAGCCATGTGCTAAATGACACCAAGTGGGTTGTTGTAGGCCTACCTAGGGCGTAGAATTGGGTAGGGACGGTGGGGACACGTCCCTACCTGTCATTCCATCTGCTCTTACATACCAGAGCGTTCAAATCAGCTTGTCGAACGTCTGACTGTTAATATCTCAGCTACAACTGCTAGTTGGGCCGGACGAAAGGCATCTGCAAGTCTAAGTTGTCAACAAGTTTTTTCTTTCGGGGTCACGTCAACTAGATTGATTTTACTGATGTCATTTACATTTTGTGTGTGTTTGCGTGTGCAGCGTTGGGGAGAACACTTTGTAAATGTATTTAGTAACAGAATACTGAAGACCTGCTTTAAAATGTGTTTTGTAACGTATTCCATTACTTTGCTGAATCCTGGTACTGTATCCTAAAGACTTGGAACACTTCCTCTTAAAAACAGCATTTAAGTCTATTAAATGTGACAAAAAATGTGCTGGTAGCTACTGCCACAGGAAAACAGAGGGCATATTAATACTAAACATTAGGTATTGACTGGGGGAAAAAATTAAGTATTTAATTTTTTTTGGCACAACACTGCTAGCTCTCAGCGACCAAAACCAAACAAACAAACTAGCTTTTAGCAGTAATATCTCTTTACATTTTATTAGATTTTATATTCAGTCATTTGAAATAAAGTTTAGCTGTTTATCAGCCACAGCCAATTAGGTCATTTGCGACTTTCTGTTATAAATATGCAAAGTATTGTAAATTGAGATTCATTGCACTCCAAATGGAAAGCTTTTATCCTTATAGCCATAATTTTGGGAAAATCATCATATCAACAAATAATCAAGTTAACGGCATGTCGGATTCAACCACTGTAACTGTGAGAAATGACCTAGCTAACACGATATAGCCCCTGTCAGATAATGGACAAAAAAAACAGTGGTGGAGGATTTTAATTTTAATTTTTAGTGACTTTCACATACCTTGAAAGGATGGCCAGCCGGATGAGTTATGTTTCACGTTTGCTGTTGACGTTGGTGATGCGTGGCGGTGTAGTTTCTTGAGTCCCACCAGCAAAGTTTAGACTAAAATGTAAGAATTTTCCCACCTGGATCCATCACTAACCTTTGCAAAGAAATATTTTAGGTGGTACTACGTATATGCCGCTTCATTCATTGATACAGAATTACAACTGCTCCAGCAATCAGTGGAGGTTGTCTGCATACTTCGCAGTTTGACATCAGATGCATAAGCGGCGCGACTATGAATAGTGTTGCCAGATTTGATCTTTTCCCCCGTTTTAAGTACCATGGCTTTAGTCAGGCATTTATCCAGAATGCTCTAATAAAATCTAGCATCACTTGAAAAAATAAACTGCGAGAGAGCGCCATTGAATGCATAATTTCCTTCACTGCTGGTAGGTTTATTTGGCTGCAGTTGTGGCTCAAACCTCCACCAGCTCCGGGCCTGTTTCGGCGGCATGTTGTTTTGAAACCAAGTCCAAAAGGAGACCGACGATGAGGAACCAACAGTCGAGGAGGCCAATGACGAGGAATTAGCAGTCCAGGTGGCCAGCGATGAGGAACCTAGAGCCTGGGAGGCCGGCGACGAGGAATCTTGAGCCTGGGAGGCCAGCGACAAGGAACCTTGAGCCTGGGAGGCCAGCGACAAGGAACCTTGACTCTAGGAGGCCGGCTGGTGTGTAGAACCTTGTGGCGTGGAGTCAGACGGAGCTGAACCTTGTGGCGTGGAGTCAGACGGAGCTGAACCTTGTGGCGTGGAGACAGACATGGTACGAAATAACTGGATTTTGACCAAATACCGTACCCGAGTACGGACTCCCGTACCATGTGAAAGCGCCCTAAGTCTTCCCAGCCTTATGCAGGTCTACCATTTATTTCTGGTGTCCTTAGACAGCTCTTTGGTCTTGGCCATAGAGGAGTTTGGAGTGTGACTATTTGAGGTTGTGGACAGGTGTCTTTTATATTGATAATGAGTTCAAAAAGGTACCAATAATACAGGTAATGAGTGGAGGACAGAGGGGCCTCTTATACAACAGGTTACAGGTTTGTATGAGCCAGAAATATTGCTTGTTTTTACGTGCACACCAAATAATTATGTTCCACCATAATATGCTAATAACTTTTTTTAAAACCAGACCATTTGATTTTCTAGATCTCCCCCCCGTTTTGTATCTCATAGTTGAGGTATACCTAGGATTTAAAAAGATCCCTACAGTATTTTTCTGATGTCAAGTTAATTTAAGAAAAAATATTTTTTCGATTAATTATGCTTTTAACATTTGTTTTCCTACAAACACAGTTCCTTATTTTAATAATTTAGATGCTGTGTTTGTTGTAATACAACAATTGCCTGTTAAACTTTCAATGAGTAAGGACCTATGATTAAGAAATGGATTATCTAACTCAAAATGAAACATGTTTCTATGAATTAGACAGCAGGAATTAAATATGCTCTTAGATTTGACATAAAAGCTTATGAATGATATAGTTCACACTACTGAGTAAGCATGGCCAGTTCTCACCAGAGAGCAGTGGACGTTAGACAAATTAATGTGTTTGTCTCCTCTTGCGAGCATTCTTTGTAAATATTTCTGACAGCTTTCAAGCATGGCTCAGTGTCTTTAGCCCCATGGAGCCTCGGCTCCCCGATGAGTCAGATATTAATTTTGCCAAACTCCCAGAAGTTTATTAAAAATCTCACTCAATATTTAGAAATTCACAGATATATCACATCTAACAAGTTGAATTCCTGGTGATCTTTCTTTTAGCTGAAAGCACAACACCACTATAATTCCTTGTGGGATGACAGAGGCTTTTGAATTGGAGGATAATGAATACAGATTTTTTTTACTAAATAAGAGAGTGAGCTGCAGAGAAAGTGGGATAAAACTATACTTATCAGATGACATGTCTGAAGAGCGAGAAAAAAGAGCATATGCAATTTTGGGGGGGACAAATTGCATCATATATTTACAGCTTTTGAAATTGTGCTCTTTTTCAACCTGCACTACATGTTTGATTTAACACTGCAGGAAAAACCTGAATTTAAAAACAATTACAAAACAATGAAATATGTTACACCTTCTTGATCACCTGGAATTGCTTCTCATAAATCTCATAAACAAGTTTAAATTTCGTTAAACTATTAGAGCAATATCATAAAATTTGATGTGTCAACTAAATAGGAAGACCCAAAGACCACTTTGTAATTAGGTGTTAGGTCAAAAAACAAGAATCCATGCTATACATGCAAAATAACAGCACACATTACTTGCTTTGAAGGCTTATTTTGCTTTGCTTCTCGCTAATTCAATAAACTGTCCAGTATATGAGAGAATAGGGTGAGGCTGAAGACTGTAAGAGCAAGTAAAGTGATTGCTTTGATAAATAAACTTTTATTATAGTCATGATTGTTAAAAATCAATGCAGTATTCCTAGTGGCACAAATGCATGATTTAAAAAAAAATAATCTGATTTCCTGTTAAATTAGATTGGTCTTTGCTTCTTCCCCACCACTCAAGAACATCCACCTTGTTATCATCAAAACATTTCTGTGTAGCTTTAGTAGTGTGTTTCAGGTTGATGTCCCAGGTGTCCAGGGGGATTTCATTGATTATTAAGAATGCTTGGGTTTTCATTGTTTTTAATGGCACTAATAAGTGAATTGACTGGTGTGATGCATGTTATACGACACCCTTTCTCTCATCTAACATCCTCATCGAGCTGCTGCCTAGTGGATAGTTTATAGATGGAACCGACAACGAGCTGTGCATCCCATTGCCCCAAACTGCGAATAATGCGTTGCAACTGTTTACAAGACATACATTTTCTTGTATTATTTTATTGAAAAGAAAATAATACTTATTTTCTCATGATACTATTTTAGATTTTTGTATAATTTTTTGTCCTGTATGACTTAAAAAGTGAACTGTTATTGTTCCTGTTACATTTCTAATTCGAAAGATTATTTATTTCTATCATTTATTAATTTCCACAGATTTAAAAATTTGTACCTATGAAAGCCTATCTGAAGTTTATGTTTAACAGGGAAGTTATTAGATTTTTTCAAGTTGGACCTTATTTATATCATGCATTATGTTTATTTACTCACCCAGACAAGTTTGGAGCAACTTGTAGTCCTTCGGGAGAAGTTTATATCCAGTCGCAATCAGCATATATCCATGTAATGACAGTCGTGAGGACATCTTTTCTTCATCGCTAGAAAATTCCCCTTGAGGTTCGGGGTGTCTTGGAAGTGCTTTTTTTGTGTGCAGTTGTGTTTAACAGGCTTTTAATTCAACTACACAACCACACAATCGCAATGATGTCGACTCTATCCACCATTAAAGTTGTAGTCTGAATAGTGCTTTCACTCTCTTCTCTACGGTGGCAGTCGGTTAGACAAAACTTGTTACAGCAAACACACGTTATGCACTTGTATGTTTCCAAACTGCACAAATAAAATTACCAAGTGAACTTAAACCTTCGTATAGCACAGAGTAAAAGTCCTGCTCAGACTACAACGGCCATGGGGCACTGCATTAAAGAGCGTCTCTCCCATCTCAGCTGCTGGAGCTTGTAACTTGATGGTACTCATAGGTGTCCTAGTGGCACAAGTCTTTATATTGCACTCGGTTAATGAGAATAGCCTAATCTAGGCAGATATTCACAAAATGCCATATTCCTTCCTTTTCTTATCATGATGGATTTAAATGAACTCCAGAGGATGTGAAGTACCTTAGAGATTATTTTTGTTTCCATCCATTGACTCATACTTTTCAGTGATCTTTTCTCTGATTTGCTTCCAGTTTAATTTTGTCCTCATGCTATAATAATAGACAGGAATACTAATTAACCATACAACAGGCCTTGCAGACACGGATGATTTTATACTACAACAATTTGAGGTACAGTTACTGCACTCAAGTGAACTCCATTCTACACATAAAGCAGGTTTCCACTATCAGAAATTCAGGGTAATTTAACTGGATCTTTTTCTGTCAGGGTAAAGACGTTTTTCGTTTACAGTAAGCAATTACCGACCAGGACAGCAGGAGGTGCTAACTTTTCATAGCGGGTCTGCCTACAGTTGCATTGTTTCTGGTTATTTCAAGGTTTTTTCTTCAGTTTCTGAACGCATTCCCCCCTCCAGGAGCGATGGACGACAGAAAGTACGTTTTGATTGAGCTGTAAAGCTTTTTACAAGAAGTGCTGCTCCTAGAATACTCTAAGAACGCATGTAAAGAAACACAGCAGCCCGTTTTGTTGTCACTACACCTAATGTTCAAAATCACCAAAAGATCATATTATATGATTTATCCTTTCAATATAAAGCATGTAGTGCCCAAACGCTGCCTTATCTACTGATTACAGAAACTATAGAGCCACTTTCTGGTAAAGAAATCTCTTATTGTTGCTGAACCGACCAATCACAAGCATACGCTCTCTGTTGATGGAGACGGATAGTTAGAAAATGGACCTCGACTCCGTCCATCCTTGCGTGGTTGAGGGAGAGCCCTTGCAGTGATGGATAATGGCGCTATATAAATCCATCTCTGTCAAAACAGAGATGTGTAAACTAGGCTTTAAACACAGCTCCTGCTGAGTGCCTCGATCGGGCTATTTCTCAGTAGATACCCTCATCCAGGTACTCCGTTGGTTTCTGGAATGGCCCTGAAAACGGCTCTGTTGGCCCAGTCTGTTGAATCCTCTGTTTGCACACAAAAATCTTGATATTGTCTTAAAATACAGTGTCTTTTAAAATACACTGCCTGGCAAAAAAAAAGTTGCCACCAAAAATAACAGTCACATACTAATATTTCGTTGGACAGCCTTTAGCTTTGATTACGGCGTGCATTCTCTGTGGCATTGTTTTGATAAGCTTCTGCAATCTCACGAGATTTATTTCCATCAAGTTTGACATTAATTTTTACCCAAGATCTTGCATTGATGATGGTAGAGTCTGACCACTGCATAAAGCCTTCTCCACTACATCCCAAAGATTCGCAGGGGTTGAGTCCTGGACTCTGTGGTGCCAATCCATGTGTGAAAATGATTTCTCATGCTCTCAGAACCACTCTTTCACAATTTGACCCTGATGAATCCTGGCATTGTAGTCTTGGATTATGACCATAACATTAGGGTATGAAAGTCCATTTGCGGATAATTCAAAATTGCTACATTCACTTTTAAAGAACTTGTCAGGATTTTCATCATTCCTTATGCAATTCCTGTGTTTTGATTATGCCTATACCATTTTACATACACTCAAGGATACCCGTACTGCTGACATGCTGCAATTAATTATTCACTCACTGGTTAATTTATTCATTGATGACCTTATCTTGGATGTTTGGAAGAAGATGGTGGATTAGTTAGTGTCAGGGGACAAATATCTGTTCAACCATTGTGGATACAAACAAGACAGATAAAGAGAACAATATTGGGGTTTGTCCCTGATATATTTTTTTTTATTTTTATTTTGTTTTTGTCAGATCACAAAAGAGCTGCAATAACCAACATTATGAAACTTGATCAAGAAAATGAGCATGAGAGAAGCCATTGAATTCTAATGAATTCAGATGGTGTTCCTCAACATTGTAAGTCATTATCTTTAATATTTCTTTTGGTTATGAAAAGTTAAAATGTAAGAAGTTGCCCCCTAGAATGCAGTCATTTCTTTCAGTCATGGTAAACATCATATTTATTTCATACTTTATACTTAATCTAATATGTCCATAATGCCTAGGCTCAATCTCAGGCTTTTGTCTAAAATGAATAAATATTAGGTTTTAGTGTATGCTCGAGTTTATTAGATAATCAAGCAGCACTGAGCAGCATTAATTGAAATTTAATTTAAATTAGTTACAATTTAGACTGGTAAATAGACAAAGCATATTTTAACAAGCAACTTAACCAAAGGGAAACTGACCTGCTTTTAGTACTAAGAGAGTTGATGAGTGGGATAAAAACCTGTGAGACTGTTCAGGAGAATGTAGAGCAGCTGTGGGAATCCCTGAGCAAAGAAACTATCGGAGGGTAACTAATAAACACAGAAATGAACAGAGAGAGATATTACAAGGCAGAACCTCACTGAACCAAAAGTGAAAAAAGACACATCCATTCACTTTACTGTGTATGGCAGCTCCACATATTGGGTTCCTTTAGATGTGTAAGTACAATTGTGTTTAGGTTTTACAAAAATGGAACCCTAAAGAAACATAGTAGTTGTAAGTAAGTGGCTGAAACACAAACAAGGATATACTTTCAATTAGAAAGGAAATACAAAGGTTTTTGTTTTCCATATTAATCCAGAACTGGATTTTTTAAAACTAAGTATATTTTTTTTCCACACAAAAAACTCCAAAAACCTCCACAAACAAATGCAGTCATCCTCCAAATGGTTAGTTCTCAATTCACATGAGTATTGGAAACTACTAGTACTACTGCTACTACTGATGTCACTACTGCTAATATTAATGATAATAATAATAAACTTATTAAGCTAATCAACTAGGTAATAATATCTGACAGCTATTAAAAATATCCATGTGGAAAAAATAATTTATAGAATATTTAAAAGCTCTACATTTCTATCATTTAATCTAAAGTTGAAGCTGAACTTACATTTCCAGTCTTTTCCAGTAGATGGCTCTTTAAATCCTTTTGCAAAATGTAGGCTGCATATACAGTGTGTGATTGCATCATGTGTAAAAGACTAGTTATTAATTTATACACGCAAAAAGAATAATAAAAAAAACGGTTTTATTTCTAAAAACACGCTGAGAAGCATCATTTCAAACTGCTAAATCTTTACAGATGCCTCTTGTTTTCCATAACCAACATATGCTTAGTTCTGTATGCATTTGTAAATAAATACATAAATAAAAATTCAAGTCAGATATAAAATTGATTCATGGAGAAAATTAACAATTCACCTATTGAGTCTTTTTTTTTTCAGTGAGTCATTTGCTAAATGATGTTCCCCATTTGTCAGAGCCTGTGGAGCAGCAGAAGTAAAACACACCCACCCCTGCAGAGAATCATTGACATTCAGGAGCTGTAACCATGTGCCCCACTTTAAAGATAAACCACTGACATGTTAAATGAGGTAGAAGTTAAAGTAATGTCTCTCAGTTGTAACACAGTAAAAAAGACATGCTGACTCACATGCAGGAGGATTTTAGAGAGTGGTGTCTGTATCCAAACCCTTCCTTGTCCTTTACAAGAGTCTGGACCATCTATCTAACTCGGATAAGTAGGTAAATGTGATTGGATATTGATCTGAGCGTTGGAGGGTTAGTTTCCATCCAATACTTTAAAGGACGCAGGAAGGGAAGCGAGGAAAAGTCCTTGAGGAGAGCCCTCCTTGGTTCTGAGGACTGTTCATTTACTCACTTATCTAAAAATTATTGTGGCACACTTTCCACACTCCTTAAACCTCCAGAGGGGGAAGAGCACCACTTAATGGACACATCAACATATGACCAAGGTAATATTACAAACATGTACTGTGTCATGCAAACTTTGATTATTCGGTTAGTATTTTATATAATAGACATAATGTAGTGTATAAATATGAAGTTGACCATCTTTGCACAGAGCATGCTGCTGCCATGTTTTTATCATAATTATGGTGTGTTCATTGTTAAATAGCACAGTGCAGGTCTGGAAAAAATGTTCATACTGTAAATATGGTCTCTCTAACTTGAGCACCTTCATTTTTTGATCTGCTATGTCTCCCACATAGCCCGTGACAACTGTAAATATGACTATGCTATTTTTTACTTTTTAATTTTACTTTTGCATAAAGCTCAGATCTGTTGAGTACATCATAGTTGTCATGTGATATTCATGTGGCTTCAGCTTCTCCGGAGAAACCAAGAGCCTCTTACATGCCCTATAGTTAGCTCTGTCTATCTTCCCATTAACTCTGACCAGTTGTCCTTTCCCTGATAAAGAAAAGCATCACAACAGCATAAAGCTGCAACAGTTTGTAGCAAAGATTTCAAAGTGAATTTGAGTATGAATTTTAACTAGGCCATTCATGAATATGCTTTAATCACAGCAATTACATTGCAGGTCTGGCTGTATGTTTAGGGTCAGTGTTCTGATACAAGATAGAGCTTTGTTCCAGTCTCCAGTTTTGTGATGTTTCTAATGTGTTTTCATTCAAGATTGCTTGAAATACATTAATCTTTCCATCAACTCTGGCCACCTCCTCTGTATTCATTATAATAAATGTTCATATGTATTTCATAGAAGCAACAAATAACTAAAAACAGAAAAAAACAGAAAACAAATGCACTTTAAGATTTTTATTCTCCTCTTTAGAAACAATAGCTGTGTTTTCAGTCACTGTCAAAAATACAAGCATAAATCCCCCAGCTCTAAGCCAAGTTTGGAGCCTCTCCACAAACATCAGCGGTCTCACGTCTGAGTCAACCAATCCTTTCTTACGCACACATGCACACGCATCACTGTCACCCAACAAAAGGCATCCACGCCAAGGTTATGGCGGCACTGTGGAGATAATATTATATCACAGCAACACCATGGCAATGCTGACTACAGCGGAAACAAGCATAAAAGCCAGGCAGTACCACAGTGGAGCAGGTTTTCATCTGCTATTGCTTCCCTACGGATGGTGTGTGGAAATTTCACATTTTGGCTTATCAATATGATAGGAAGACCCAAAAGAGCTGTGATGGCACAGAGAGAGCTGCAGAGAGTTTACAGTACAGGTTGTAAGTGTGTTTGAAAAGCAGATACACGGGCACAACCATGCACACACGCTAAGTTTCAAACATGCTTCTCAGAAGCAGTGAAATGGTCTCATGTCTTAGACATTGTATAACACAAAAACAAGTATAATACCATACACAGAGATGCACCTTTGGATAAGATTAACACTGAAAGTAGGGACTGAAAAAGGAAATCGTCTGTGATAATTTACATAAAATATTCAAAGCACATTTATGGACCCGGTGACTGCGTCCCCTTCGACGTGGTTCAGAATTCTTCGAAATGAAACAAGTGGACTTTTCATAGTGCTGATACGTATCCATTTTTTTTTCTGTAATGATTGTTTTTTTTAATTACTTTTATACTTTACAAGTGCAAATGGAGCAAGGTTTTGATATATCTTTGAGCTAAAGCTGGAGATACATCATATTCAGAGTTGTTTCTATAGAGTTCACTGGTATAAAGTCAGATTACAGGTGAGCGAGACCTGCTTTTTCATCTTAATTTAAAAATAAATCCAAAATTGGCAGAAGGAGTAGCCTTGTGATGTTTTTACAAAGTAGGAGAAATACAATAATAATAATAAATAATATGTATTTCAATGATATATGAGATTTAATCAATGGTTGGATGATGTGTAAATTGAAGATAAGTACTTTCTAACAATGGGCTTTAGAGTGATATTTCATTATCTCTCATTTTTTTCCCTTGTTCAAGATATTGAAATAAATGCTGTGGATTTGGGAAGAAGAGCAAAAGCAATAAATAGGGAATTTATATCTACAAGACATCATCCATTTAATAAAGCACGTGGCTATAAGTACTTGAAAAATTAATTGCTATTTTACTGATCAAATGTCTAGAATCACATTCACAAATGGAAATAATCTCGAAATTGTCGAAATTGTGACTGAAAATTGTTTAAAAAACCCACCTCATAATTAAATTAATATAATATAAATTAAAGTACTGTGTTGAAAAAAAGACCTGAAAAATTATGTAAAAACACTTTACTTCTATGTGCCAACTCAGTAAAATGCATATTCCAGGTCAGAATTAAAATATAGATACTCATTATGAAAATGAGCATCATTTTATTTTGGGGCTTTTAATGATTGATTTGATCCACTCTTTATTGCGGGATGTCTGTAATCTACACAAAGCCAAGTTTATACATACAGGCTGAAATCTATAGACAGACCCCAATTAATAATGAATTAACTAGGTAACTTTCAAATTAACCACCTACTTTTTTATAGTTATCAAAAAACATCTGGTATAATTCTGGCTTGAGAGTTGGCCACTCTTCTTGATAAAAGCTTGTTTAAAGTCATTTACTTCCTGGATTGGGCCAGGCGTTTCAAGATAGACTACAATCTTCAACCAGAACCTTTGTCTTTATCTTATCCATTCCAAAACCAGTTTTGATATATGTTAAGCATTTTTTTTTCTTTTTCTTTTTGCGGAAAACCTGCTCCAAGTTTCAGAACCAAATTGGATTGAATGTTGAAAAAGAATAAAAAATTTTGAACTGGAAAATGTCCAGCATCAACATGGACTATTTCCTTTGCAGCTGTCCACATGGTCTTCTAGAGAAAGGTTTACTGTGATGAGACAACATTGGAATTATTTGGTCACAACTGAAAGATGATTGCTTTGTGAGCCCTTGACCAACTGTTTGGCACGATAGTATTGATGGTTTTTACTGTGTTTGTACTTTACACTGGTACTTGTGAATTACACATAGTGGATGAAATAATGAAGGACTCCAACAATATCTCCAAACATTCACCTCAGTTCAACATTCAGATAGTTGAAAGAGGGACATATATGGATTTTGCAATAGGATAATGATTCCAAGCACATATCCAGACTGGCTTTAGGATGGATAAAGTAGGCTAACAAAGTTTCTGGACTTGAACTCAAGACTATTACAAATCTATGGACAATACTTACATTTCTGACCAAAGAAGGGGTCTTTAGAGAAAATCTACACTAACTTTAAACTAGCTTGCATAATTCCTCCTTTCAAAAATTGAGGATTTTTCATAAAGAATCAGTCCACTTTCAAAAACCATATTGGATGGATCATGCAAATCTTTAAAAGCCCCAGATTACCATTAGACTGTATGTCTGACCAGAACTGTAGCTTAGCACCAAGAAAAGACTGCCAGGGTGATTAAACCAGGTTTCCAGACAAAGCATCATGTTTAAAGTTCAGTTCTTCGCCTCAGGACTCTGATCTGTTGGTAAGAACGAGGAGCGGATTCTCTGCGCTTCATTAACACACAAATGACCAAACGCTTTGTTGTACCATTCTGGAGATCTTCCCCTGCAACAACAATATCAAAAAAGAACTTCTTGTAATTGTGACATTTTGTCAAAAAACATGGCAATAAATGGATGATGAAGCCCTCCCACACCTGAGATCAACTCTGGAGATGTGCGTGAGTCTCGTCTTCCCCGTCCCACAGGGCTCAAGGAGGTATTGGGACTCCAACACAACCCCCCTCACTGCTCCAACACGCGGGCTGTCGTCATGCTCGACGGAGGCGCATACCAGCGCGCAGGATTCTTTGCAGATGTCCGTACGCCATGATCTTAAATGTGAAGGGAAAAAAATGTATGAAGTTAGATCTTTATTTTAGTGGCTGCAAACACACTGAATCTAACTCTTCACACACTATTTATGAGTTGTTCTTTGTAGAAAATAACATATTTATTACATTTCTTCAAAAAAAAAACTACATTAATTTTTTATCCATAAAAATTCTCCTGTTGGAAGTAATTTTGGGGATACAGAGCATATACCTTAAACCTCTAATTTAAGTGGGATTAATAAAAGGCTAAATCTTATTTTAACTGCCTCAATAAACCATTGTTTTCTTTAGAAACATGTAGAATGCCTTTAAAATTGTACTAAAAATCATTACATACATACATATATACATATATATATATATATATATATATATATATATATATATATATATATATATATATATAACAGTAGTCCTGCAGAAAATATCATTCAAAGTATTTGTGGCTGATTCAGTCACACATATGTGTACTCACACATATTTAAAGGCATTCTTTGTGCAGTTACCTTAGTACCAGGTAGTCACAGCTGGGTTGAGGTGCCATATTGCAGCAGCTGTAATTATACACATCTGTCTTTTTGTCCAGCGTCTCCAGAACCTTCTCCTGCTGAACTTCTGTCTGCCATAGAAAGCGTTCTTTCAGGAGCCGCTGAAGGACCTCGGTGGGAGCCGCTGGCACCTCGAGACAAACTCGCCACCTCCTAAGAGGGTTCCCGTCTCCAACCTTTTGCACAAATATTGAATATTTCACTAAGTATTAAAAGGAAAGTATCTTTCGGTTTCTGTTTCCTTGCTAATCCTTGCCTACTAATCCCACCATATTAGAATTGCGCGACTTCCCACCTTTTTAAATGATAGCTCCGTGTTGTCAGACGACAAGCGGGACACCCAGCCTTTACTCTTATCCTTGGCCTCTTTCAGCAGGTTCTGGATCAGCCCTTCTATATGTGCGTTATAGGATGCTTCCTCGTCATCTTCCTCCACTTCCACGTCTACATCCTCCTCCTCCTCCTGGACCTTGCAAAGCTCCTCCAGCGGGGGCACCATCAGTGCAGCCTCCATGTAAGAGTTACGAGACTGGGTCACCATTTCCTCTGGGATCTGAGCAACAACCGGAGAAGGTGTGTCACAACAAATCAGCTCAGGTCATACTGCTATCGTGTTTAAAGGAGTGATCAGAGTGTAAAGAAAAGAGGTGAAAGAAGGTGACTGTTATAAGGGTCAGCAGAAACACCAGTTGGCGAGGGCGATAGAAATTAATCTGCTCTCCGCCTAAATATGAAAGTAAAACAATTTAAAATACTTAATAGAATTTATCTCATAAGGAAAATGTTAAAAATACAAATTCATGAAAAAAGTTTTTTTTTCACACATGCTGAGAGTTTAGAACATTTACCTAGATATTGTAATGTGAGGTTGTAAGTCATATTTAGAATATTCTAGTTTTGTTAGGAAAAATGTCTTATTTATAGCTTTGCAGACAAAACTAAACTGGCTGGAATTTATTGTATTAACAAAAAAAAATGATTTAATTAGTTGTTTATAACTGTGTTGGACTGGCGACCTGTCCAGGGTGTACCCCGCCTCTCGCCCGTTGACAGTTGACCAGCCCCCCCGCGACCCCTTGAAGAATAAGCGGTTCAGAAAATGGATGGATGGATAGTTATTTATAAAACTTTTTTAACCAAGCTTTAACTAAACCACTAGCAACATAAAGTTTAACTTCCAAAATTGTTGCAAATCTTTAGTTTAACAACATTATTACATTTAAGTTCAAAATAAAAATATGACTTATATATCCAAGTATTTGCTTTTTTCTCTTTTTCATCACTATGTAGATTTCCCAAACTTTCCAGCTTCTGACATAAAAAAAATATACATATAAGAGGTTTGTGACCCCAATGCTTGGTTAAGCTTCCAATCAATTTTTACTGGGTTAACGTAAAAGTGATACAAAGACTACGGAAGGGTAGAGCTGCCACCCGGTCAAAAGAAAAAACAGAGCTGTATCGCGTTATTTTATGATAACTTTATTGTTTGAACAATAAAGTTTTCACATAACAACGTGATATCACATTGTACAAACGTGAAAAGCATATTGTTCAAAAAATGAAGTTATCATGAAAAAACGTGATACGGCTCTGTTTTTTCTTTTGCCCGGGTGGCTGCTCTACGCTTTCATACAAAGACATACAATTATCACCAAGAGCCCATATCTGGCTCCTTTTCTCAAGACGATCTCAAGAACCCACGCTTACATATGACCCCAAGTGGGCTGCTGACCTCAACATTGGGAACTGCTGCTAAATATATTACAAATTCCTATTCAATAAATTGGAATATATGCAGATTAAAAGCATCCTTTTCAAAATAGCCTTGAAGCAGATTTAAAAATACTTTTCATTAAACCTGTATTAAAAATATTTATTCTCATTGGTTGGATATAATATTCTAACCTTAAATATTGTGTTTTAATTAGCTGTAACAGAAACAACAGAAACAAAGGCTGGAAAACATCAGTCTGTCTGTAATGTATCACTATAATGTGTTTCACTTAGAGAATTGAGTTACTGAAAAAAAGTTAAAAACATTTTTATAATATTCAAATTTATTCAACACGACTCTATTCTTTTAATACATAATTCCTTTTTTCACTTTCAGGTATTATACAGCACATGCACAAAACTTTGCTCACATACTAAAAAGATTGCTCAGATTTAATGCATCTAGCAAAACACTTTTTTTAAAGTAGTTTTTTGCAACCTGCACCTTATTTTTAGCATTTACTCACCCAGACAAGTTTGGAGTCCCTTGGAGTCCTTCGGCAGAAGTTTATATCCAGTCGCAATCAGCATGGCAAGTTGCAAAGTGGGTTAATGGGGTAAGCAAAGTGCAGCTGCCATTATCTGCCACAAAACTCCTTAATTTCACCATATTTTGTTATGAATCACTTGCCCTATTTCCCTATGCCCTATGAATTTGTTGAATCTCAGAGGTGCTTTGTTGTTATCTGCAGGTTTTTTTTTACAGGCTTTTAATCCAACTGATTCTGACTTACACTAACTAGTGATTTCAATGACTTCACATCTGTCCGCCATTACAGCTGTAGTCTAACAGGTTGCGGAAAAGCAGCCTATGGAAGCTGAACTTTGTCAACTTGGTCATTTTCTTCGTGCACTTTGGAAACACGCAAAAGCGAAACTTGTTGATGTTTGCAGTAGCAAGTTCTGTACCGACTGCCATCAAGCACCAAGTGAAAACCCTGCTCAGACTACAAATGGGACGCTGCATGGCAGTGAGCTAATTCAAATTGTGTTAGTGTAGTTGTTTTAAAAGCCTGTGAAAACCCCTGCAGGCAATAACGTAGCACCTCCAAGACGTTTCAAGCACACAAGGGAATAGTGCGAGGGATTCATAACAAACCATTGGTGAAATGGAGTTTTGTGACAGATAATGCCTTATTTAGAGGGTGCAAGTCCATTGCCCAATTAACTCCCATTATATGGATATACGCAAATAGTGAATGGATATAAACTTCTCCCGAAGGACTACAAGTGGTGCCAAAATTGTCCGGGTGAGTAAATGAATGTACTGAATGCTAAAAATAAAATACCCCATATGTTTCTGACTTGGGACTCAATATCTCCAAAAGCCTGACGCTAAATTACTCAGACTGGTGTTGAGAACAAATCATGATCATTCTTTTTAAAATATCTGTCATGGTAGAAATACATGGTTTAAGGAAGAAAAGCAGCTCTCAGCTCATTTGGTTTTCAATGGATACTGAATGAAAGCTGAAGAAATCAGACCAGTTCTGTGGTGTAAAATAAATAAATGTATCCTTTAGCTTTGAGATGGTGTAAGGTAAAAGATTAGAAGCAGGGCAGCTGTGGCTACAATCGTAGCTTGCTTCCACCAGTGAGTGAAGGTGAGAGTGAATGAATAATGAAATTTGTAAAGCGTCTTTGACTGTCCAAAAAAGCATTATATAAGTTTGATGCATTATTATTATTAAAATGAAGTGAATGGAACACCAGTTTCACACAGGTCTGCATTTTACGTTCAAAAAAAGTATCCTTTGAGATTAGTACAAAGCTAATTGATTTTATTTATAAAATTAATGAAATTGCAAACTACAGTAAAGCTTCACTTGACTGGACCTATTTTTTCTAGACAGGCGCAACAATTTCGTGCAAACAGCCTTGAGGCATTGATAATTTAAAGTATGACAAACAGGCTCTATACTTATAGTTAGCTCACAGCCTTGAATGCAAAGAAAAAAAACCACCAGGGTGAACCTCTTTCATTTTTTTAAATTGAAAGATCAATTAGTGTATTAAATAAATATCTGCAGAGTTTGATGCAAACCTGAAAGAGATGTGGGCACTCTGTGATCATGTGTGCCAGTCCCTGCGTGGCAGCAAGGTTCTCACTCAGGTCTTTCTGATCAGGACGGCCTGTAGCGTACTTCTTCTGGATTGTCCTAAAAAAAAACAGGGACCTCTTGTTTTCCACATGAGATTTTGCATGTTTAGTGGGAAGAGAAAAGGGGGGTTATCATATGCACCTTGGTGATAGTGTCTCGTTCTTCAGGATGCTGAGGTGGAACAGTGATGGTCCCAGACAAACAGCGAGGTTCATTGGCGTCATTTGGTTCTCCTCTACCAAGGAAGTGACATCCCGCAGGAAGTAGAGCAGCGTCTGCAGAACCTCCCTGTTCTCATCGGGCATCAACAATATGGCTGCCCTGACGGCCTGCAAGCGTTGTTCTTTAGGAACATCTAATATAAAAAAAAGATTTAAAACAGAAAAAAAAGTTCCTACAATAAATACATAAGTACTACAGATAAAGTCCTCATATTAGTGGACAGCAGTGTTCTCGATTCTGGGCAAATGCTGTTTATGATACTGATCCAGCTATGGATTATTAGCAAAACACTATATGTCATGTCTTCCCCATTTTGAAGAATGGCTAAGTAAAATTGGTAATTGCATCTCCTCATATGTATATCATATTTATAATCAAAAATGGCATGTCTTATTAATTCAATTGTCGCAGATTATCTGCTGAATAAAAAAATGCCGAACTTTAATCAGAAATGTGCCCCTCAATTTGGCAGAAAACAGAACTGGCTTCTTTTTGCTTTATTTGTTCTGATTGGTGAGCTGCAAATCAGATATTGAAAATCTATATTTAAAAATAAAGAACCATTACTTTCACTAAAATAAATGAATTTCTCTTGGAGATGAATAAAGTATCTATCTATCTATCTATCTTTTGAAATGAACAAAATGTAAAAAAGTATATTGCAAAATCTGGGAAAATTTGCAGCAAGAAGGTTGTGGGTTCGTATCCTGGCCCAGGGTCTTTCTGCATGGAGTTTAAATGTTTTTCCCGTGCATGTGTGGGTTCCCTCCGGGTACGCCGGCTTCCTCCCACAGTCCAAAAACATGACTGTCAGGTTAATTGATCACTCTGAATTGTCCTTAGGTGTGGGTGTGTGCATGCATGGTTGTTTGTCCTGTCTGTCTCTATGTGGCCCTGTGATGGACTGGGGACCTGTCCAGGGTGTACCGTTGACAGCTGTGGCCCCTTGAGGATTAAGCGATTCAGAAAATGGATGGATTAATTACCACTGCAGCTTCTGTCAATAAAACCTACAGTCCCTTTATTTTGTACATGTGTTATGGTTCTAATCAGAGTTGGTTTAAGCAGTAACTGGAAGGATAGACCACCAAGAAAATTATAATTGACCTAGAAATTGGCCCAATTGGTGCATCTCGATTATTTAAAAAAATGCTTCAGTGTTAGTGGAGTCGTAAAATGCAACAGGGTTGTGAAGAGACCTTTAGAGAGGCAGGTACTCCAAAGTAAAAAGGAGCACATAGAGCAAGACTTTAAAAACACAACATATCCTGATTAACATTAATAACATTGTTATTAATAGGGAATTACAAAGTAATACATAAACAGAAGCCGGCTAGATTGTATATGAACAATTTTGTTGTTGCTGCTGGGCTGATTTCATCTGGGACTGTAGACATCAGACCGTAGAAAAGAAGAACTAACAGGTGATTAAAAAAGTGTTATGGTGTCATGGAATGAAAGTATCTTATTCTTTCCAAAAGAGGAGACTTCAGTCTGGATTGGCATTTATATTATATAATTTATTTATACGAGTCTTGCAAAAAAGCCCGTCTAGGCTGCCTTGACACTCACACTGATCTTCTGTCTCATCATATCTAATTCCTAGTAACCAGCTTCTGCCTCTAACCCCTACAATGTTATGTCTTCCTCACAAGGTTATCAAAACACTTCTTAATATAGAAAGGGTGAGATGCCTCCTCACAGACTTCTAATGATCTCTCATTATGTCATATTCCGTAGCTGCATTTACTAATTTGTAATTATTCAGTTAATTCAGATAACCTTGAAATATTCCTGTAACAATGATAAATGGACTGAATTTATACAGCACTTTTCTAGTGATACCGACCACTCAAAGCTCTATAAATTGGAGCCACATTCATCAATTGGCAATCACAAACATGCACACATTCATACAGAGTTCATTAGGCAACTTGGGGATAAGTGTTTTGCCCAGGGGAACTTCAACATGTGACATGAGGAAACTGGAATTGAACCTACGACCCTCCAATTTTAAGACAACTACCTACTAAGCCACAGTCACCTATGTTATAAACTACATTATAAGACAATTTCACTTGCTGCTGTGTCTCACAAAATAAAACCTAGTATCTGACCGGTTATCCTGTACAGCAATTCAGCTGCAGACAGATTTAATGTAAAATATTAAATCTAAATATAGTAGTGTTAGACCCTCTGGGAGATTTATAGTGGAGAGATTAAATAAAATATCTTCAGCACACAGCCTACAGCTAAAAACAATAATAAAACATAGTAAAAATATTGAAACACAAAAATACCACATATAAGAATAGATTAATCATTTGACATATGCATTTCACTTTTTTTATTAAAATTTCACATGTATAAATATCAATTTTGGGACATTTCTATTTATCGTATTATGACCAATGGTAGAGGCAGAAATGCATTTTCAGGTGGGCCTAACAAATAATGGGTTGGCCAGATAAATATTATTGAAATTAAGTTTATTTGTAAGTATCACTTTTGCTTAAGTAGATATGTCTGTATACCTCAGAAACCGACAGCATGTTTTAAACAAGCAGCTAAGAAGAAAGTACACTAGACTTGAACTACAAAGTGTAAACATATCAATACGGCCACTGTCCGATACCCAATGCTTTACATAATTATTTGATTCCCCGAAAGGTTTTTATTAAGACAGCTCACCAAGTAAACAGTAAACATTTTAGAAGCTGTTAATCATGTTGCCTCATCAGGCTATTTTTGCTAACCAGAGGTTGCAAAGGAAGTTAAACTATGTAGGCTCTGTGAGCTAAGTGATGGTTCATCTTTTCCCAAAGGAATATTGCAAACATAGTAACAATGTTTGTCCAAGAAAACTCCTTAAGCTGTGACGCGTGCACAGAAAGGTAGGCGCGGCTTCAAGTCAATCAGAAAGGGAGGGGGCTTGTTTTGTTTGTTTTTTTCAAATCATGTTTCTCTCTCTTTTTTCTTACAAAGTCCAGACTATTACTTTAATTGCATGGAAATCCCCTTTATTGGATTAGTCTGGAATGTTTAGCAAGAGAGCCAAAAATTTTCCTTAAAAAAGTTTCCCAAAAAAACTACAATCTTAGACTCGGTTACAACTAGCTAGCCATAGCTTTTCTGAAGAGTTTGCAAGGCATGTTATTTAAAACAGCCAATGACAGCAAGACATGCAATGATTTAAAAGTCACCTCCATTTTTATTCCTTTATTTAAAGACTTTAAGTGACATCTCCAAAAAATAAAACATAATGACATATATAATTTGTTCTAATTTCTTTTGAGAAAACCAACTACCCATAGCCACGCCCCTGACTGTGACGTGTCTGGCTTTCCATACCAGCTGCAGTACAGGCTGTTTCGGCTACTACTTATGAGATTTTTTTATTTATTTGAGCTGCAAACACTATGGGACAGATTTTTCTTTAGCAGTTGAGATTCTACAGCTGAGACTTAATTTCATTCACAGATGGTCACGTCCAGCGATGGGGAAGAAAAAAATAAAATATAAACGGTTTTATGTCATTTCAATATTAGACTTTTGTCTTCATAAACAGGAATAAATGTCGGCAGTCATGCATGTAGGTAAAAAAAAAAAAAAGAGTGCATACGCGGCATACTCATTTCACTCCATCAGTTACCACAAGACAACTTAACGTGAATGTTAATGTTATCGTATAAACCCTACTTACCAGCAGCCTCACTCCCAAAGCTAAGCAGTTCAGGACGTGGAGGCAGAGACACATCAAGGATCAGTAATGAATAACAGTGATCATGTGAATGATGGCAGCCAGATAATTTTATATATTTAAATTGTTATTAATAGTTAAATGTTACTCTTCAGGGACACAAGCAGGCCTCCACATGGACACACTCTCCCAAAAAATAAAATAAATAAATTTGCACCCCTTCCCTTTGCACGAGCCTGAAGTGCAGAACTGGTGATTTTTAATAAAAGCAAAGTTTTTAAGCATAGAACAGGTTTTCTCTACTTAATGTATGTACTCACATTAAAGTCTGTATATTCAAAAACATTTCTCTGTGGTCATAGTGATGCAAAGAGATGATTTTAAGAGTTTTTAGATATCTTTACGAGAGAGCCAAATAAACTCTTATTTTAACTCTTAATTATTTCCTTGGCAAGTGTACATAATAAAAAAAGTGTTTACTAAACAGAAAATCCAATTACTATCACTATGGTAACTTACACTGGTAAATATGCAGGAAAGTTTCCCCCAGTTTGCTTGTAAGCAGAGGTTCAGGCAGATCCCTGAAGAATTGTTTGACCATGTCAGCCACATCATAAGCAGATTGGTCATCATAGTTAACACAGTCAGGGGACAACTCGCACTGCTGCCTCAAAGCCTGAATCCGAGACTTTACCCCAGACTTACGAAACAATCCCACCTGGAAGGGAGACAATGGGAGAGTTCTGACAGATCAGGGAGGAAATGTTGCCTTGTGTCTCACAGCTTAGGTATGGAGAGAATATGCACACAGCCAGTCCAGTAAAAGCTGTTTACTAACCTGGTCCAGACAGTAAGTCCTGAGGTGACTGAGGGCCTGTTGTAAACACAGAGGAAGTGGGAACCCACAGCGCTGGACATGAACAATCAGAGGCACACCAAACACACTCTTCTCTTTGTAGTCTGGCACCTTCATACGCTTCATAAACTTTGGCACGGACCTGCCAGCGACAGACAAACAATTAGGGAAGTGTGTGGGAGAAAAGAAGCATCTATGATTTAATTATCCTACGCATGTATGCGCTGGTCAACAGGACTTCCCTGTAGGGCACAATAAAAGCGAAGAGGTCTGGCTGTTAACGACACAGGGATGTGTTTGTGGGTTGTGGGGAATGGTGGCTGAGTTTCATGGGCTCAGACCTTGAAAAACACTTGCATATGTACAAGCCTATTGATGTCAAACCATGTTTTCAATTTTAACACATACATGAAGGTGTTAATTGTCCATATGGTCCAGCACCTTAGAGTCTACTATAGGGTTGAAGTGCAAAGTGAAAATACCCAGTAAAGCTGTTGTGTAGCACAATAAGAACATACCGCTTAAACTTGTTGTCCTTATGTTATAATAATACCCCACATTTCTGTACATTTCTGGGGGCATTTCAGTTCATACACCAATAGATAGTCATGTATAATTGTGAAGTACAAAGAAAAAGATACTTGGCCTTTAAAATGTCTTACTAATGTAAACTTCAAAAGCCAAATCTATTAAAACGAGAACAGGTGCTGCTTTATTACCTTTGCCAACTAAAGAGAAGAAGGAAGTAGCAGCAAATAAACTTCCCTGTGTATTTAGGGTCGTTGAGTTACTGGCTACTGAACCGCCGCCCTAGTCTCAAATCTTCTTCAGCCTCCAACAGGGCTTACATTTCTTGTGATTGCTCTTGGTTTAGCTCCATTTATCTTTCCTTTAACTCTGACCAGCTTCTAAGTCACTGCAGAAAAGAAGAAACCTAGTGCACGATGCTGCCACCATCAGGTATTACAATGGGCATGCTGTGTTTAGGGTCATGTGATGTTAAGATTTCATCTACACATAGGGGTTTACTTTCAAGGCAAAAAGTTGAATATTGTCTGACCAGAGCACCTTGTTCCACATATCTACAAGACACAACCCCTGTGTCCCCTGGACGGGTTCTTTCAATGGTGTTTTTCTTCTTGCCACTCTTTCATCAAGGCCAGATTTCAGGAGCTAATTATTGTCCTACCTGAGCCACAAATTACTGCAGCTCCTCCTGATTTACGTGTAGACAATTACATTTATAATGAGATTAAATTAAACACAGATAAAATTCTGTTCTCTAATTAAGACATTTCTGATATTTAGGATATTAGAAAAGATGTAGCCTGAAAATATTATTAGTAAAAAAAAAATAATGTATAGTTTTCCTTTCCAATTATGCATAACTTAGCTCAGTGACAAAATCCAAATAAAAGACATTTAATGTCATGTCAAATGTGACAAAATGAAAAAAGAATTCTGTATTATTTCTTTAATAGCTGGCAGAAATGATTGTCCACAATAAAGGAAATAGTAGGATGAAATCAAACTTTGGTTCATTAATTTACCTGGAATTGCATCGTCACAATATTCTCCAAAATGATACAAACAAAAATTTTATGTTTCTATTTTAATGATATTTTGTCGTTTTGTATATACCATGTCCAGCCGTGTTTGTTAGACATAGAGTATTTCTCCATGATGGCGGTGAGGCGGAGCAGAGAAAACTTCTGCAGCAGGCTCAGCTGGCCTGCTGACTGGCTACTGATCTGCAGCGAAGATGCTGGCTGGTTGAGATGATCGGACGTTCTGAAACTGGGCCATCGCAGACTGAGATAGATGGAAAAATAAAAGATAAAGTAAATCAAGCATATGTTATATATGTTGATTGATTAAATAAATACAACAATTTCCTGATCTTAAAATGTAGTTACGTCTTTGAGTAATAGTGTTTTGTAATCAACCCAAATAAGTACTGATATTACCTGTTCGGTTTGGGTCTGTTGTTCTGGATGGGATATACAAAATCCGTTACATTTTCTCTTAAAACTGCAATTCTGATTATCATATCATCTTAAGGCTGTGAAAGGCATTGGATTGTTACTAAAGATAATTTCCTTTTCTACAAACTGAAAACATTTTTGCCAGTCTCTTTTTTTGCTGTGATGACAATAGTTTTCTAATACTGGAACACAATGTGAACTGTATTTAACTGAAGTTAAAATGCAACTCAATCATAAAAACATTTTAGTTGCTACTCGGCCAGCAAAGAAACGTGTGTTTAAAAATACATTTAAAAATAAAGAGCCATTAAAATGACACTGCGTTCCTGCATATGATCTTGCTATTTTTTTACCTTTCAAGCAAATACAAATTTTGAGTGGGGGCTTTTTCTTATTATCCCGAAAAGCTTTACCAGTTATTAAAAAATTCAATCTGAAAACAAAAAAGCATTCCTTTTCAACTTATCAGGAAGATTCATTATATTTCATCTCAGTTGTTTAATACTTCTTCCTCAAAACCCCACCCAAGCTCAAAAACACTTGCTTGTATGCCCTGCTTTACCACAAAACACTGTTACTTTAGGAATCACATAGTACGCATAGTAGTAATATTGTCTCATTCGATTTGCATTTCTTCTCAGATTTGTTCTCTCTGCTTGCAGATCGATTTTTCTCTTATACAAAGCAAAATAGCAACTCTACCTGGGAACTGTCCTGGTCAACAGAATGACAGTGTGCTACCTTTATCTATAAATTTGAGTCTGATCAGATTAAATTGGTCTTGGAATTCAACTTTGAGACTTATTTACACCATCACGTGTTGTGCTTATTATAACATAATGATGGCAGAAGTTTTTGTTAGTCTAATCTGAACAGTGTTCACAGTTCCAGGCACATCTATTCCTCTTCATGGCTCCATCCTCGGGCCTATGTTTCTCATAATCAAGCCCCTTGTCACTGGACACATATTCCAAAAAGGACATTTTTATTTCAGTTTACCTTACTGTTCCTAATTACTATCAGTTTACCATGATCTGAAAAAAAATCATCTGGGGCCTCATTTATAAACTAAAAACTATGTAACCCACTTTCCACCACAGGATATAGAAAAAAATTGTCTGAAAAAATGTGTGCAACTTAAAGCACACTAAGGACCTTATTTACAGGTGGTGGGAGGGTTTCTGTGAACAGCAATATAGTGAAGTTTTCCATTCATACTAAATTGGATTTAAACCTGACCTTTCACCCAGCCATTCTAACACATGAAAATGCTTTGATCCAACTGCTGGAATGTGACCCTCCTTCTCAGACTCAACATTTTGTAGTCCATTTTTTTTCACGTAGTTTACTTTCTGGATTACGTAGCATTTAGATATGTTTATTTTCCAGTAAATTCCTGTCCCTGCTGAAGAAAAGCATCCTCAACCTCATGGCTATGCTGCCATTATGTTTTGAACATGTGAACGTTGGTCAAAATGTTGGATAATGGGCTCATTCTATCAGAGCACTATTGCCACAAGTTTATTCCTTGCTTTCAAACTGCAAACAGGAGTTCTTATGACTACCTAACTGTTCCTAATTATTATCAGTTTACCATGGGGCACAGAGTTTTCAGTAAACCGTCCCCTGTACTTTGGAATTCCCTTCCACATGACATTTGTAAATCCACTTTCAAATCGCACCTAAAAAAATGTATCCTTGATGCTCTGCAAATCTTTGTTCCTGGTTTTATTGTTGATTTATGTTTAGTAACTTTTTCCGTTTTGTTTAGCACTTCCCTTTAGATTCTCTTACTTTTGTGAGGTGACCTTAAGAGTTTTCGGGGGTGCCAATAAATAAAATATATTTTTCCAGAAATCAACCAAAAATCTTTCAAATGCCCTAAATCACAAAACTGATAATATTACAGTATTACAAGCTGACAAAATAGATTTTAACAAGATATAACCATTAATTTTTAAGACCTTAGTGCAAGAGAGATTCATTTATTCTAAATGTACAAAACAAACATTCTTTAACACCCTGAGCAAAAGTGTTACCACAAAATCGAGTTATGCTGATTATCATGTTGGCAGGTTTAGATAATGTACTATGCATTTCAGTTTGGACCGTCGGCAAGATCCCAGTAGATGCTGTTCTGAGTCCAAAGTTATTATTATAAAAGAAGTTTAAACCCAAACTATAAAAACAAGACCCAAGTTGCAGAAAATCATAATAATCTTATAAAAGCCCATGTAGCTGCTTACCGGGGTCTTGTAAGCGACGCCCCAACTCCAGAGTCCCGCCTCTCCCGACTGGTCTCAGTTGAATCTGTGTCATTTAAGGAGACCCCATCTCTCTCGCCTTCGCTGGGGGTGGTCCTGCCCTCCCCTTCTTCCTCCCCCTCCCCCTCCCCCGGCTCCCCCTCGGGTAACACACTGCGGCTCCAGTGGTCCACGATCTGCTGCAGGCCACTGACATGCTGGATGATGTCGTCTAAGTGAGGAAACAGGTTGTCCTCCTTCTCAAAATCTAGAAGGTCCCCTGTGCTGGCATAAAGGTGGGATCCTGGCACGTTGTCATAAACACTCACCCTGCTGCCCCTCGGAGCTCCGGGACAAGCAGGTTTTGATAAGGGTTTGCCAAGACCATTTTCAGTTGGGGAAGTTTGACTATGTGACTGGGGGTTATTATTCCTGTCACTGGGTGAAGGTGCCAGGCTTTCGATGGACAGGGCTTTGGGAAAAGTGCCTGGCTTATGGTCTTTAGGGATGTGAATGAGGAGGTTTTCATATGAGCGAAACTGGTTTCTGCCAAACTGGCTCTGAGCATCGATCCTCTTACCCTGAGATGGCAACTCCATATCCTCCAGGTACATGCTGCTTCTCTTGCTGGCAGAGCGTGGTCTTGTACATGCAGGCTCCTGAACACTGAGCTTCAACGTCTCTTTGCTTGGACAAACATTCAGTTTGTCCTGATCTTTAAATGTTTTGATAACAGAAACAGGGGGGTAATAAGCATCCGTTTGGTGGTTGTGTTTTGGGCTGTTTTCTAATTGGCTGATCGGAGTACACTGAAGCACCTGAAGCGCCTTAGGCTCCTCCCCCTGTAAGACCGGCTCACTGATGACCAGCTGCGGCCTCCGATTTGAGCCTTTTCTCTTTGTCGATGGCCCCCAAGTGCGCATCAACTCCATTCTGCGCAGAAACTCTTTGGCTTTACTCCTCCCTCCTTGTCCATGGCGGCTGCTTTTGATCGGAAGGGAGTTGTAGTGTGGAAGTTCCTTTGGCGGTTGATAGGAAGCTGACAGGGATGCCATAGATATGGAGTCAATCATGGCAGAGGCAGAGTCTTCACTGTGGAGTGAGGAGATCTCGGTGATCTCTTGCTCACTCAGGTCCGTCAGTACGCTCTCGCTGCTCACTGTGCTGCGAAGACCCTCTCCTTGACTTGTCGGGCTGCTCTCATTGGTGCTGTCCAAAAGCAAGTCCTGCAAGCGAGACCAGCGACGGCTGCTCCACTCAAATGTCCACCTTTTACTGATAGCCAATGGATCATCTTCATCTGAATCATCACTCTATAAAAGGATAGATAAAAACTAAATACTTAAATGTAATGTACCATTAATGTAACATTAATAAGAAAATGTGTGGATCTGCATTTTTTTTTTACAAATGATCCATCATCAGCAGAATATCTTAAGTATGACTTTTTTTCCAGTAACTGAGCACAAAAAGCAGTGTGAGGCTTTTCCTGGAAGCGGACCAAACCCACTTCCTTCAAACAGTGGTGTTTCAAATTGTAATCAAACTGCAAAGTAATTTGCTAATATAGATTAGAACAGAAATTATTTGATTTGGCTTCAATTTCAAAGAATGCAAAATTTTAATTCTTCACACTATTTAAAAATATACAATGTTAAAAACCCTTTTAGACAAAAATTGATCAACAGTCAAAAAGAGATACTTCAGTCGTTTTCAGAGTCTGACAAAAATTATCTGGGGTCTCATTTATAAACTGAAAACTATGTAACCCACTTTCTACAGCAGGATATACAAAAAATTGGCTGAAAAAATGTATGCAACTTAAAGCACACTAAGGAACTTATTTACAGATGGTGGGAGGGTTTCTGTGAACAGCAATATAATAAAGTTTTCCATTAATAGTTTACTTTCTGGATTACGTAGCATTTAGATATGTTTATTTTCCAGTAAATTCCTGTCCCTGCTGAAGAAAAGCATCTTGACCCTCATGGCTATGCTGCCATTATGTTTTGATCATGTGTACATTGGTCAGATGTTGTACAATTGGCTCATTTTATCAGAGCACTTTTGCCAAAAGTTTATTCCTTGTTTTCAAACTGCAAACAGGATTTGTTATGACTAAAACGTAAACTGTTGGCAGATTCTCCCACCTGAGATGGGGATCTCTGGGAAGCTCCTCCAAAGTTACCATAGGCCTCTTGGCTGCTTCTCTAGAGCCCCTTTTCCACTAGGGCCAGTGCGGTACAGTACGGATAGTTTTGGAACGGTTCTGGAGTGTTTCCATTACTTGTGTCTAGTCCGAGCCGACCACATTTTTAGGACTACCTCTGCCTTGGTCCGAAGCGTGCCGAAGCAACCCAACACGCCTACCTATGGACTGATTGTTCCAGTAATATGATATCCCTCTTGCTCCTACCTAGTAGAGGTAGCCGGTGATTGGTCTGGGGTTGTTTGTTTGAAGTTATGTATCAGAATGTAATAACAGTAACAGGGAAGAATATACATTGATATCGGCTGCAGCTTCAGCATCTAGGACATCGGAAAACTGAGAGTGATGGCAGATTTTTATCATGTTGTCAAGAGGAATGGAGCTGCGATCTGAGCTGTTATCGCATTCCACATGCAGGTTGGAGCAGCAAAGTCGGCGTGTGATAGATGGAGAAGCTTAACTGATATGAATATATTGCAAGAAACTGTCCAAAATATGTAAAACCATAGTATTTAAAGGGGGAGTTTTATTTCTATCACGGTTGCTATTAGAAAACATACAGCTTAGTACAGCTTCATTTAAGTCTGACTGCATCTGTAAATAACAGTGAGCTCTCATATGTGTCTGTAAGCATTTTATCAGTGCCTGGTGAAGAAGAATAAAAGGAACTGAAAAAAACTAACAGAGAGGGAATGTAATTGCATACTTAAGAATCAGCAGCTGACTAAGAATTTGAGGAAACACACTTGCTGCTTTAATCAGCAACATCAGAAGTACCCCTAATCAGAGCTGCAGTGGTTGTCTCCTTCTAAAATTATTTGTTTGCAATTGAGCTCTGAAACATAGCACATACTTGATCAGAAATTATGAAACAAGGAGCATCTGTGACAGCTCAGACAGGATGAAGAACAACCTCTACGAGCTCCAATCAAGAGTTAACATTTCTTCTCTCTTACTCATCAATTAATCATTAATCATGCAAATCCCTTTTTTTCCCAAAAATAAGCTAAGGGTATATACTGTATATAGAACAATACAACAAATTAGAATATAATTGAAAAGTTCATTTACTTTAGTCGCTTAATCCACTAATATAAAATAGCATATATATCAATTAATTGAAGCTTTTATTTTTGACAGGTATTACAATTTTTCCTTTGGTACAATACCTACAGGAATTTATTTGTGTCGATTAGCCAATTCTCATCACAAAACACAGAAATCACATGCAGGGTACCCCAGGGCTCCATCCTAGGACCCCTCCTATTTAGCATCTACACGCTCCCACTAAGCCAAAGTATAACCACCAACAATATTAACTACCACAACTATGCCGACGACACTCAGCTTTATATCTCAATGTCACCAGGTGATGTTGAACCCATCAAAAAAGATCAACTACATATCAGTAATGAGCTTAAACAGGGCCAACTAGAAACTACCAACCAGGCAAGAAATCTAGGTGTAATAATGGACTCAGAGCTGAACCTCCAGGGTCGCATTAAGGCAATAACAAGGTCAGCTTTCTATCACCTGAGGAACATTTCTAGGATTAAACGACTGATGACACAAGGAGACCTAGAAAAACTCATCCATGCATTTAAATTTAGCTGCCTTGATTATGGTAACAGTATCTTCACAGGTCTACCTAAAAAAATCAATCAGACAGCTGCAGCTTATCCAGAATGCTGCTGCTCGTGTTCTCACTAAACCCAAGAAGATGGAACACATCACCCCAGTTCTAAAGTCCTTACACTGGCTCCCTGTAGCTCAGAGAATAGACTTCAAAATGCTTTTATTAGTCTATAAATTATTGAATGGGTTAGCACCAGAGTACATTAGAGATCTGCTATCACAGAACAAACCATCTAGTTTACTCAGATCCTCCAGCTCTAGTTCACTGATCGTCCGTAGAACCAGAACCAAACATGGGGATGCAGCTTTTAGTTTCTATGCTCCTCACATCTGGAACAAACTACCAGGAGAATGCAAAAATGCAGAGACACTGAACTCTTTTAAATCCAAAATTAAAACTTACCTATTTAGACTCACTATGAGTAACTGTTTTTACCTGCTTGTTTTTCATTTTCACAAATTATTGTCTTGATTACTGTAAATGCGTTCTTGTCTTTTTTTACCTGCTTCTCCTTAAATTTTTATATAATTATTGTCTTGATTATTGTCTTATTGTAATGACTTTCTTGTATTTTAATCATGAAATTGATTGATGCTGTGTTCCTATTTTAATCATGTAAAGCACCTTGAATTGCCTTGTGTTGAATGTGTGCTATACAAATAAAATTGCCTTGCCTTGAAGCTATTGAGAGAAATATTTATGACTAGAATATTACATCAGACTAATAACAAACATTTTTAATACAGAAATCTAGGTTTCATGAAACCTACTGTATGTGTAATACCTCCTTAGAGGTTGCTATTTTCAGATGTCACCTTAAATCTGACAACAAGCCTCATCGGAACACACAGTGTAATTTACAGAATATGACCATATCTGCTTCATTGCAAAGTTTGACTTACCTTCTTCTTGGGGTGGGTTACATCGAGTTTCATGGATGCACACTTGTTCAGAGTATTTAGGCGTCTACAACAAACACACACACACAGGAGTCACTAAAGCACAACCTCCTTGCTGCTTGTATGCTGGTACCCTCGTGAACTGGAATGATGCTCACTTTCACTATGATGTTGCTTTTTACTTTTACTTTCCCATTTTCCCCCTGAGTGTGTTCAGTCTCTGTCAGACAAACCTTTTCATTTTTCTCTTTAATCTTTTCTGGTCCTACAGAGAATCTCTCTAACAATATCTTCAATGAAGAAGTTGCACTTTGACTCTTCTCCCTCTCCGACTATGACTAAAACTGAGTCTTTCCTTTGAGGAGAGCGTCTTACTGAAAACATAAGCAGTACCTCCTCCTCCCAATTCCCTTTATGTGCTACCCATCCTGTCACCCCTGACTCGCTCCACTGTTCCTTTTTTGCAAGCTATTCAAAACAGGTTCTAGGAGTTTATTACCTTTACTATTCAATAAGATTTGACTGTCATTGACATGATGAGAAAGCCCAATTTGGTGAAGATTTATGTTTTTTCTGTGTGTGTGATTTAAGAAATGGCACCATACGTTTTATGTGTGAATTTTTTAAACTTACAAGAATGGAGTATTTATTGAACTTACAGTATTAAAAACAAAAACTCGAATGTATCTCCAGGGGATTTCTTGTTATGGACAAAACAAAATATATTTTCTTTTTGCGTAGTAGATTTAAAACAATCTTAAAGGCATGTACATTCTGATTTCTATACTCAAATTGAAAACCACGTTTTATTAACTTTCCACCCACCAATTGTGTTCGACTTCATGTTTATTCATCACATAAAATCACAATAAAAACACATTAAAGTTGTAATGCAAACAAAGTAAAGGGGTATTCAAACTTGAAGCTACTGCAGCTCAAGCGCAATGAAGGGCTACAGTGCAAAAATACTTTAATATCTTGTAAATGCGTGGGAGAAGTTATTAAGGAACGGGCTAATGTGAAAGCAAAAGATCAGAAGGATTCGGAAAATAGTTCGAATCCATTTAAAGCGGCTTTCTGGCATGTCCCCTCTCAGTTCCCCATCACCCAAACACACCTCTCTACATTTTGCCCCCTGAGGCTCTCTTTTCTTTGAATAGGAGATCAGAGCACGGCAGAGAGAAGGGGAGGTGACCAGATCAAAGACTGGGAGTCCCAGAGGAAGACATGGATGGGGACTTCATTAAGGGTAGGGGTCAGGCAACTAATGAGTTGCAGTAAGTAGCAGACCGCAAGGAAAACTCAGCACACCAAACTACCAGAGGAAGAATGTTGAAAAAAAAGTGATTCTTACCGACAAAGTGGTTCTACTAGATCCCGGTCCAAAAAGTCATGGTCCCTTTTTACTGCGGAAATGTTGATTGGAAACTGCGAGTCTGGGAAGCAAGAGACATAGAGAACAACAAAGAGAAAGGAGGAAAAAACTTGTTAGATAATGACTGGCAGGTGACAGGATATGGCAGTTGTTGTTTTTTCTGTGAAGTTTGTGATGTTTGATACAGCTGCTGTCTCCACAGTTAGCGCATGTCATTTGCATCTGAAGTGTAACAAACACACACATTTCTAACTCCATAAAACGTTGAATCTATTTTGCATTGTGGGAGATTAATCTGTTTATTTCTGTTATTCTCTGCAGGGCTTATCTACATCATCAGCAACCTGACTTTCAAGAAATCTCTCAGCCTTTCTCAGAGAACCAGTGTGTCTTTGTGTGCCAGTCTTTTTAAAGAAAGATTGTTGGGTTTTAAAACCCTTTTATTTGATTAGAGAAACCATTTTGTGTTTCTGCTTCTTCATCACATGAGTAAACGCCTGCAGATTTCCGAGAAAAGGCACAGGGACAACACAAGAAGGATTGGTGAAAAAGTAAAGCAAATAAGCAATAAAGTCATCACAGGTTTTGTTGTGTGTATGTATGTATGTGTGTGTGGGGGGGGGGGGGGTGTAAAAGGAAATGGTTGGTGAATATAAGAACAAGAAGAGGGAGAATTAAGGGAAGGAGAGAGGCTATGAGAGTCCCAGCAGTGATAACAAGGCCTTTCCCATGACCCCTCACTCTGGAGAGGAACCGAAGCCTTGAAATAGAAAGCGTCGGCACAGAAGACGGGGATGTGATGTCAGTCACAGAGGATGGAAAATAAGGCAAAAAAATTAAATAAAATAGAAAGTAGAGAAATATATCTCAACAATATATCTCAAAAGGAGATATAACAATATATCTCAAAAGGAGATATATTGTGGATGAGATTTTTGCGTGAAGTAAGGCAGCTGGACTGTGACCTCTGCGGTTACCTTCATAGAGCTGGGCATACTGTGGAAACCCCGCTGCTCGAAGCCAATCACAAGCCTCCTTTGCCTCAATCTCTATAAGAAACAAAAAACATTGGAAAGATGATTAAAAGATTTTTTTTCTTCATTTCCAATTTTGTCACAGCCACAATCCTACCTGAATTTTGAGGTTTTATGAGATACACTAATAAATCTAAGTCCCCCAGAACAATACACAAGGAAGCTGAAAAAACCTTTTGCTCCAAATCCAGTTGCAGGTGTTTTTGATAATGCCTCCACCAACTTTTTACTTCTAGAGAGTGTAATATTTCGTTTCTATTTTGCAATAAATGCATTTTGAAGTCTTGACACGGATAAACAGTGAAATATAAATCTGGACTTCGAGTGATTTATTTGAACACGTGTATGTGCTTTGATCTAAATTCCACCGTAGCCATGTCTGTATGGTTGGGATCATTGTCCTGCTAGAAGGGGAACCTCCACTCAGTCTTTTGCAGGTTTGATCTACCTTTATCCCACCAACTGATGGTATTTAGAACCTTCAGTCTGTCTTCCAATTCCCTGCTGAAGAAAAGCATAATGCTACTAGTGCCATGTTTCACAATGTGACTGATCTACAGTTTTTGTTTTCACACATAATGTTTTGAAAATAGTTGCAAAAGTTAACATTTTCACCTGACCAGAGCACCATCATGTAGTGAGATAAAAGGACCTGAATGCAGACTCTGTCTCTCTCAGACAAAATGTGAAAGAGTTCAAGAGGTGTGAATACTTTTGCCATACACTATATGACTACATTGAAAACTGAATCTCACTGTAAAAGTAGAGGAAAAACAAACACAAGTCAAGTCAAACACATTGCACTGTATTTATGCACGATATCCCTCCAGGAAATTATGTTTTTACTTAAGGAAATTACATTTCTGAGATGTATGTTTCCTCTGGGAAATTAATGGAATGATGAGACAAGGAAAATTGGAAATCTGCCAATGAAGAGACAGGCATCTGCTTAAGTGTGCTGGTAACAGTTTATCGTTATCGGTGTAATACATGCATGCAGAAACTTCTGACTACATTTAGCTGTTTTTGGATAAAAAAGTAACAGGCATACCACAACGCACCAAATCCAGGCCCTGACTGCCTAGCAAGCATGAAACATTTTTACAGGCATTTAGTTTACGGCTTTTTTCCGCTGGCATATGTATCACACACGCTGCTTAACTGGCAGCAGAGAAAACTGGGTGTGTTTATATACGTTTTCTTTATGAGCAGACACTTATTAAAGCAGCTCCCTGTGCTGACAAAGAAATCCAAAAGAAGCATGTGCCAAGAACCAAATACATTTCTAACAGCAAGGGAAGCTTAAGAAATACATATGCAAGACTGCTTAAGCACACTATAACATGACATACAAATGAATATCAATGGGTTAATTTCAAGACAAAATAGAAGAGAAAACTAAGCTAATAAATGTCCCAAAAAAAATTTTTCTATAAATAACATCTCAACTTCCCACTCATTCATTCTCACTTTTGTCACTCACTAGTTTAGAGGTGTTGGCAATGTTCAGTAGGGCAATAAAAAGCCTCCATCCTTCACCATCAGAGATGAGAACGTTCAGAGGAAATGACACTGTCACCACAATCTAGCAATTACATCCCTCTTCCAGCATTCTTTGAATGACTCCTCTCTCCAAATCACATACAAACTAAAGTTTGGGAAAAAATACACTTACTGCAGCTTTCTGAAAGTAGAAAGACGAAAAAATATCCGATGAAGCAACAACTTGACTGTACGTACAAAACTTACTGGAAGCCCTCATGATGAGGGTTACGCCAAGCTCCTATATTTCCTTTGTTCCAGCTGAAGTTTCATCTCCATCCCAGGAAACATCCATCTGCTGTGTTGTGCAGCTTTCCATCAAATACTGGCGATATTTCTGTTTTGTTTTTTTTCCCCGCTGATTCTCCAACCCATGTGTTTACAGCTCTGCCTCCCTTTCTCCAGCCTGCTTCAATGCAAGTTTTCTCTTCCCTCTAATTTTCTACTCAACCTCCTCTCACAAACTTTCATCTCTGTTTGATTACACATACAATATCTCTCTATTTATACCCTTCACTGACCTCTTCCTTCTTCTTTTCACTTAAGTTTCAGAAATCATTCCTGCAAGTCATCTTGTTCTTGTTTCCTTCCTTTTTATCTTTCGGATCATTCACATAGCAAAACCCCTTTTTTTAACCCTTACTTTGACACTTAATCTATATTTTCTTTCTTTTGCTCTCGCTTATCTTCTTTCCCTCATGATCTTTCCATAAAACCAAAAAGACTCCCTTACACACTGTCTTTCATCTATCAGCAGAAACATGCCAATCCCCAGTCTCCCACTCAAGCTCCTAGAAGAAAGTCCAACGCTGCTTTGTATCCATCCAGGAAATGACTCATTTCAGCTCACGTTCACATAGGCTGAACCCTCGAGGTTGCAGGCCATCATTCACTGGATGCTAACTTCACGTCAGCCAAGCCCACCAGCATACTGGACGACAAGGAGACTTTGACCTTGGCTTCTTTGTGAAGCGTCACACACACAATATGAACGAGAATCCACGCAGACACATCTAGTAGGATAAGTGCATAGGTGTGTACATTTAAAACAGCACAGATGCTGCAGTGAGTCAGAAAATGAAAAAAAAAAATAAAAAAGGAGATGACAGTCAGACGGCTGGGGTGGGAGCCAAGATGTACGGACCTTGTGGGAAAACCACAGGGAGGATGACATACCACAGCAGTTGTTTATTTACCCACTGTGAGATTGGTTAAGTCTTTTTTTATAAAATTATTTTAAAATCAGGTTAAAAATTGCAAGTCCAGATAGAGAGGCAAAACAAAGACAGATGGCAGGAAATCCTCAATCTTTTTCCACAGCATTTGAAAAGAACATGAGTTAGACCTTAAATTAATATTTGTAACATAAAGTTTTAATATCAAATCCTGAAAACAGTTTACAAATGCATGAGCAATCTTAGCTCAAGTTTTAGCTGACAGGAGCAATTAAAGACCAATCAAACCTCAACGGCCAGACATCATCACAACCTCATACTCCCCACTTCACAAACAAATTTAGAGAACACACACACACACACACACACACACACACACATACATACACACATATATATATACATATATACACACACACATATATATATATATATATATATATATATATATATATATATATATATAGACTCTGAACTTTGGTTATATTTAGAAGATCCGGAGCTCCCCAGCACCGTTGTGTGCCTAGGAATGCGCCTGGTTACACTACTACTTCAAAGAAGTCGGAATTTTTTATCAAATTTCACATATGCTCAGTCAGGAGTTGCATTGAAAATATCAAAAAGCATGATGCCGTGTTATTACCAAGCTAATATTTAAAAAGCACACAATTACAGGTTTCATCACAGTGTTTGTGCATGTTTAATTGCCAACTTTGATTTCACGTTTGTACAGAGACACAAAAGCCTAGGCTCCCATCAGTGTGGGAACAAAGACCCACTATTCATCTGTGCAGAATTTAATCAAGAGATTAATTAGTACACAAACATGTTTGACTTTGGCCGCAAAACACAACAGCGCACACAGGCTGACAGAGCTAATCTGAGGCGTCCGCTGTGAGTCCTCCCCAAATCTTTTTTATGTCACTGTTGTCCTGCTGAGGAGGACCAGAACCACAAGGCCGTTGGATGGCATTTGTATGAGGCACTGTGAGTTTGTTTGTAATAATATAAATGATGGGCATCCAACTGTGGGGCAATGAGGGTGCGGGTTAATTCCTTACATGACAAGAGTGCCAGTGGAGTTATATAAAAGTCTGAATAAAAGCAACCCAATGTCCGCACAAGCAGTGGTAATTTCCTCAGCTTTTTATTTCCTGCCACTATCAATTTCCCTCTGTGGTATGTCCACCTACTATTGGGTCTCTAGGTCCCAGAGACGCTAAATACGGTTGGATGACATCATTTCCTGCTTAAAATTTCCCATGAATCCTGAGCAACACTAAACTAAGAACAGCAGCTGCGACAGGAAGTTCCTGAGCTAAACCGAAATATTCAGAATGCATCAAACGGCAAAACATTTTGTTACTGTTTACAAAACGATATGTGAATTATTCAACATGCTTATTAGGAAGAGCCCTTTTAGTAAAACTTCACCGCAATATCTGACAAAGAAGGCTGAGCGGTCAAAGACTACAAAGACAGGCAGCCTGGGTAGCAGCCATATTCTCGCATAAGCTAAAGCACTTAGTCACATCTAAAGGTCAAAAAAAGACTGAAGAAGACAGTGGAGTGATGAGACAGGAAGAGAGGGATGGGGGGAAGAGATAAAATGGAATATGCCTGTCCTGTCTCATGAGTTACATCTGCTATGATGTCCTGCCCACAGGAATCCACTGTAAAACAGAATCAATACTGCCCTGAAAATCAGTGCAGATTCAGACATAGAGCCTCCTCAAACACAAATATTGGAAGACTACATACAAACACAGAAACATGCAACATTAGCCACAGCTGCTGTTTGCTGTCTGAATTCAAATGAGAACACACAAGAAAAGGCAACTGAAGGTCATCAAGCTGTCTGTTTAGTGTTGCAACCTTTTGTCCAGCAGAGGGTGTCAAAGAAAGGTATTCCAGCGTTGTATTCCTATTCGGTCTGGTTACCTGTGCCTGCAGGGTTGGGTTGGATGAAAATTTTTTGTTTCTGCCCGTCACATTCTCTGCATTTATTTTATCTCAGACTGCACAAAAATGTTCTTATAGGTTGTCTTTTTTTAAGCTTTTTTAAGTTGGTAAAGCTTAAAAGAATGCATAAAAAGAAGAAACCAGTGTAATAAAGTTATATAGTGGATTTTTGATTAACAATATTGTGAGATAGCAGGACATCTGTTAAAATAAAAAAAATTGCTAGATGAAAGAAACAAGAAATTAAAGAATAAATGAAAAAAAAGACAACTGAACATGTATAATTCAAGGAAACAATTTAAATATTCAGATTAACACCTGATATTTATTTGAAAGAAGGAAAAACAATGACACATCTATGATATGGTGATGCTTGGCTGTCCATTTGATCTGTGATCCACTGTTTCCAGCTCTACAGGAGCTTTAATGAACTAATGTCTGTTGAAGAGCTCATCTAACTATTCAAACCAACAAATGCTCCTAAAACACAACATCCAGAACCTAAAACACCTTATTTCTACATGACATCACACTCTTAAACATGACATAAATCCCTACATCTCCTCACTTCAACTGAGTGCTACAAAATACTAAAAATTAAATAGAACATCTACAATTTTTTATTTCATTTTCATGAAAATTAAAAGGAGAGGATTTCTGTCAACCTCTCTAAATAACCAATGAAAAAAATTGCTTTGGAATTACAGCAAGCAAATGCTTCTCATAATTGCTCTGCATCATTTGGGTTATATTCCCAATGGTGTTTTGATGATTTATCCTTTGTGATGAAAGTATTTTAAGTTGGAGGACCTCCTTGCCATCACCCTGATCATTAGGTCTCTTCACAGATTCTCTTTCAGATTCAAATCTGGTCTTTCCAAACATTAATAATACTCCCAGGAGGAAGACTTTTGATAGTAAGGTCAAAATAATAATAATAATAATAATAATAATAATAATAATAATAATAATAATAAAATCTAACGACCTTTGGGATTTGAATAGATTTGACCTTAACTACATGTTCTGATAATAATGTTATGCAATGTAATAAGCCTAAATTCCATCTATTTTGGTTCTGATCAGCCTTTAAAACAGTTGATTTTTTTCTGAGAGGTCATTATCTCTGATGGTAAATATTATCTTTTAAGTATTTAAACCAAAATCATATTGCGGTAGACTATTAGTTGAACATAGAAACATTTGTTTTAAATATTCAGATGTCAAAGTACAAAAGATTCCAGTGGCTTTTTTTCTTGAAGATATGTACAAATTGACTAACTCCACAAAGATATTTAAATGTGAAGAAGAGAAGAAATTACCCACATCCATTAAAACTCTCCAATCTCAAAATAACAGAGAGAAACCCGCACAACAGTAATGGTTGCTATGTAAGGATGTGGAAAATATGAAAAATAATATCCAAGTTCTCGTTTATTGAAAGGTTAAAGAAAAAAAAATGTCTTTAGGCACTTCAAGAGTTACTGTGTGATGATTTCGATTAGCAGTTGCAAATAACATATTCACCAGACCAAGCAGAGAGAGATAAATTTACTTAATTGTATTGACTTATAATGCTTTCAAACAAATGGCAAATATGAAAGTGATATTCTATCCCAATGAGTAAAATACAGCAATCAGAATATGCTATCATATGCAATCAGAAATATCTCAAAACATGAAGTCTTCCCTGCCATGATAACAATGCCAAACGAGTGAATGAATTAAAAAGGAGTCTAGCTGCCAAACTGTCAGCTAAGGATAACCTGTGAGGCCGTTAAAGCAGATTAAAACCCACATCGCGTTAAGCAAGACTCATAATCAAACATTCAAAAAAACAACATGATGCTTCTTGCAAAGGTCTTTAGAGCTGAAAAGCAGGTGCTTACAGAAAATGTGATGTAGACAGGGGTGAAAAGGTTCATCCCATCCCCGTGTTTTTGTTTCTGGAATGAATGTTGTATCTAATAAATAGTTTAGGTTTCTTTAGATCTACAAAATCACTGCATTATGTTTAATCTACAATTAATATAATATTAAACTTTCATTTAACAAGCATTGTGCACACCTTTTATTCTCAACACAACATGTACATACTTAAAGGTTTTCACCAAAAAAACCGCCTGTAAGATATTTACGCCCCATTTCCACTAGGGTCGGTACGGTACAGTATGGAACGGGTCAGTACGGCCTGGAACGGGTAGGTTGTGTTGCCATTACCATCTCAAAAGAACTGTAGCGGGCGAGGATGTGGACGGGCTTAGCTTAACAAAAGCTCCAGCAAAATGCATCTCTCTTCTGTTGTTGAATATTTAATTTTTGGAAAACAGAGATTTTTTTTATTGATTTTTTTACCAATTTACTACTTAGACTTTCATAGCTCAGAGTGATGTCAATCTAGCCATCTTGTTTTATAAGGATACTTTGCAGCTTGTTTTTAGTTGGACATTAAATTCAAGCCAGCTCCAGGACAGGATGATTGCAATAAAAGCATGGTTTTATTATTATAGGTAATACACCAACATTACTATGCATTTAAAAAAAATTGTGAAAGCTTCACTGAGTATCTCATCACTTTATAAACTTCTGTTGTGACCAGAACATTTGAGTTAACCAGAGGCCCACCTCTGGATATATTTTAAGGCAACACCCCAGACACACTGCTTCCTCATGTGGCATTATTGAAAAGTGTCAGAATAAGCAAATATATCAGGAAGAGAGCTGTGGACGTCCTCAATTCTAGTTCATCCTTGGCTACCATTTCTGTTCAATTTAATTTAGTTAATTTATATGGTGCTGAATCACAACAAGTCAGTTGACAGTGACATTGTGACACCTAAAACTCCAGTTACATCTGTCCAAACGCAAACATTTAAAAAGGATAAAATGCAGATCTTCACTCTTTGCACAAGTTTTTTTTAGAAAGAATCGTTTTCGGTGCATTTTCGAGTGGATGACAGACCTAACCGTAGAAAACAATCTCCGTTTTGTGAGATACCCGGCTACGTGTGGACAGGGTATAAGTTACAAAGGGGCTCAACAAATTCAGTGCATGGAGTGGACATCAGAAAGCCCTGATCTCAATCCTATAGAAAAGAAAATTGGGAAGAGCGGAAAAGCGCAAGTCAGCAAGGCAGCTTTAAAAAACCTGAGTTATTTACATTGATTCTGTCAGGAGGATTGGGCAAATATTAGAGCAAGCTGAAATGATAACCAAAAAGGTAATTCAGGCAAATACATATAAAGAAATGTATGAAATCATCTTAATTTAAAGAAAGTTTAAACATTCTATCTCTGTTTATTCTGAAATTTAGCATACAGATATAATTAAAGCAATCTGAAGTAGGAAACTAATTATGTCTGATTTAATGTCAGACAGTGTGATTAAAAAGATGATGTTTTGTTTTTTATTGTTATTATATGTAAATATCTGGTTTCACTTTTATCTTAATAGCATTGTTAGATCTTTAAGCATTCTGGTATTTAATTTAAAGGCTGTCCCTGTCTCACTGGTACTCTGTTATGGGACCATTTATCCATAAGTTTGAAGCCGGTTTTATTTTTTATTTTTTTAAGAAGACATGTTGAGAAGGTTAAGATTAAAAAGGGTGTATTACCTCAAGAAGTAGGGAGTGGATGCTAACAAGTTCATACAATCACAAGCACAAGCAGATACATGCTTCTCTATCTACATTCTTTACATGTTTCTCCTTCTGACACTTAGCACTAGGTTTAAACATCCTCAGAGAGGAGATTATTAAACAGATAATGTTAAAGGTAAGAAAAGTGAAAATGTAAAACCTTCAAAAAGCAAGCATTAAATAGCTGAATAGTAGGTTCTGCTGTCCTGTTGAATACTATGTTTATTTCTTGGGAAATGTAGGTCACGTGACAGGAAGTACAGGAAGTGACCAGTTGGTAGGTGAAACACAGACAAAAACAATAACACTTTTTGCAAATTATGAAAAACATATTTGGTGCAAAAGTGGCTTCCAACGTTCAGCTCAATCACGTCATAGCTGATTAGGCTCCAGAAAAGTTCCTAAAAATTAAAGTTTGAAACAGAAAATGTTCAGGTTGTTGCTGTAGTGATAAATACTTGGATGCAAATTGCTGTGACATAAGTCGTGTACCAGAATAAAATCGTGATCAAGCAGGACACAGCCTGACATAAAGGGGCTGCAATCAGAAGCTTCCTTCCCATGTTTTAACAGATGATCAAAGCTGATCTTGTTTAAAACCGCATCTGTCTCCATCTTAACTGATTAAAACTACCAAATTTCTCCCTTTGATCCTGGTTCCTCAAATTCAAAACGCCCATTAAAGCTTTTTTTTAGGACTTTCTCACAACTCATTTATTGACTACCTTGTGTCAGCCTGCGCAAAAGCTGCTGTCGGGCGATGAGACGTGACAGACGGAGGGCGGAGCGCCTGCGAGGCGTGAACCCCAGCCTTAGGTAGTAGTCCTGACCATCAGGTGTCATGGCCTCCAGACAGGTTCCCTCGCTGGTGTTGTCGCTGTCACTTCCACAATCGCTGCTGCCGCCCTTAACACTCTGATCCGTGTTGTCCATAGTACTTTCTAACTCTCCGCTCTCGTGATATGGTAGATCAACACAGTCTCTGCTGTCCTGAAGGCAGATAGTGTCAGCACTCTCTGCATCGCCCCTCACTTTGTCAGCAAAGGTTAAACACACAGGTTGTCCAGCAGCGTCCTCCCCTTTCATACTTTCTGCTATATTATCTGTATAATCCATATCGTCCCCTGAAGTTTCTGTCCTTTCTTCACCTCTACTCTGTCCTGAGGGATCCATAACTACTGCAGCATCCACATCATCCATATTCATCCAAGTCTGCCTCTCTCCTGCGCTGATTACTTATTATGTGAGCATTCCTGATGAATTCCTGCCTCTAACATGTCTTCACTGGAAGCCCCACTCCCTCCTCTTCCTCTTCCTCCCTCCTCAACAAACTTCATTGTACCACCTGACTCAGACAACCATCCTTGTTCTCCCCACCCACACACAAGCTAGTTGAATGATACAGGGAGGAGGATGAAGTCACAAACTGTTGCGTCCACAAGCTCTCTTTCCTTCAGTCACATGACCAGCAGCCGATGGGGGAATTCTTTGCTGCTTCCTGAAGTTCTGCCAGGGAAACTATTTGGTACATGCCCCAGGCATATGTGCATGACTGTGATCGAGGGGATGTTGGCCTGGAAAAAGAATGCATGATCCCAACATCCCGATTTGAAACAAGAGGAAAGAGCAGAACAATAGAGAACATGTGGGTGTGAGAGTGAGGAGTCTGAGGAATGCATGTATGGAGGGAGCGAAGCTATTGTTTCTGTAGATGAGTGGGATCTTTAAAGCCGTTCAGAAATGTGCTGTGCATCCAAACCATCAAGTTCATACCACATTTAGGAGAATCTATCTATACACTAATGTTTTTCTGCTATTACCACAGTAGAATACTTAAAAAAAGATGACATAAACAAGCTCTGCACAGCAGTTTACTGAATCATAAACTTTTTTTAAGAATAATCTGTCTCACAAATTGAGAAAAGTTGCAAAGAACAAAATTTGAGACTTCATTTGATTACACCGCCCTCTTGAGGAAATACAGGAAAACTTTGATTTGCAGTGCAAAGCTGGGACCATGGTTGATTTCCAAGTAAAAATTAACCTCTAAATAAAATGCAGAAAGATGTATGAAAACTCTCAATGAAAAATTTTCTTCTGATTCAGAGCCTAACTGATACGGTAGCACAACATGAAGCTTAATAGCTTAATGTAACTAGATGGTAATTGGAGAAATGCTGTTGTAAGCAGTTGGTAATGTTATATTTGCTAGGTTAAGTTAGAAAAGGCCAAAACGAATAAAAGAGAATAAGCAAATAAAATAAAAAATTATAGCAGATTTTTGGTCTGTTAAAATTACATATAAGGGTAAACTTAACTGAACTCCTGTGTCCATTCAAAATTAATTCATTAATTAAAAGGCAGTGAACACAGGGTGTCGCATGGCTAGAGTTGGCGCCCCATCTGCAAAACGCCCAGTCCTGGTTGAAGCACGTTTCCAGTTGATCTTTGCTGCTTGCCTTCCCCCACTTCTTTCCGCTTTCATATTTACTGTCTACAGTAAAATAAAGGCTGATGTGACCAAAACCATTTAAAGGAGGAAAAAAAAGGCAGTGAACACATATCTGAACACCCTCACCAGCACGTATGACTCTATATCTTTGAAATTCAACCTGTAAACCGACAAAAGACTGGCAAAGACTCTGAAAGACCAAAAACAACACACTTAGATGCATAACTAGAGGGTGTTCACTGGGTTTTACATGCAGACCAGTCTACAGTCAAAAAGTGACAGAAGAGGAGTCCATGAGCTGGGGTTGGAAATGATTAAAGAAAAAGCCGCCTGTTTGGATAAATCCCTCTGAGCCCATGTATGCTTTCTAACAAACAAACACACACACACACACATAGACAAGCATATACACATCCACACAAACACCCAGAAATCCAGCATTAAAACCCCCAAATCCCATATGTAGGGTGAGTCCTGCTGCTACTTTAATCCAACAGACCTATAAAATAACTAAATAACTACATCCTACTATGCAACTTCATTCTAACATTGCTTGTTTTTGTCTCTTTTTTGTGTCTTAGTTTACTTTTTTACTTTTCTTATGGTAACATCACAGCCGATTGTTAATACATTTTAGCATACTTTTTCTTGTTGCATATCTCACTCCAGTTACAACATTACATAAATTTGTTGTGCTACTATTCCGCCATTCAGGTTTTTTTCCCATACTGAAACCATCTGACTGTCCTGGATACCTCAATGTCCCTGACTTACTATAGCAGAGTGGAAAATGCATTGTTGAATACCAGCATAGCCGTGTAGCCAGATGCTTGCATATTAAGGATTCTCTACCTTTAAATTTGATCCAGACAGTGGACTGTGTTTCCCTCTGAGCTGATGGGTTAAGCAGCAGTGTGAGGGAGGAGCAGTGAAGATTAGGGGAATCTTTGAGTGCTGGCTTAAACATAAAAATGAAGGAATGAAAATGAAAATGAGTGGAAGCTGATTAAAGGGGGGATCTCTTCAAATGAATTTGTCATATTAATGTTATTCATTGTTTGTGCTGTCCAGCAGAGAAGGGTAAGATTGATGCATTTATATTGGTTACATTGAATAGATTAATAAATTTAGTTCTGAATTTCAAAAACACACAGCAAGACAGTATTTATCGAGCTTAGCTAGTTTAGCAAAAGTGTAACACTCAGTTTGATAATTAACAATGAATCATAGCTGTGGCTGTCAGGGAAACATTTTATACATGCCATCCTGTTAAATAGATTACAATTTTACAAACATTTCCCATTACTAGAACAAAAATAATTTGGGTGGTTTTTTCACATTGATGATAAACCAGAAGTATTCTTGTATGAAACTTTGAAGGCATTATTGATTCTATTGCCAAGTATCACCCAGCAGAGGTGTCTGTGGCAGGAAATGGAACAAACATGCATGTTCTCACTGTTTGAACTTGTTGGATTTAATCTATACACGGCATGACAATTCAGGAATAAAAAGGGTTTCAGTTAGGCTGTTAGTTGATGAATAAAATAAGAATGGACAAATATTACCTGTGGTATCTAAAATTTTAGTCAATACAGAACAGAATTGTTTTAAAAAGTCTCAAAATCAATAAATAAACATTAAATACTATTTTTCTTCTTTATGTACGTTTTAAACATGGAATCAAATTTCCTTAACGATAATTTCTACTAAAATATATTTTTGCGTTTGTTAAATACAAACGCTTGTTAAACAGCGTACGTTCTATTAAAAATTAGAATTAACACTGCCACCAAGATTACTTTCAGATCAAAGAACTGAAACGTGCATTCATTGTAAGTCTGAGCTAGGGTAGATGTCAAGTTTGTGACATCTTAGGCTCCCTCTGATGAACTGGTTCACCTAAAAGAACTTAGATTAAAAGGTAACAGGTGGACAAATGCACAGTTTTAACGTACACAAAGAAAAACCTTCATAACTTTAGTTCAGGTCTTTTGTATTGGATTTGATTCTGAACATAGATTAATTTCAAGTTTCATAGCGTTTAAAAGAAGGCAGTGCATTCCAACAACTATCTCCTGTATGGAAGTTTGCCAAAATAAGTCCAATCGGGGATATATATATATATATATATATATATATATATATATATATATATATATATATATATATACACCCCAAATTAAGTTCTACTTAGGCCTCATACTACATTAGGCATTCCCGCCATGGCAGATATCGGTCCGTGGAGGCTTGAGTCCTGAATGTGGGAATATTTTTACTTCAATCAGTTTAAGTGGCGCATAACTCCGTAATTCCGTTAAACCGAGTAGACAGCTGCAGCTCCCTCATTCTACTTTTCCCCCTCCTTCTTCTTCCACCCTCTCTGACGCACAGCCTGTATCCAGAGTGTGCGCTTCCAGCAGGCCATTGTAAACACAGAGGAAACCGACTGACTGACCTCCCAAACACTGGTGCATTAGGGCTCATCTTACAGCTCACTCTGCTGACTCTGAAACTCGAAATAATAACCGGGTCATCTGATTAAAATGCTGAAATATCTGAAAAATAAATAACCAATAGCCATATAAGTGTAGCTGACCGGCATCTGAAAGCCCTCCTGTATTCCTTTCCACAGCACATGCCTGTGCTGTTTTGAGTACTAAATTTGACAATGACCTTCCCAAAATAATCAGGGAGCACTCTGCGCATGACGCCACCAGGCTGTAGGCTATGCAACATGGACTGGAAATAAACTTTAGCCCTGTCTGTCAATATTTTTCACAGATTTCTGTGGTTTTAGCAGGACTGCGCACAGTTAGGTTGTGGGAAATTAACGTCATCTTAATGATCTGACAAGAAAACAGCATTTTCCGTAAAGCAAGCATGTCAGAAATTAATTTCAAAGGAAAATCTTCAGGAGAAGCTGCAGTTCAATGCTCGCGTTAATATTTTGTTGTATAGAGTCTAATGTATCTGTACGATAATATGTCTGATTTTTTTTTTTTTTTTTTTTTTTTTTTTTTTGGTTGTCTGACCTGCGAGACGCCTCTCCCGGACATTCCTCCACAGCAGATCCCAAGCTTTGGACGTGGAGTCCCGCAGCTGCTCACTGATCGACCGCCGCAGCTGTAGCTTACTGGCAGACTTTCGCTGAGTTGTCATTGCGGTGCTGCCGGACGCATTATTAATATTGTTATTCTGAATCCCTGACAAAAAAAATCTGGGGGAGATAAGCGTATCCTTCGGTTCTCTTGTACTCCAGCCCTGGCTGGGACGGTGCGCCCCGGCTGCTCCTTGCCGCAGTGACCGTCACCGCTTCACCTGGTCCAGGCTACAGCTCCACGCTGCGCCGCGCCGTCGCTGCGTCACCTCCCTTCTCCAGCAGAAAATGTCCCTTTGAGCTCTAAAAAGCCAGAATCTCACTGATCCCACATCCCTACATCCAGTCGCTTTTAAAAGAGAGTAGATGCTTTCACTGTTTCTACACAACTTATGCATGTGAGCTACAGAGCCAGATGTGAGAGGCGGATTCCCCCCTCCCTCCCCATGTGCAATGACTCTCTCTCTCTCATACACCAAACCTACATGATCTGCAGGAAAAAGGAAAAAAAAACACCCACTCACCCAAACAAGGATCCCTTTCAATCTCCTTGATGCGTTGTAATAACACCCAGTGATACCACACGTTACATGCGCACAAGTTGCAACAGTGCTGCTTGTCGCCAGAACAAGCCGGAGTTTATGTGCTCTTTCAGTCACACAACTGAATGCACCCAGTCAGACTGTCACAACAGAAATGTTAGATCTTCACTGTGGAAAGGTCTCAAAGCCCACTGTTAAAAACATAACCTGAACATTTCAATCCAGTGTTAGGCAACAACAATGTTTCTAAAAAGCGTTGCACATTTAACCATTTCAAGATTTTGCCAGTATATGTTCTAGTGAAATCTTTTAAGTAAAAGGCTAAAAAAAATCGTATTATATGATAAAGCTACAGTCAGTGGTGGTGATATTCTGTTCCTGATGTCTGGAACCATGAGGAACACCTTATATCACCATGGGGAGACATTATTGAGATTTATAAATTCAGGATAGAAGGTTTGCTTGAGTTAAAGAACAAAATAAATAAATAAAAGTAATAATAATATATTAATATTCCAATTAAGCATTGTCTTTATCTGGGAAGACATTGTATACAAACTTATTTCAGCAATACCATGAGTTCTGGGCTACAGTTCACACTATCTAAATATACCCCCAAAAATGCTGCATTGTAATGTAACTGAATATAGACTTTAAATGGTATGCTGGTGATTCTGGTTTTTACACAACTTTTTTTTTTACAAGATACTTTTTAACCATCCGAAATTCCAAATATCCATATATCAATGCTCATACTTTTCATATGCTGTAAACTTCCAAAAATTCATTTTGAAAAATAACGTTTCTGCATCTTGATTAAATTATAATCCATCCATCCATCCATCCGAGGGTTTAAGTGGAATTTTGTTTCCAGTGACTGCACAACTTTTCCATCATAGTGAATATCAGACTGCCCAACATAACTAAGACAGAGGTTCTCCATAAACACCCATCATGTTCAGGCTGACAACCTAAAATGAAAGTACTTAAATTGTTTCTTTTTGTCAGGCACTTTCACCCCCTCTGACAGGTTAAGAGTTTTGGGAATTTCCTCCTAAGACCCAAATTCTTCCTATGTTATCCCAGGAATGCCAGACAGAGCCATCAGAACAGCGCAGGACGCTCCTCAGCTGCCGTCTGCCTGACACCGTCGGATGTCCTGTTTGTGGTGTTGAGTTGCAGGTCAGTGTGGACCCTGTGAGCAGGGACCTGATTCGGCATTTCGGCCTGTCGAAACATGCTTGACATCTCGGGCAGTCAGCAAAATCTTGAGGCCATATAGACACCAAACACCACTTTACTTGTCCAGCTGACTGCCAGAGGTTGGGATCTGAATTTTCGCTTAAACTATAATCATTTTTATCCTTGGTATGACTGATGGAACTCTGCCTGGCCATGGTCTGTAATGTCTGATGACAGTCCAGTTGAGCGGTCAGGTGATTTATGTTGCTATATGTTGCACTTCTGTGACTGGGGATAGATATATGTTTGACACTGGTCCTCAGCAGTGATAAGAGAGAAAGTCACTTGAGAGGAAATAAGTGGTAAAAAAAAAAAAGAGCCTAGCAATGAAAAGGCAATGAAAGACGATGAGTGAGCGACTGAAGGGTAGAGGAACTGGGGAGCTCAGGGGAGACAAAAGGCAGAGTCAACTGACAAGACCACCAGCACACAGAGCAGCTCAGGAGCAGATAGAGAGAAGTTACACATTCAGAGGACATAATTACACATGAAAGCCCATCTTTTTCTTTTCTGTTTTATGTAGTAAATTTGAGATTTTTGCTAATATTGTTGTTACTGTTTAAAAAAGATAACATCCATTAACATTTATGTCAGAGAGGCATTCAGTGCCTTTTTATTCCGAGAACCCTACCTAAACTCCAACTAAGCCTTCAGCAGACAGCTTTAGTGCAGGGGGAAATTATTCGCCCAATTACAGATGGTGTTTTTTGTTTGTACACTCATTTCATCAAACAAATATTAGTATTGGAAAAAGATAATAATGGTAAAAAAAAAATATCTAACTTTCATATCACAGTGCATCCTAGATGCATGATGGAGCGTTTCCACAGGTCCTTCCTCCCGGCAGCTGTCAGATTGTATAATCTAAACTGTTCCCAACATAGATGTTTATATTAGCGATGTAATTTGCACTAATCAACCGAACAACACCACTACTGTTATAACTTGAACATTATTTTCCAGGTCTTTATACACTAAATTGTTGGAAGTTATACGTTTGCCTTTTAATGCACAATCTGTATTTTTCTAACTTTTCTAAATATTCTAATTATTTTAACATCTTTCCATATCCTGCTTGGTTTGCACACTACTATACTATTGTACATGACGTAAATATTTTTTCTTCTTGAAAAATTGTGTGATTGTTTTCTGTTCTGTGACCGGTTCTGTTTGTATTTGTGTTTTTTTTTTCTGCTGTTACAACCAAATTTCCCTTTATGGGAAAATTAAAGGATTATCCTATCCCATTCTATTCTACAAACGAATTAATGAAATGTATTAAAGTTAAAAAAAGGCTATCCAAACTAACTTGGAAAAGGTTCAAGGTGTATGCTAAATTTAAAAAGGGACTGTATGCTTTTGATTATTTGGTTTGTTACAAATATTTATATTATTTTTGCAGTGAAAATTAGGGTTTCAACTTTGTACCAATACTTGGGTCACTTTAGGAAAAGGAAAGGAGGGGACAAGGCTTTACAAAAGAACTTGCAGGATGGGAATGAAAAAGAAACTTTCTGTGGGAAAACTACTGGACTTCCACTGACCCAGTCAGTTTAGAATTTCTCCCCTGTGATGATACAAAGCTGGTCCTTGGGGTCAAACTTTAGTCTGGATAGGGAGAAGGAGCCCTGCAGGAAGTCCGTCTCGGAGCAGCAGCCAATCAAAACACCCATCCAACACATTCCAGTGGTAAAGCAGCCAATCAAAACAGCAAGATTGACAGAGATGGGATCTGGTTTTCTGAACAAATACACAGCGGAGCATGGGCGTTCGCTGCGCGGGGAGTAATCAGATCTTGCTGCAGCTACAGAAATGGACATGGCTGCTGTGGAGAACCCTGTTGTCTTCTCTGGGCTTAAGAAGGAGGAGGACAGCGAGGTGGGGCAAAAAAAGGCGCACAGAGTTTCGGCCCCTTTAGTTCCAGTCGGGTCATTTGAGGTTAGGAAGCTCGGTATGTGGTCATACTGGGTAATAACTATAGCGAAAAAAAGAATGCTTAGGGTTACAGAGGTGCTCAAGGGATATTGTACTCGAGTAGCAGGAGAACCTCATACATACAGCAGTTACATATCCACATTTTAGGACCTCAATATTAGTCTTAAAAACATTTTCTGGAATCTGCATTTGGTTTACGCCAAACACGTTCTCTGTTTATGGTGCAAAAATAATAAAATTTTAGACTCACCTATCCAAAGACCATTAGTCAAGAAGTCGTGGTCTTTGGCAATATTCACCTCATATCTACGGTATTAGTGTTTCTGGAGACTTCTTTTAGCATCTTGTTCTCTGCCTGCAGTGGGAATTTGCTGGAGTAGCCAGACTTGAGCTTGTTGGTAGCACTTTTTAAATGTAAACTATTTTCATTCAATCACACTGCTCAATTCAAACTTATGTTCTGACCTCTTTAAACCCTTTACCAGACCCATGAGCCGCTCCAACCTTTTTTCTGAAGGCCTTCTTCAATCTTGCGATTATATTTTTTTGTTTCAACAATCAGGAGTACACCAGATAAAATATCTAAAAACAAAAAACAGAGCAAGCCTCCTTTTAATTATGTGTATATCAATATCTAAATCACATGCACCAGATCTACTTGTGTCTGTTTATAGTTTCAACTTTTTTACTTTGTAATAATTGTGGGGCTGTCACAATATATTCTTCAGCAGAGATCTTTTTTTTGTACAATTTTACAGAAACTTCCGTTTTTATTGCTCAGTAATGTTACAATAAACTTGCTATAATTTAAAAATTGGTATTAATATGTTTTTCCCATGACTGTATTTACTAGAATTTTGCAGCATTGCAGCAAGAAGTCAATATCTGCTTCTGAACACAGAAGCTGGGTTAGTGAGTTCAACACTAATCAATGATTTAACAGATCACATGACCAAAGACTGTGACAAATGCTTCTGCTTAACCCCCCCCCCCCCCCTTCAAAAATTTCCTTAAACCTGCATGCCTACTCTGATAGCATGTACCAACTTTCCTCCATTAATTCATTTCTTTCTTTTGTCCTTCCTCCTCTTTCTTTCAACTCCTCACATTCTATTTTCAGCAACACTCAGCCATTCAGGCCAAGCAGCTCAGAGCATGCAACTTCAGGACTGACACATGCATGATGCCTACATGGTGGAAGAGTGTCAAGGACTTGATTGTTAAAAGAAAGCCCATTTATGTTCCATTTATAGGGGACACAACAAAATGGAATCTTGTGCTATGGTCTGATGAGACTAACAAATAATTTATTTTTGCATACATGCAAATTGCTTATCACCTTGAACACATCATCCAAAAGGTTAAACATAGTGAAGGCAGCATCTTGTGGGGATTTTTTTTTTCAGCAAGGACAAAAAAGTTGGTTGGAGCTGATAGGAAGATTAAAGGAGTGTACTAGAGAGAAATATCTAGAATTTTCGAGGGGACAATTTTATTTAGGGGCGTAGAGATGGCTTTATACATGCAACACTTTTCAGGTGCTCTTTTATTCTGAGTAAAAAATACAGTCTTTTCCAAGGTATATCAAATAAAAATGTAATGAAAATAAAGCAATGAAGCAGTGAAAATTCAGGAATTAATAATATCATCAAACAGATGGTAATATGCTTCATTAACCTAAATTCTTGTCACATTCTGAAATCTGATTGACATAAAACACAACCATCAAACCATGTTATGGATCTCACAGTAATTCCATAATGTACTAATACAAGTGTACAGCATTTTAAAGAGGAAGCTTCAGATCACTAAGTTTCTGCTCATGGGTTTATCCTGTATTTTATGTTGAAGTTCTTCACATGAGACAAAAGCTGAAAATCAGAAAAATAATGTTTCTTTCAAGAAATCCACATACACAACCAAAAAACTAAGACCAAGGAAAACATTTGTAAAGTCTAAATGTACATCCCAATACTCTATGAGGACACATTTGAATGTATTCATAAGTATTTCAAGAAGCAGAATAGAGGCCTCACAATTTTCATCTCTGTTCAGTATTTAGTGGTGATATTATAGACCTGAACCTTGACTTTGTTGCCTCTGACTGACTCTGCTTGACAGTTGCTTTCTACAAAAGCAAAGCCTCAGCAAGCACTGAAGTGGGGGCAGAAAGAAGTTGATGACACCAGAGATAAAAATAGAAATAACCCAAACAAGGTCAAATGTAAAACACAGATGAGGATACACTTTGACTTAAAAGTTTAAAGACATTAATGTCTTCCAAATAAATTTAGATTTTGTTTTTCCAATCTGACATTCTAGTTTAGATCTGAGTTGACTAACTATGTCATCAAAGCAAGTTAACAATGCAGGACCACAGCATTATATCACAGGATTGAATCAACAGCATTAGCAAGTGTGTGTCAATATTGTATGAACTATGCAGTGCGGAATTAATTGCGGTTCCTACAGCGAAATGGGCCAAGGTGAAAGTGGGTCTATTGGAAATTGAATCTAATCCTAAAACGAATAGGTTACCCAGTCAAGGAAGGTTCTACTGTCAATATCTCTTACAAGAGAAGATGGCTATTGATGTGAACTTTTTGATGTTCTTTGCATTTTGTCCTGCTGCACATCCCAATTGCATTTGAGATTAAGGTCAAAAACTGATAACTGAAAAATTTTCTTTCAGGATTTACTAGTGGAAAGCAGAGTTCCTATTTCCATAAATTACAGCAATTCATCTACGTCCTGAAGCAGGAAGGCAGACCCAGACACATCACACCGCAACCATCATGTTTGACTTTTGATCTGATTTTTTTTCTTCCTGAAATTATGTATACGTTTTTGATCAGATGTAAAGGCTAACACATTCCAAAAGTTTGACTTTTTTCTTATAAAATCCTCAGAATCTAAAAAGTCCAGGGAACATCCAGATTCCTTTTGGCAAATCTGAGACAAGGCTTCAAGATGGGCTAATCTCTTTGTCATTGATGAATTACCATTGTTGGCCTTAACTGAGTCAAGTGAGGCCTGCACTACTTTAGATGTTTTGAGTTATTTTCTAACCTCCTGGATAATCTGTCAGTGGACTTGGACTAATTTCGCAAGCCAGCCACTACTGAGACACTCACCACAGATTCATGTTTCCTTTATTTCTGGATAAACCCTGTGGTGCACTGGAGTATTAATGCATTAAAAAAAAACCTGTAACTATGGAGCTAGAATTCGGACTTACGTTTTGTACCTGTAACTTTTTTGTACTTATAACTTAATATTTGTACCTGTAACTTATGTTTTGTACTTGTAACTTATGTTTTGCACTTGTAACTTATGTTTTGTAACTTGCACACATTTTAAAAATACAAGTTTCAAGTTTCAGATTTCAAGTTACAAGTTACAAGTTTCAAATTTCAAGTTTCAAGTTACAGTTTTCAAGTTTCAAGTTTCAAGTTACAAGTTACAAGTTTCAAGTTACAGATCATTTTTTAACCATATTTGGCATGCCTAGAAGAACCAATGAGTGGCTTGTTGATTTTGACCAACAAATCATGTTTAGCCAATTTCTATCCTCTATCCTTTCTATCATGCGAGAAGGATGGTAGGGCTCTGCACAGCTCACAAATAAACTTGATTACATTCACACTATTTACCAGTAGGTGGCCATAATCCACCTCAGTAGTTTTCAACTTGAACACCGACCCAACATTGACAGGTTAGTTGCTTATATAGAGTATATATACACAGCTAAAACATATCTGGAGTAAAAACAGGAGTAATAATCGTGTGCACACAGTTGAAAACTAGTGAGGCAAATTACCTTCTTCTTCTTCTTCTTAGCAAGTGGCTAACAACTTTGGTGCACTTCCACCGCCGACTATGCTGGAGTGTGGGTTGCGCTAAAGAGCTTTCACTAAATTATCTCACCTGCATTTATAAATTCTATTATTAATTTACATGTCTCCCTCCACTTAATACATTTTGTTTATTTAAATCTCCATCTTTCACTAATTTTTTTCTCAGAGTTTCATTTTATTCTCTAATTATTTAACACAGCAACACAAGTTCTGTTTCTTTATCTTCACTTCATATACTTGAGAGATGTTTTCCTATAAAAAAATGTGTAGTATTTAATCATATATGACCCTTTCTCAAACATTGTATTATTTTTTTTATCTCTACTACTCAATCTCTTAATATTTATTTTTCCTGTTTTTTAAACAAATGACATCCTTTCTTTCCTTTTTATTACAGCCACCTACTGGTAAATCGAGTGAAATTAATCAAGTTTGACCGTGAGCTGTGCAGAGCCCTACCTTCCGTCTGCCATGATTGGATAGAAATTCGCGAAACACAATTTGTTGGTCAAAATCAGCAAGCCACTTATTGGTTGAAACTTGAAATTTCAAATTTGAAACTTGAAACCTGTAACTTGAAAACTGAAATTTGAAACTTGAAACCTGAGACTGGAAACTTGTAACTTGTAACTTGAAATCTGAAACTTGAAACTTGTATTTTTAAAATGTGTGCAAGTTGCAAAACATAAATTACAAGTACAAAATATAAGTTACAAGTACAAAAATGAAAGTTACAGGTACAAAACTGAAGTCCCATGTCTAGCTCCATATATGTAACCCTTTCCAGACTCATAAATTGAATGTCGTTTCTGATCTATTCTCAAATGTGTTTAGCTCGAGGTTTGAGATTTTGCTTTTTGAGATCTTGAAGATTATTTCTTCTTGTCTGACAGGCTGTATGTAATTTTCTGATTCTATAAGTCTTTAGTAATCAGGCCTGAATGTTGCAAGTAAAAGTTAATTGCTCCTTGTTAATTTATGGTATAGTAAGAGGACACTTTTGTATTTACACAGAGCCATGATTGTTTGAATTGCTGAGTTTACAAAAAAATGAAAGCATGAAAACTAATTTTGCATTCACATATGTTATCCTTGTCTAATATTAAAGAAACAAGACAGAAAGGAGGACAATATTTCTAAAATGTTTAAATGTAAACAGGGTGAAAGAATGTTTAGAGACAGGCAAGTTATAAAATGCAATGGACTGCAAGGTATGCACTGTTGTAAGTATAGAGGGAGGACAAGAGAAGCAAACAATGGCTAATGGGCGTAAAGGAAACCCTGTAGGTTGTGGGAGTTGAGAGTTCATGTGGAGAGGAGTGCCGCATTGCTGATTGACTAACTTTTTATTGACTCGGTAGCTGCATACATATGGGGAAGTTTTTTATTAGAATTTTAGCCAGGCTAATTCTCGGTAGCGAACTCTCATCAAACAGCCTTCACTGGAACCTAACTAAGTTGCATTCCTCAAGTGTTAAAACTATTATTGCAGCAACGGAAAATGCCTCTTTTAATAACACAATCAATGACTGTTTGCATCATTATATCCAATACATGCATAATTGCATAATGATGCTTGATCAGTGTGTAATGCATGCGTGAATGACTGAATGTAGTATGAAGTTAGCGCAGTGAGTTATGATGAGTCTTTGGGGGGAAAACAGGTAAATACTTACATAACTGTCAGGTTTATGACCATTAGACTGTTAATTACTCTTAGTTTATATTGTGTGTGAATGACATTTTTTGTTTGTCAGTAATAAACTCATGTTGAATATGGTAGCGCAAAATTAAGGCATGCTTTTCAGAAGTGCTAAAAATAGATGCTGAAATAGCCAGCGCAAACATTTTTATGCTTAGTAAATCACACTGCGCCTGGAACGCCTACTTATTTGCCTATTATTCTCCCAATATTCTGTGTCTTCTTACAGAAACGCCTAGATTGCATATTCATCAAGGGGAAAAGCGCTGAATGGATTGTGTGCGTATTGTTGCGGGGTTTAACAGGCGCAATGCGCTCTGCACCGTGTTGATAGATCAGCCTCAGTCTGTTTTTGTGACGCTGTTCGGTTTGCGCAGGTTTTAACAAGCGTAAACGCTTTATAAATCAGGCCCATATACTTTTACGTGCAAGTTCACAAGCAATCCAGCTTAGGCAATTTTAAATTCCTATGACTGATGCTGTGAGGGTTGCTGGTTGATGAAGTGAAATGAAATTAAATTCTGGTCAGGGCTTCATTAAATTTTGGACTGGCCCTCCATAAAGCACTAATGAAAAGTTAGGGTGCAAATAATTCATATGCTCCCTATGTTGATATGGAAAGACCTGTTAGCAGCCCAGCATTGCACATAACTGGTATCTAAAAGGAAAGAAAAGAGATATTGTATGTGCTTTTCTCAGAGTTCAGATCTATCAAAGCAATCCCTATGATGGAAAAAAATTTTTTAAAGTAGATTTAGCCTTTAAATATAGTCTATTCTGCATTACAGGCTGACAAAGTTGTAATGTGAGATTGAAAAACTTACTGATGAGTTAAGAACTTAAATTTTCCTACATTTTCAGTCAGTTTCAAATGTGAAAACGATGAGACATACCAAATCACAAATAGGTTAATTTCATGTGAAGGTATTTACTATAGAATTAAAACCTCAATGTAGAAAAAGTTGGGATGGTATGTAAAATTCCAAATCAAACAGAAAACAGTACTTTGTTAAATTATATTTAACCTGTTTTGCAATGGAAAAAAATACCAAACTACATTATTTAATGTGTTCCCCTTGAATTTCATTGACTTCGTTCAAAATAAACAAATATTCCAATTTTGGATCATGCAACACATTTAAAGAAAAGTTTGAACAGTAATGCATTTACCACTTTGTAATGTTGCCATTCCTTTTCTCAACACCTAAAAGACGTTAAGGGACTGAAGACACCCAGTGATGAAGTGTTTCAGGTTTAATTTTGTCCCATTCTTCCTGCAAATAAGTCTTAAGATGGGCAACAGTACGGGGTCTTAGTTAACATTTTGCACTTCAAAATGGGAGAATAATTCTCTATTGGGGACAGGTATGGACTCCAGACAGGCCAGTAATGTACCCGTACACTCTTCCTCTGCAGCCAGGACTTTCTAATGTGTGCAGAATGTGGTTTTGCATTACCTTGTTGAAATATAGAAGCACGCCGCTGGAAGAAATGTCTTCTTGAAGGCAGCATATTTTGCTCCAAAATTTCTATGTACTTTTCGGCAATAATGGTGCCATCAAGGCAGCACAAGTTACCTTTGCCATGGGCACTGAGACAAACCCATACCATGCCAGACCCTGGTTTTTGGACTAGTTCGTACTAACAGTCTGGTTGATCATTTTCTTCTGTGGAACACGGTTTCCATTTCTCCCAAAAAATACCTGAAATACTGATTCATCTGACCACAGTCCACGTTTCCACTGTGTGATGGTTCATCCCAGATGCCTCCAAGCCCAGAGTAGTCGCTTCTGAACACTGCTTACATTGGGCTTCCTTTTGGCACAATACAGTTTTAACTGGTATTTGTGGATGTTACTACATATTGCGGTACTTGACCAAGGTTAGCCAAAGTAGTCCTGAGTGTATGTGGTGATATCACTTATAGCTGAATGAAAATTTTTGATGCAGTGCCGTCTGAGGGATCAGAGATCAAGGTTCTTCAGCTTAGCCTCGAGCCTTTGTCCTTTACACACTGAAATTCCTACAAATTCCTTAAATCATTTAATTATGTTATACAAAGTTGAAGGTGAAATATCCAAATCTCTTTCTGTCATACTTTGAGGAACATTGTTTTTCAACATTTCAATAATTTTTCTCACGTATTTTATTGGAAAACTGCCGCTCCGGTCCATCTTTGCTCCTAGACAAGTAGAAAAAGCCAAAAATGTTTGGATGCTGCTTTTGAAACAAATCATGGTTACAGTACCCTGTTTACATCACCTGTTTCAAATCACATTAGTATTTAACCAATTGACCTGATTACTAGCCCTAAATTACTCCTTTCCCAATCGTTTCCAGAATGGGTTGCAGGTCTGAATGACAGTAAAGGATATATATTTACAAATTAAATTAAGTTGACCAGACAAAAAATAAAATATTTTATGTTCATATTGTCTGCAATTAAACACAAGTTAAAGTACATTTAGAAATCACTACTTTCTTTCTTAGTGTTCTCCATACTGTCCTAATATTTTCTTATTTGGGTTTGTATTATATAAATTTCCACATTTCATAAAAATGTAGTGTAAAAAGTAACAACAAAAACAACTTTGAGCCAACCAAGGAAAAAGCACATGGACTACAAAAAAACTAATTAAAACTAAAATAAATAAAAATCAACACAAGAACATGAAAGCTCTTTGTTTTGGTGCTAAAATTATCAGAAGAAACAGCAGAGGGCAGAAAGGCTGCAGAAAAATGAAAAGGCAATCACAATAGAAGACAAATCACAGCCTTAAGTTGAACAGCCCTTTATTCCACAGCAAACCATCTATCAATATGATGTATCTCCACAGCTTGCAACCTTTTCATCTACAAGTACCCATGTTGTAAAGCCACTGTCATAAAATGTTCCATTTATTATAAGTTTGTCAAAAAGGGTACTTTTTTTGGTAGAAGATATGTGCAACACACCACACCAGGGACAGAGATATGCTTAAGGCACAGCTTTCTAGCTGAATATGATGGGGATAGATATTGGTATTAATGTAGTTAAAGAAGAGGAAGCTCATGAAACAAAGAAGTAGTAGAACATATTTCTGTATCATTTCCCACACATTTTCCTCTAAGAATGTGTCAAAAATGTGTCAAAAATGTATCACACTTGTATCTTTCCACCCTGAACATTAAAAACATTTTATAGGCATGCAAGGAGCAGTGTAAAAACACTGACCGATCATATACTCAGATTACTCAAAGCCCCTTTTAAGCACTTTATAATAATGTGAAAATTCTAATGGATTACATTTTATGTTTTTTACAATCCTTGAAAATCTGGAGAATGTGTGTAAGTGTGCGTTGTTCAGACCAACGTCAGTTGCTCTAAAATAGCTGCAGATTTCTGAGAGATTTTTTTACAAATGTGCCACAGGAGGATTCAGTCTGGATGTCTAAGGAGCAGCAAATGTTTATATTGTATCTGCTCAGACTTTCAAACACTAGAAATAACCTAATGTAGAACTGAATATTGAAAATAAATAAAGGAAATCCTGCAAATGATAAAAAGTCTGACTATTTATTTGAACATAATGTAATTACATCTGCACAATTGTTGCATCAGACTGATTAAAAAAGTTACTATTTTAAAAGTTATGAAGTATCTTAAGCTACAAGTTTAATTATGGATATTGCTTTGCAAAGGTGTTCATACTTTAAACCTATTCTCATTTTGTAGAATTATAATCAAAAACTTCAATAATTCTTTTGAGTCGTCAAATGGAAAGTTGATCATCCACCCCAGTCTCAAGCAACCTCTAACACGTCTAACATAGGGCTATATTTACTTACTTCCATCTTCCCATCAACTCTGACTAACTTCCTTACTGTAGAGAAGCATCCTTACAGTATTCAAAAATTGAAAAATTCCAAGGCACTCGTCTTAATGAAAAATATCAAAACGTCTTTATTTACATTACAGTTCTACAAGATGTTAAGAATCACTTCAACGTGTTTCGGCGTCTTGCCTTCTTCAGGAAGTAACTGGCGCCTTACAGTAAGTTGGAGCACAGCTCTGATTACTGGACCAAACACATACATCAAGCTGGTAAGAGAGATCACACAATGCACTCTTAGTTTCAAAAGGAAGAAGAAGTATTTTGCTCAAAGAAAGCCTAAGGCTCCACTGAACTTGGCCTCTTTTTCAATAGGTCGCCGACCCTCTCACATAGGAGAGGAAGTGCTTTAAACTATCTTTCCTTCGCTGGCGAGGGGAGGGAAGAGAGTTTCTTCAGCCTGCTGATCATTGATCCGGTTGTTTCTAGCCAATGGAATAAGTCCTGAACCTGACTTGTTATAACCCTGCAGAAGACGTTTTTTGAGTTCCACACTCCACCAGAGAGAGGGATCAAATGCAGTTCCTGCTAACTGACCAGCTCATAGCTGGTCTCTCTAGACAACCGAACCACCCTTCAAAGAAGATCTAAGAATTTTTCAAATAAGGTTGTGTCTGGGCAGAGATACATTAGATCAAGATAAAAAAAAATTCAAGGATTGTTTTGATGATCTATTTCACTATGTTTTGGCTGCTTTTGTAAGATTTAATTCTTAAACTGTTTGGGTAGTGTTTTCAAGGGTTTTTGATTGAAAAAAGGGACATTTTAAATCCTGCAACATGAGTTATTCCATTCCACTAGAGTTTTTTTTCTTGTTCTTTGCTGCTAAGCTAAAAATAGTAGTTGCATAGATTTGCTCCGCACATGTGTTCTGATCTAGGTGGACTGTTTTTAGCAGATGGTTTGAACACCAAAAACGAATCGGGTGAAAGAGTTTATGTTGACGTAATTTCCGGCCCGGAACAGCGTATGTTGCTGGCGCCACCTGTGTCGTCTCTCCTGTACCAGACATTGGAATGGCAGCGGATGGACGGTTATCTGCGGTAGGTTTAGTTTTGTGTTCTATGGAGTACTCCATATGTGTTCGTGTTTGTCAACATCAACTCTTTCGCCCGATGCTGATCATGTCCCCAGGAGCCAATGGGCTCTAAGACCCGCCTCCACGTAAAATTAGGCTCAACTCCGAAAACGAAAAGTCTGAATTGAAACTGCAAACTGAGGACTGAAAGCAAAGGGGAAGAGAAATGTAAAAACTGGCCAAAAAAGATTGAAAATACAAAACAGGAGTTGTTTCAAATAACCTTTTTTTCCATTTGGTTACAGTTTTAGGTTTATAGATTTTTTTATTAAAATTTTCAATATTTATTCAAATTTACAATATATTTTTGTGTTTCAAATTTACACTTTTTTTCCAGTTTACAATTTATTTTTCAAATATACAATGTCGATTTTTCAAGTTTACAATCTGTTTTTTTCATTCACTTTATGCTGATCCTGATTTGACCCCATAGGTCACCAGAGGTCATGTGGTACATCTTAGGTCATAGACTATGGGACTCGGACTGAGTGTTAACAGCTCACCTACTACTGACGCAGACATGCATGCATGTCTACACAACAATCAAAGACAAGCACACACTCCGTGATATCAACATCTTTGCTACCCGATTACTCCTTCCAGCAGGCTGGAGGGGCCCTCTGATCTGTTGTGTTTACATGCGAATGACTGGCCAAACCATAGAAAAATATCTCCACTTTGTGAGATACCCGGCTACATGTGAACAAGGCATGAGATGCAAAGTCAAGACTATGCTCTTGGACGGGTTGTTCTGAAATGTAATTTCATTGTACCGGGATACTAGTTACAATGGCAACTACAGTCTTATTCTGATTCAACATCCATACTGACAACCCCCAAGATAGATAGCAACTACATTATGTGATAGGCCTAATCAGCATGTCAAACCACAAACACACAATTGAGGACTGATTAGTCATAGTCATGCTTCAATGCTCTCTAAATGAGTAAATTTACTTCTATAGCCTGTAATAGCCTTTTCTTGTAATGGCTATTTTCTTGTAATTTCTTATACTGGTCTGTACTTCTGTAGCACCTTTATCAGTCATTCACCTTTTCATGCATACATTTGCACATTGGTGATGGCAAGCTACATTCTAATTCTGGGGCACTGACAGAAGCGAGGCTGTCTGGGCCCTCTGACCACTACCAGTAGACAAGGTAGGTGAAGAGTCTTGTCCAAGGACACAGCAGCATGTACCAGGTGGAATTAAACCCATGATTTCTGGGTCACAGGCTGACAACGCTACCACTGGGCTACAGTATATTCAGTGATGCCGGTAACGCGTTACTTAGTATTTCCAATGAAGTGAGTACTGGCAAAACTGGTTATTGTTTCCATGTTTAGGCAGTGGGAAGTGCTACTGGCAGCTGCTGAAAGTAACTTATAAAGTAACTTGTAATCTAATGCAGTTACTTTTAAAACAAAGTAATCCACAAAGTAACTAAGTTACTTTTGGAAGGAGTAATCAATAGTCAGTAATCAATTATTACTTTTTCAAAGTAACTGTGGCAACATTGATGATGTTCTCTTTTCCTTAAGATTCATTGGTCTACCTCTATAATACGGTTTTATGAAATTGTAAATAGCCCTGTTGCTTCCTTTGGTACAATATATGTTTTGAGTGTTCCTTCTTTGCCTTTTTAAATGCCACCCAACAGATTAGACCAGTACATTTAGCTTTTCCAGGAATTTCAGAAAAATTTGGAACCAAATTTAACCAAGTAACGATTATTCCTACAGTTGCTAAAATGGTTAACCATCGATTATTACAGATGATCCTATTATTGAAGTCTATACATGGATTTGAGTAGAAACATTATTAAAATCTGGTAACGTTTAATTTCCAGTATACTTTAAATGAAAACAAGAGACTGGTTACTTGAGATATTGAAGAAGGTCAAAAATGATCTTATGTATTATCTATGATTGAACTATAATATTGCTGAAACAATGAACGTTGTCTTGTAGTTTAAGGCATTTATCCAGAAAATCTCTACCGATGCAGCAAAAAAAAATTTCCAGTAAAAAAATAGATGTGAGTTTGGTAACCCATGTACTCAGTGGCTTGTGGGCAGATATGACATGAACCACATACCATCACACCACAAATGTCCTCCCAGACACAACTAAGAATATCTAATAAAACTGTCAAAGTAAATAAACACGTCAAAGATGCACGTTGGGGCTAATTTCAATAATCTGCAGCCATCCAGCAGAGGTCACAGCGTGAACGCCAGTAGTTCTATTAAATTCCCTGGAGGAATTCCCTGCTTATCCGACACAGAGAGGAGTGAATGTCAGGTAGGAAATGTCATGAGGAAAGATACGACCGTATCATATCCCCAATGCTTAGCAACAAAGAACCAGACCACACAGGCCGACGAACACTGATTGATTAGAAGGGATTTCTGTCAGAATGTGGAAGTGCTTCCCTAGAATAAGAGCAGAAAATAAACACTCTTAAAGAAAGAAAAACAAATATGAAGCCTGGCAGCCCAAATGGCTGGTATAATCTACACTCCTACTCCTCGCTGTGTTTGTATGAAATGTTACACTTAGAACTACACAAACAAGCAACCTGCCCCCCAAACCCCATACGACCTCACCTCTGACCTAATCGAAACCTCCTGGGCCTCATTACCTAGTATGAACCTCTCGTTCATTGACCATCAGTGCTGGTAATGTTGCCCTTATTGGTGGCATATGAGAGAACCCAACAGAACCATGTACAAACATGCAGAAAAACACAGGAAACACAACAAATGTGACTGAAATCAACTTCCTGGGATCCACTGACCTACAGCAGCAATGACATCTGTTTGTGCCAATCAAAGTGGGAAACGTTTACAATATATAGATGAGGTTAGGGCTCATTTCTCATCAGTTTGTCTCGTGGAGCACTGCTCAGTGTTCAAGAAGGGAAGAATTCCACTCTCAGTTTAAAGATCATCCTACCTGCTGATCCGCTGGTAATCTTTGCAGAAACCTAAAATGACAAAGAAGAGAGAAAGAGATAGAAAATGCAGATAAGCACTAAAATAGAAGCAGTAAAATACACAATTAGAGAGTGGATTTTCTCCAAATGTTTGTGAAATGTAAACACAACATTGGCCAAAGACGATGCCCCACTTTCATCAGTCTGCTCATCCTAGCTCAATGTAGCAATGCTGAGAAAATGAGCTAAATTATTATTTCTTCCTCGACTCATTTGCTGACTGGAGAAATATGTGGCATGATTGTGGTTTTCGTCATAAATGGGACAAAATTATTTTAATAGAAAGGATGATTAATTAACTATAAATCTGCTAGATCTGATTAAATAGGACATGACTCCTGCAGGCGAATGAGTGTCCTTACTTGATAGTGAGAGATTATGAAGAAAACAAAATAATACAGTAAATATTCACCTTATGTCCACACTTTGACTGAGAACGCGTGGAAATCTAAAGAAAGTGGTCAATAAGCATCAGTGACTGAGGCTTATAAATCTAGTTGTTCCAAGATACGCTTTCAGCCATGTGCTCTGAGGGAAATAGGATGGCTTAAAGACATACTAATAGTCAAGTTTTACATTTATTTGAATGTGTGCATGTGTGTATATCTGTGTGTTTAAGAGGGAGGGAGAGTCCGTTTGCACAGCTGTACTTTATCAGTCACAGTTAGAGGAGGGGGGGGGGGGGGGGGGGGGGACACACCCATGCAACAGGTTGCTTCTTCTCACTCTGCCTGCCTACATGCACAGTACGACAGGAGTTGAGTGCATACTACAGGCTCCACTCAAATCCGATATTGATATCTTTGGGTTTAAAGAGAATGATTTTGCGACACCTCACACAAAGGACAAGACAGCTATTGGGAAGTTAAGCTAAATAAGATTGTGTATAAATATTGTCTATATGTTTTTTTACTGAACTGACTTATGGAGTGAATAAATGGTGATCAAACTGAACCTTACAATTCACCCAGTCGGCTTGTGTAACCCCACTGAAGAATGCAACATCCATCTTTATATGAATGCTTGTTTTTGGGCAGACAGTTTGAATCAAACACGTTCTAACACCCAAAACACTTTAAAGCTTTGAAGCACTAAAAAAACGTTCAACTGACCGCCTTTGCGGTATAACTGGCATGATTTTAAAAAATACGCACTAAATCTCTATATAAAAACTTAGCTGAAAGTAAACATCCTCTGCTGGCCGCCTTGTGAGGGTGCCTGCTGTTAGGCAATGTTTTAGATTTCATGAGGATATTTAATCATTTGATTTATTTTGACCTAAAAAAAAACAGACAACGTGCATTACTGGTTAAGTTTCTGCAGAAAATCAAAGCATTTTTGAAATTGCTCTTCAAGACACATGCTTCAGCTTTTCATCTATTGTTACTTTTATGTCATACTCATAAACAAACCAATTTCTACCCACGCACTAAACTATTGTGTTTCAGTTTATTTTCTTGGTAGCTCAGTGTTTTTAGGAATTACGGAGATAAAAAGCATTCCAAATGCCCACATCTCACATATAATTGAATTTAATTTTTAATTTTGTGTTACAACTATAGAATGTATATTTAGGGTCAAAAGGAACCTGCTTTTGGGCACAAATTGAGACATGGTTTTATGATTTTAAATATGAATCTCTGGTGCAAAATCAAAAAACCAACCATTTGAAATAAACAGGCAAAAATTACAGGCATATTTTTTTTTTCTCCTCATTGAAATATTGGCAATTTTAGAAAAAAGTGAAAACAAGTTGCACACCTACACTTCAGAGGCTTAATCTGTACAAATTACTTATTTCTTCCCTTTGGTTGTCAACAATAAGATTTTAAACCTTACAGCACTGTAGTTACCAAATTTTCTAAATTACGAGTTGGGCTCTTTACAGTAAATCAGGAAAAAAAGACTGCTTAGAGAAAGCATTTATTTTTATTCTCTCTTATCTGTCTGATGATTGTGGTTCTACAGTTACTGTGCCGACTGAGTAGAAAGTGTCCTTGTAAATTCTGTTGTGGGGACAAGAGCCACCTCACCCCTTTACATATTACTTACTCATCATTTATAAAACAGCAGGGGACATTAAAACTGGATGGAGCCTCAGACAGAGGGAGGAACATGACGTAACAACGGGATAGAGAAAGTGTCAAAACAGATTTTTTTTTTAGAAAAAGACTGATTTGGAGTTGTTTTTTAAGATGTAAAGTGAAACAAGGTGACTCAAAGATTAGAAATAGGAGTGACATGTCAGGGTGTTCAAAAACATAAGTTAGCCATATAGATGTTCACTTTATCCCTTTCCTTATCAAATAACGTAACTGTAGTGGCTGTTTTTAACCAAAAACCGGTTAAAGGTTTTACTCAAAACGTGTTGCAAATCAGATTTGCCTCAGCTGGGTGACTGATCAGCTTATATTAATCAGCCTGTGAAGCTCCTGTGTGCAGGTTCAGCCTGAAAGTGCTTTATGTTGTGTCTGAGTCTGTAATGCAATAAAACTGAGAGGAATCACCAACTTTATCAGTATAAAAGATGAAAAGAAAAATAGGCCTCTGTGGTTTTCTCATGGGAGACACTGCTCCAGACGGTAACCCAGTTACATCAGAAACTCAAAATTAGAACATTCAATAATGGGCTGGGTTTTTAGAAGTTCCTTATGGACATAGCCAATGTAACTCACCCGAGCATGACGAGCTTGGAGATGCGTTGGGGACGTTAGAGACGAGCGGGTCAGTGGCCTGCTGCGAGTCAAAGGTCGTGAGCGACGTTTGGTCAGTGGCTCTGGTTTTTCTAGAGATTTGTGGTCTCCTTGATCCTGGCTTATACGGACGGTCATCCTAAAAACTGCCTGAGCACTCTGAAAGACAGGAGAGAAAACAAAGATCTAAGAAAATGAATTAAAAAGATTACTGGAAATCGGAGTTAGCTTATAATTTTGAAAGAAGAAAGAAAATTTGTTGACAACCTCTAATAGCTGCGCAGAAAAAAAGAAAAACGTATACGTACCTACAGAATGATGCCTTTGACTAAATATCTAATAAATATCTATCATTAATCATTCGACTGGTTTAAATCACCTCTTAAAAATCATAATCTACATGTCCAATTTAAAATAATCAGATCACAGTCTTGGTCAGTTGTCAATGATGATACGCACATGAGGCAAACTCTGCAGGCCAAAATTTAAGCCAAACGCAGAAGCGACAAAAACTGCAGCTCCCGCCTTATCTGCTAGGGGCTTGGGGTGTAATAATTCATAAGTTTAGATGTAATTTAACCCTGATAATATAACTAATAATAAGGGGCATGTCCTTTTGATTGACAGGTTTCAGATGAGCCGTCAGCACAGCACAAGCACTGGTAGCAGTTTACTCCAGGAAAGACCATCAGCTTCAGGTTAAAATTCCATTTTGTTTCTCCGAAATTGTTCACCAGCTGTATCTACAATTTTTATTTGTGTTCGGATGTTAATCGTGCACTTGTTGGACAAAGATGGCTTGCTGTGGTATTGATTGCACTAACAGACTGTCTATGAAGTCTTTGCTACATTTGTTTTTAATTAAGTAAAATTATATTTCTGCTGTGTATTGAAATTAATGCTGCTTGATCTAAAAACCGCCCAGTGGGCTTCAATTCAGCTCTTCCAGAACAAACCGTTGACGTTATGGAGGCTCTCTCCATCTCCAGTGTATTGTTCCGCAGGGCTCCAGTCTTACCACCCCGTAACGTTTTTTCTTTTTTCTGGTATGTTAATTTTTGAATAAATCCAGAGTGTTGGTGTGATACTCAACAGCACTCTAGATTTTGTAGATTATAGTTAGTCAATAAATAAAAATTAAAAATCTCATCACAGACTTGCTTAGCCAACACTTTACAGTTTTAGGACACATTTTTAGTAAATATGATATAATTTTAGGTCTATAGCTGACTCACTTTGACATATTTTTTTCTTTATCATATAACTGTTTACAACTTTTAGTGTTTTGTGATTTTCATATACAGTGGGGCAAAAAAGTATTTAGTCAGCCACCGATTGTGCAAGTTCTCCCACTTAAAATGATGACAGAGGTCAGTAATTTTCATCATAGGTATACTTCAACTGTGAGAGACAGAATGTGAAAAAAAAATCCATGAATTCACATTGTAGGATTTTTAAAGAATTTATTTGTAAATTATGGTGGAAAATAAGTATTTGGTCAATAACAAAAATTAAACTCAATACTTTGTAATATAACCTTTGTTGGCAATAACAGAGGTCAAACGATTACTATAGGTCTTTACCAGGTTTGCACACACAGTAGCTGGTAATTTGGCCCATTCCTCCATGCAGATCTTCTCGAGAGCAGTGATGTTTTGGGTCTGTCACCGAGCAACACGGACTTTCAACTCCCTCCACCGATTTTCTATGGGGTTGAGGTCTGGAGACTGGCTAGGCCACTCCAGGACTTTCAAATGCTTCTTAAGGAGCCACTCCTTCGTTGCCCGGGCGTTGTGTTTGGGATCATTGTCATGTTGGAAGACCCAGCCACGTTTAATCTTCAAAGCTCTCACTGATGGAAGGAGGTTTTGGCTCAAAATCTCACGATACATGGCCCCATTCATTCTTTCCTTAACATGGATCAGTCGTCCTGTCCCCTTAATAGAAAAACAGCCCCAAAGCATGATGTTTCCACCCCCATGCTTCACAGTAGGTATGGTGTTCTTGGGATGCAACTCAGTATTCTTCTTCCTCCAAACACGACGAGTTGTGTTTATACCAAAAAGTTTTACTTTGGTTTCATCTGACCACATGACATTCTCCCAATGCTCTGCTGTATCATCCATGTGCTCTATGGCAAACTTCAGACGGGCCTGGACATGCACTGGCTTAAGCAGGGGGACACGTCTGGCACTGCAGGATTTGATTCCCTGTCGTTGTAGTGTGTTACTGATGGTAACCTTTGTTACTTTGGTCCCAGGTCTCTGCAGGTCATTCACCAGGTCCCCCCGTGTGGTTCTGGGATTTTTGCTCACCGTTCTCATGATCATTTTGACCCCACGGGATGAGATCTTGCGTGGAGCCCCAGATGGAGGGAGATTATCAGTGGTTTTGTATGCCTTCCATTTTCTGATAATTGCTCCCACAGTTAATTTTTTCACACCAAACTGCTTGCCTATTGTAGATTCACTCTTCCCAGTCAGGTGCAGGTCTACAATTCATTTCCTGGTGTCCTTCGAAAGCTCTTTGGTCTTGGCCATAGTGGAGTTTGGAGTCTGAACTCGTTATCTGTATAAATTACACCTGTCCACAGCCTCAAACAGTCAAACAGGTGCCATTAATACAGGTAACGAGTGGAGGACAGAAGAGCTTCTTGAAGAAGAAGTTACAGGTCTGTGAGAGCCAGAGATCTTCCTTGTTTGAAGTGACCAAATACTTATTTTCCACCATAATTTACAAATAAATTCTTTAAAAAATCCTACAATGTGAATTCCTGGATATTTTTTTTTCAAATTCTGTCTCTCACAGTTGAAGTGTACCTATGATGAAAATTACTGACCTCTATCATTATTTTAAGTGGGAGAACTTGCACAATCGGTGGCTGACTAAATACTTTTTTGCCCCACTGCACATTTGCTGTGGTGTAGAATAACAAAATGGTATATTAATATTACTGAGGGTACAGAAAGGTACAGAAAGGTATAAATACATGAAAGGAATCATGGACAAGCTTTGTAGCTGGTAAATAACAGATACAAAAAGACATTAACCCCTTAACTTTCTGACGGTCCGCAGGCGGGCCCATCCGCCATTTTAACATTTTTTGATCCATGATATTCTGATTTATAATTTCTATGAATTTATAAATATTATTTCATTGGAAAGCTCATAATATTGTTTTTAACCATATATGCCAATAAAGGACACCAGCCCCCCCATTGCCTCCCGGAAAAAGAATTATGCACAGCTCACATATTGCACAGCCTGTCTCTCACAAATCCAGTCCATCTTGGACAAACAGTGTTTTTACATCCACAAGGGTCCAGTAAATGTTCTCCAATAAATTTGTTGCCCAACAACAAGGCCTACATCCACAGTCTAACATAATCTTCTCTGCGAATTCAACAAATTTCACTCCCCGGAGTACGTTTCTCAATGTTTTTTACCACGGATTCTTATATCATGTGGATTTCCCGCTACAAATCACACTGTGCATGCCTGAATGGCTTAGATATTGGATAAATTAAGTTATGAGTCATAACCTGACAGGTTACCCAGGTATTATGTGGCAAAATCGTCAGCTATTGGCTGATAGCTGAAAAGTATCGTCCCTATTCTCTCCTACGTGCTTCAAACCGGTCCGGCTGAGAACAACGGTGATTGACGCATTGAATAGTCAATGGAAGCCAACACAAAGACACAACATAAACAACAATGCATTTAGACACTAATATATGTTAGCAATTTAGAGTAAACAGTTAACCTAACATGAGGCGGAAGCTGGAAAACCCGGAGTGAACCCCGCACAGGAACAGATAGAACACGCAACTCCCATGCAGAAAGACCTCAGGGTGGGCATCTGCGACCTTCCTGCTGCAAGGGAACCATGTATAAACCACACCACTGTGCAGTCCACACTACTTATTGTTACCGAAATTACATTCTGCTTGAAAAGCACCAGAAAAAAAAAATGATTTCTTGGAGGTGGATCTATGAACATGTAAATGTTTATGTTAATCGGTCATAGGGTAAATTCTGTAAAACCTAGCAAGTCTCTTGCATTCCCTCCGTCTAAAAAAGCCATAAATAAAATAAAACGTTTTGATTCACATAACTACCTCAGTTTCTTGATGTAAAAACACATTAAGATAAATAGTTCATCCCATTTAGCAGCGGATTAAACATCTGTCTCTTTCAGGCCCTTACCACTCCCCTTGTCTTCATGTTGCCTGGTTCATCAGCAGCTCTACAATATTCCTCTGGTTTCTGTCCAGTTAGTTTCTGAAGCAGGTGATGATGTGAAGTGATTCAAGATTTAGGACCCATCTATCTTTCCTTCTCACGTTCTGAAATAGAGTCCCACCCTGACCCTGGCCCTCCTTGAATTGTCTGATCTCAGCTCAGTGACAACAGTGGAAAGTCCATCCCAGCTTGACCCCACAACTCAGCTACTGTGTCCACTTCAGTGGGAATACCCGTTGGAGGACTTCCCGTTTCCTTGCCCTCCATTCAAACACTGAGCTGATAAGAGTTATGAGTAACTGACTGAGGGAGGAATGACTTTCAGTTCCGTAAATGAGAGTCTTTTCGACAAATACTCTGCTCATTTCAACACACAGTGCTTCTCTTTTCAGAAAATTTCCTTTCTGATCTAACAAAGGGTTCCCATAATGTTGATGAATGATGTGGTTGCTATGTTTCTCATTGCATGGTTGGATACATTTTGTACCACAATAGTAAAATATAATTTAAAAATAGGGCTGAATATTAGCATTTTAACCTGTATTTTGGGATGTTTAACATGGCATTCTTAATCAATGTTAAAGTATTCATGCCTACTTTCAAAAGTGCAAGTGCAAAGTCAATTAAAGGACACTAAGGACCATTTAAGAATTGATCCTTTCAGCTACAAATGAGACACACTTATTCTTACAGAAGCCAAACTGTGTATCAATTATGAGTTAAATGAAAGCTGTTTGCAAAGTTAGCCGTACTGTTTTTTGGTCATCAATAGCTGAATGCTTTGACCGTTAAAAGTCAAAATGCTAACACGTCTTTGGAGCTCTTCTTTCTGAAATAATCACATTAAGGTTGGAAAATGTCATTTTTTTATACTCATTTTGTTTCCTCCTAGGATCCTAGACATGATTCATGTACGGATTCTGACTGGGACACTATCCAAAATGTTTGTATTGCTTTCTGTTAAACATGTCTTCAATGCTTGACCTCCAAGCGAATGTCAGCGATTGCTATCTAAGGTCCAGTTCAACCCCAGGCTACGTTCTTTCTGCAGTGTGGTTTCTGAAAGAATTTTAATGTGATCTGTTTTCTTATGCTTTTACTTAAACTGACAACATTACCTGGACTTTTGTCTTTAAAATGGCCAAAGCATCGTCAACTGTCATCGATTACCTCTCTTTTGACACTTTGGCATGTTTTTGACCCATCTAAATGCTAAAACACTATAGGACTAAACAAGTCAGATTTTACATAAAAAATTTACTTCAGTGCATCAAGCTCTAGCCTCATTTGAAGTTGATACAGTTTCTACATGAATGACTTTTTGTGGCTTTGTTTCGAAACTGACAATACTCAAAAAATGACTCAATGGATTAATACAATTTATTTGAGGGCAGTTTTTCCATCCAATAAATATATGCTGGTTCAACCAAATTCACATGTATCTGGAAAATGTAATTTGATTGAAATGGTTGAATGGATTGAACCATGCTATGAGATGTTCAAAGCTTTATAATCCAACCCTGCTCTAAAATTCTCCACATCTATCTCCCTAACAAACCTTCAAGGTCTTTATACATGAGATTAAATTGCACACAAGTGGATAAAAAAATTATACTCCTTCTGAAGGCAAATAAAAGCAGATTATTTTATGTCGGACGCCGACTAAATTTGCTGAATAATTAAATTGCCACATATCAGCTATTTATTTGGAAAATTTATGAAAACCATGAATCATTTTCTCTCTACTTAAAACTTATCAAAATAAATATCTCTAAAAATGCATTGGGGATTACTGTAAGTGATAGGAATGCCTTTTACTTCCAGATACTGTCATGTTTGTTGGGGCACCAAGGTTCCTTATCTTCAATACCTACAGTAGTTAGCATATTGGTTTTAAAGTCCTGAGAAATAGTCATGGATCTAACACTCCTGCAAAGAGGGAGTTTTACTGCAACAATGTAAAGCATCTTCACTTTTTTGGAGCCTTCCAATGAGGGAGTGAAACTTTCATGATCTGGTATTAATACCTCTGGTTCTAAAAGCACTAAATCCGTTTTGTTTGTCAACCTTCAGTCCAGAACTGTACGATCTTAACATTTTGACCTAATTTTTAACTTTTTTGCTCAATTTAAATGTCCTGAGGTGAGTTTGACAACAGGTATTTGAGATACAGATGAGACTGATAACTTATTTTTCAGTCGTTGGGTCGAGACACTTCACACGCCTTGCCTGCCGGTGGCGCCAGCGTTCAGCAGCTTAGTGTGCCCAAAGGCAACTGTGGCTACAATGTAGCTTGCAACCATCAGCATGTGAATGAGTGATTGCCTTGGAGAGTGCTTTGTGGTCATATGACTGAAAAAGTGCTATACAAAACGTAGGCCATCTTACTTGTTGCCCATCTAATGAAGTTATAAGTGGCTTTGAATTAGTCTGACGGTTTGTAAAGTTCTCTTCTCTGGATCGGATTGTACTGCAAAAAAAAAAGAAGGAAGGAAGCTAAAAAGCAACAACTTAAAAAGGTATTAACAGACAAACAGATTTCTATATACAGTATTTCCAAATACCCTGCTGTCCAACAAGCAATAGGCAGCTTTAATGAGCTTCACCAACTTTAAATATTCAACTTTTTGTGATTAAAAAGTTTCTTTGCTTCTCTATCTGTAAAGAAGAGTTGCATAAAATAAAATTTTATGTATTATTTTTACCATTGATTATATATTTCTTTATGTTTTCCACTTCTATCTACAAACATCATGACAGTCATTAATTTTAGAATAGAATAATCCTTTATTTTCCTACAAGGGGAAATTTGGTTGTAACAGCAGCAAAGCAAGAAAGAACAGAACAGAATTTAAGAATTCAGAAAAAATATTGCACCTCTGCACTGAATTAAAAGACGATGAGACAAACTACTAAATGTGTCAAAATAATTCATTGCACTGCTCTTTTTCTAACATACAAAACTGTTTAAATGGGATTATAGTGGTTAAATCCGGCAATTTTATAAGCATTCTTTAAATACTGCACAGTTTGAAAGCTATTTGAGGTTAACTCATTTACACTCAGTAAGCATAATGAAGCAGCTGGAATGTCATGTAAGAAAAAGCACAAATGCCGAAAAGCTGTCAAAACACTGATCTTTTTGTCCACAAAATATGTTTGATACGCCTTTAAAAACTACAGCAAGCCATGATTTAACATCTGTTGTTTCTTGTGATGTACTTATTTTATCACATGGATCACATGCATATAAGATTATAATTTACAGTTTATTTGGTAAGTAAATACACGCTCATCATGAGCGTGAATGTCATAACTATTTTGAACATTCTCCTTTTCAGTTTGGGATGATGATAAAATATCCAACAAGAATTAGGTGCACGATTTGAAATTATGCAAGTTGTTCGCCAATCAACACAGTAAAGATACATGCAGGCTTTAAATATATTTATACATTCTGCATATTTTTTGTATAGGTGCTGCAATAGGTTCTAGGATTGCTTTACATTTGATCAACCCAAAGCCTAGGAAGTCCTTGTTAGTTATCACTATTGAGTGTGGTTGGTAGTTTGTTTTACGAAGACATTAAAAATGTTCAAAGAACTGTGTGGAACTTATCACCCCATCTTGGAAAAAGAACAGGCTACTAAAAGCAAAAAATTAATTTAGATTCAGATCCGTATAGTAATTATTTACTGAAATAACTGAGTAAGTAAAACAAAAGTCTAATAAATCATATACATTAATAAATTATCATCAATGAATATGAATAACCCTAAAATGAATTAAAACAATAGTGATTGCATTAAATCAAATTAGCAGCGCTTTCAGAGTACATAAAATGTATTTTCTTTTTTTTCTCAGATGAGCCTAAGAGTCTGCATTCATGCAGCTATTCACCACTAAAATGCCTTGCAAAACTTTCATTTAAGTCCTCAAATGGAGCTCTTATGATCTTTGCCTGACTTACCGTGGTGCTCTGGTGCTCCTCTCTGACTCTAATGTCATATGTGTGGCAGGAATTAGATGTTTGGACATTTTCCATCCCCTCATTGATGTGATCCAGTTTTTTCATCAGCAAGATCATGGAGTCACACACCTAGGCACACAGACAAAAAAAAGTGCAAAAAAGTACATTTTTGGGACACAAAATTGACGTATACCTCTGCTAGTTAGATGTGATGAAAATAAAACAACACTTTTCTTTCTCATTCAACTATTCTAAACTTCAGTGCCACAATGATCCTTTCTTCAGTCTGATTAGCGATGGGAACCCATGCTATGAAGAGGGTAAGCTCTTTCTGTCAGGCCTGGTTCACACGGCAGGATTTTAAAATTGTCGCAAGAGTTTCAGACCACACACAGGCCAATAAAAATAAAAAAAGCACGGATATTTGGTTCAACAGTGAGTGGTTTGCAGCCACACGGCAATGACAACCACACACAAACGGACTTTACTCCCGACAGTTCTAAGCTCAGACAGGAAAGCTCATATTATATAAAACAGAACTAAAGTAGAAGGAGTAAATTAATATAGATGCAAAGGATGAGGCATTGGCAACAGTTTGAGGACCAGTTTTAACAAAGAAAAAAAAAACTGCGTTAGGATAAAGAAGGTGACACAGCAGGAGCAGGTGCTCTACTTGCTACACAAAGATATGGAGGTGAATTACAGTTTTTTTTTGTTGGGTTTTATTTGTTTGTTTTACTGGGAAACGTGACTACACATTTTGCTCTGACTGATCTCTGTTTCAATGCATTTGTGGACTACAGTCAAATGAGCTGATTTTTTTGCAACCCGTCAGCTCACTTTCTGGTTGGCTACACGTCACATTCAACAGGCTGCGCGCTGCTTTGTCCTCACAACATGCCACACACGCTACAATATCTGGCCAAGACAATCACAACATGTTGAATATCTTTGTGATCGGAACACTCCCGACGTTCTTCTGAGAAGACCGGAGCGCACTGATCATACCGCACATGACAAGAATGTCTGTCAGAATTATTTTAAGAGCCATCCTGATAATCGGGGTGTGAGGAAATCATAATCCACAGACTAAGAATAAAAAAACAAGTAGACCTAAAGGTTGCACTCATGAAATGAAAACTTTAATTAAACAATTAACATTAACATTGTGAAATGGTGTATTTGCCCACACTGAAGTTATGTAATAGTCTCAATCATTTCTGTATTTCGTCACAAACTTGTAATTGAGTTTGACTGAGCTGCTTGTTCGCTAGCCTTCCAGGAAATGAACAAACTGCTTTGTTTCTGAGCTCCGTTGCCAATCCCAGAGTCCCATAGGCTGATAACAGCGCATAAAGCCTCTTTGAAGGGCCTGAAGTCCAAAAACAGCCCCCTCACTCACACAGCTATATGCATACTCACAAGCATGCCCTCACAACGCAACCCACCCACTCATCTACCCACTCACGCTCACAAACACACCCTTTTCTTCAGTCCCAAAATGATCATGTCGACCAGCTAACATATCTGCAGTAAATGTGGCAGTAAAACCATTTCCTTGTGTGTTGCGGCCCCCCCACACCCCCCAGATTCCTACACAGCGAAGGAGCACAGAGGGCTGCCTGTGCACGGCAGGTTGCTATTTATACCCTCACTGTGGGGGACAGATCGAGGGCGAGGTGGGGGAACACAACCACTGGAGGCTTTTCAGTTACAAGAATAACTGCCAGCATGTACGAATGCTGAAAGTCACAGACACATAAATGTGCTAATGCACTGGAGCACACATAAACACACACAGACAGAGTAGTGTGCTCTTAAAGTTCATGAAATGTTAATAAGATTCTGTCCAAGGTGTCCAGAGAGGAGCAGAAGGCCTTTAATACATCAATGCTAAAGTAGCAATTCATTATTGGACTCACAGGAAGGAAAGAAATGCCGTAATAACTTTGTATGCTGTTTTCAAGTAGATTTTCCAATGTAAGAGATGTACAGCAAATATAAATAGAGGGACACTCCTAAGATGGATTTACTGAGAAGATGACGGTTAATCTAGAGTCTGATGAACCTTCTATGTGTCGAGTTTTATTAGTCTATCTGGGGGGGGGTGTTTGTAGTCAGCAAATATTCAGCACTTCGGTGTTTTTGAGCGTTGAATAGTGTCACAGATTAGTCTGACAGATTGCAAGTTTTGGTACATTTTGGTTAAATACTTACTGGACCAGTTTTCAGAATCTGTCAAAACTCAGGATTTATTTAATCTACCACAGCAATTTCAAAAGATAAATATATCATTAGCATTTCTTTAAAACGTTGAGAATCAGATTGAAAAAGATTTGTTCAAATACTGAAATAACTTCTTTCTAACCTGTTTAACCTGTATGTCTCACAGCAAAGTGTTTATCACTGAAAAGCTCAATCCTAAATATGCTCTAGAAAGACATGCTTGTGATGGTAGCACTGAAAAACCAAGCAGGGATGTAAAATATAAAAAATAATTTTTGAGGTGTATCCACCCCAGCCTGAGTAAAGGCCTTCCAGGGTCAGCGCCTGAAAATGTGTTGAAAGGAAACCAACAGAGTCAAAATGCCTTAGTAGCTGGAACTACAACTGTGAAAGTTAAACTTGTAAGCAGGTATTTAAATGGGATTTTCTGTAAGTCTGCCAGCAAGGGATCCTCCAGCCAAACTGAAAACAACACATCACAACAGAGTTGCAGGTAGAGATAATCATTTCATTTCAGTAAGAAATGAAAGAAGGCAGCAGAGTGCAAGAGGACCGTTATGGGAGTGTGCCACACACTGGGGGTGGGAGGTGACAGGTGTGAGAATAAAGTTAGGGGAATGCTTGCTTTAAAGACCGTCAGGCAGTGCAAAAAACAAATATGAAAGGAATGTATTGCAGACGGTATCTCTGAGATAGAATAACTCTTTTTAATGGACATTTACTTTTCACTAAAGAATGCTAACTATAGGTCTACTGTATTAAATAGGAGAAAAAGTATTTTAGTCCAAAATACTCCAAACAGAAATTTGAAATTTGTGACACAAGAACAATTTAAATAAACTCTGTTAATAGTGCAATGTTAAAATGTAAATATTCACAGTAAAAAAAAGACATTTTAAGTTGCTAAATTATTACATTTCAACATTTTAACAGAAGTAATAACTTACAGGGATCCCTCATTATTATGTAGAATTTCCAAACCCTAGCAGAAGAATGAGGTCATTTTGAATGCGCTGGATAAGTTCGACTCTGCTACCCTCTAGTGGCACACTATGTATTACAGGACGTTAACAGGGGTTATTATTATGCGTATTTGAGTTATGGATGGGTTTCATGGTTCATATTCATAGCAACTCACTGGTAGATTGAGCTTAGTGTACTTTATTATTAAGTGACTGAAAGTGTCATGTGAAACATGAACATGCTTTAACCTTTATTTGCATTTTGTCATGTTACAGCCAGAACCTTCACTGTGTTTTATTAGAATTTTATACAGCAGACTAATACAGCATATGCTTAATTTTGTGAGGAAAATAATGCATGTTAGATTTTTTGTAGCTTTTGTGTGCAGCCTTCTTGATTGAGGTTAACGTGACTGTTTACGAAAACTGACAGATTTGGGAAGGAGAGCAACACCAAAGAGATGTATGGCAACCCTGGAAGAGCTGCAGAGATCGATACCTCAGGTAGAGGGGTGGCAAGATGAAAGATATTGTTAAAAGATAGCTAAAAGTCCCTTTTGAAACTGGCGTAAGCCGTTCAGGGTCACAACAAATAGGTAAAAGAAGGTTCTCTGGTTAGTTTAGACACAAAAGTGAACCTTTTGGCCTGCATACAAATTCCTGATTGTGATGTAAAACCAACCATCTCTTAAAATATGGTGGTGACAAAATCATGCTGGGGGGGGGGGTGCCTGTCTTCACCAAGGACTGGGAGCTGGCAAGAGTTGAAGGAAAGATGGATGGAGCTAAAAATAGATTTGAAAATTAATGTGCACAAAATCCTTTCGGACTGGTATTTGAATTTGAGCTTTCATGCAGAAAAAAAAAATTTACGGGGAAAAAATGTCCGTGAAAGTTCCTACCCCTGAATATTTATAATTTAACTCTGCTTCGAGCACAATAAAAAAATATTGAGAAAGAAAAATGACGCTTATTTTTATTTACCTGTCGTGCATCCTCTTCATCCATCCTACTGGCAGAGTCAGGTCTTGCCTTGTTGATGGAGGTCATTTGCCAGTCAGCTGCTGCACCATGAGACAGGACCTCTGGTCTCTTCCTCAGAAACTTCCTGTTCTTGTTCAAGCTCCTACGATGGCGACTGACCAGAAATTTCTTATATTGTAGAGTTCCAGGAAATACATCAACATCATCATCTTCACTCGCTTCTTTAGAAGTGGAGGAGGAAGACGAGGACTCCCTGCCATCAGAGCTTTCACTCACAGCAGCCAGATGGCTGCCTTCATGATCACAAAAAACAATAGCGCTCGGTTTGTGTTTTACTACTCGAAGCACGTCCAGTGAAGTGTCCTCTGATGAGTTGATGCACTCAGACAGATGGTTGTCACAGGACGTGCCCAGGAGTGGTGAACAGCCAGAAGGGATCTCAGCAGGATGGGGCATCACTGTGGGGCGCTCTTCCTGCTGCTCAGCTGCTGCAGCTCCTCTCCATTTTACATTCTGTTCTGAATATGAACACTCACTCTGAGCAGCATCTCCACCATCAGTATCAGTCACCTCTAGACATACAGTGTGAGCAGCGCCAGTAGGTATGTCTGGGTAACTATCCTTAATGTGGCTGGCCGCAGGATCCAGAGTTGTATTGAAAAGAGAAGCAGGCCCAGACATGGCTCTCAGTTAGCTGTTGGAGTTTGAGGGGGGGGACTTGTCCTTGAAGTTAACTTAGAATGATATCCCCAGCCTGGAGGTAAATGTATGTCTATGAGACTGCTCTTGAGCAGGAGGTGCAACCCCTAGACTTTTAAGCAGCACTGCCGATCATCCCGCTATCAATGTAATGTCGCCCTTTTGAAGGAGAGTGTGATGAGTAGAAACAGGTGAAGCGGCTGAACTTTTATCAACAGTTTTGCTCGGACCTCATTTAATCCCCTCCCCAAACCCTTTGGGTTCCTGCACAGAGGAGAATAAAAGACTGAGATTGACACAAACTCACTCTTTCTCACATGTTCTTATATGTGCAAATAATAAATAATATACAGTAAGTAAAGTTTTATAAGGTCACAGAAGCCTGGATTTACAAAGACTGAAAAACTTCAGATCCCCAGCCAAAATGACTAAGATAAACTCCCTAGTTATACCCAACATTCTTATAGCATAGCAATGACTGAATTTATGTCTTATTTTTAAATACAACCTAGTCAGAATTCAACCCATACATTTTAATATTTGCAAATGGTCCTGAAATTAAATTTTAACAACCACAGTCATGGACACATTTACTCACATCTTACAATGACCTTTTAAACTAATCTTGTATGTCACAATATCACAGTCACAGATTGAATCTTTAATTTAAGTGCATTTATTTAGAAATAAAAGAAAGAAATAATCCCACATTCAATTTAATTCAATATAAAAAAAAATTCCTGAGGGAAATTTAATGTTTTTGTAGCTCATTATACAACGTTCTCAAAGTTTTGCTGTAGATGCTGGGAGCTGTGGGCAGGAAGGATCTATTAAGGCCAACATTTAAAAAAATCCAATATCAAGTCATTTTGTTGATATTAACACTTTTGGTTGTTGTTTTTTTGTTTCTTTTTTGTTAAACTGATTGTAGAAACTAATTCACTTCAGACTAATTCTATACCTCCTTCACTGGATCCTCACCAACTTTCAACTAGATTTGAACTGTGATTTTGAAATAAAACATGCCCAAAAAAGCCAATAGCAGTCTGTATTAGAGCGGTTATGAAGAAAACTGACTAAAGAAACTCTGGCGTTACATACCGGCTCTTAAAAGTCATTTCTTGACACTACAGTTAAGCAATAATTTGGATTATGATTTAATTATAAATGCAATTATATTTTCTCTTTGGCCTGGTTGCTTTGGAGTTTTCGATTTTCTAATGACGAATGACATTTCAATGTGGCAAAACGTAAAAACAGAATAAATCTGTGAGTGGGAGACCTGTTTCACAATTAGATGCACTATTTCAGGACAAACTCATAATTTCTTTACTCCCATACACACTTTGTAGGCTGAATGTAATCTTTGGATTAAATGCATAATGGCAGAAAAGATTGCTTTCACAATCCCAGCAGTCAGAAATTTGTAACCCATTTTTTAACAAAGGCATTTTTTTCTCAAACACATTGTTTTTTCCTGGTCTGTTTTCTATTCTTGGCTGCGGCCATCACACCCTTTCCTTGCCTGTGTTTATGGATTATTTTGCTTTCCAAGCAAAAAGTATTAAAATCAAAGTCACAATCTTGAAAAGACGACCCCAAGAAATTGGATACTATTGCAGCACAAGTAATACGCGGTATACAAAACCTATGCAGAGACACGTGTCATAATAAACGTCTCAGTCAGTATGTTGAAATGGTGCAGTGTAAAGTACCTGGTGTGCACAAGCGTTTTATAGATTTTAGCTCCCAAGTTGAAATATTTAGAGCCCTGGATTTACTAAAAGTAAATCTTACATTTAGATTTGAACATACCATATTTTTACAGAAGCTGAAGACCTCTTCCACCACAACCGTCTGAAGTACGTGCAGCTAACAGATGTATCCAGTACAGACAGAAACAATTCAGAGATCGAGCTCATTTAGTTGCAAAGATGTAAAATACTAAAAGGGGAGGAGGGGGGAAAAAAAGACTGAGGAATGTGTTTCCCTCCTACATTACCTCAGTGAGAAGAGAGGCAGTTCCACAGGCAGGTGTTTTAACTGATGGTGTGTGTGTGTCCGTCCATAGAGAACGGCCTTTTTTCTTTTTTTGCGTGTGCCATATACAAGTATGCTCAACAAAGAAAAGAGAAATGACAATATGTCACGGCTAAAAACAGATCAGTAGGTTTCAGGTCCTTTCCCCTCTTTGTTGCACCTTTTCCTCTTTGCTGTGCAACATGGCTCAGGGCGACGGTTTTTTCACCTCACATGCACATTCCTCCACAAAGCATTAGGTAATGCTTGCAAATGTTTTGAACTCCTGACAATATATTCCACACCTCATGGTTTTAGGAGCAGTAACAGCAAGGTTTTTAAGAGTGGGTAAAACTCCTATGGTTTTTGCAGAGTTGTCGATGGACTGGAATTCTTCAGGTTTGCTAGAAAATAATGATTTTCAACATCTCTGAAGGAACCTCTCTGGTCAGGAGTGAAGACTTGTTTTTTGTACATTTCTGATGGAGATTCATCCACATGACAAGGCTTGTCCAATGAGAGAAGATCTGGACACAGAGGAAGAATACACTACTAACGAAATCGGGGTAACCAAAAGCTCTCGTAAAGATCTGCTAATGTAGAACTACACTTTATAATCCAAATAAAAAGCAGATTAACAATACTGAAGCTCAGGAAAAACTAAAGTGTAAAATATCAGGTATCACGTATAATGCTGTGACACTTCAAACACCTGGAAATGACTGTGCAAAGAAAGATTCTTCATACAGTGAAAAACATTGAAACAGCATCCTCTTCAGCAGATTGTCATACAATAATAGATTGTCCTCAGGGTTCTTCAAATATGCTGTAATACTGAATGCTACAGTAGATCTTTTCTATCCTTAGCCATCAGCATCTACAACAACTCTTGGAAGAAACCTATAATAGGAATTTGAACATTTAGTCAAGTATCTTTAAAAGGAGTTGAATATATATAAATCAGAAAAAAACCTAAGCTAGCTGGATGGATGGATGGATGGATGGATAGATGGATAGATAGATAGTCTGCAATCATAAAATAAACTTTCATGTGATAAAATACACAAAAACAACAGCATACAATGAAAAATAAAACTAAAGATAAACATCTCTGAAAAGGAGTCTCCCACTATCATTATATTCACTGCTTATTAAGCAAAGTAACTGAAGTTGGCACAAAGGATTGTTTATACCTATTTCTTTAAAATAGGGGTACTCTAAAATGTTAATTGGTCAATTGCAGAAGAACTAATCATGAGCTCAATGAATGATCCTTTCAAACACATCCAGATTTTCACAGCTTGTCACTGAGATGTTTCTGCTCCATTAATATAATTCAAGAATGTGTTTCAGTGCAAGCTACACTTACCTGCTCAGACATGCTACATATATAACATTCCTGTCAAAGAGAGGTATATTTACCTCAGCCAGGTGGAGGACAGGTAAAGAGGAGAGCAGGTTGTGGCCTTGAATAAATAACTACAAAGAATCAAACTGATTTGGAACAGTCTGTTAAACAATACAGACCAGATATGCAGAAAAAATGAAAGGGTTGTCAAATGTTCTCCAAATCAGTGTCTTGCATTGATATTTATTCATCTTGAACTTTTTTATAGATTCTTTATTTTATTTTGTGTGCATTTATTTAGATATTTGCATATGATAGACCAAATTGTTTCTAAATATAAAGTGTAAACATATGTCATGTTTAGCAGAGTAACGTTATGAGAGATATATATATATATATGCGTGTTTTCCTTCCACCTCACAATCGTTGGTAATCACAAAAAACACCCCAAAAAAAACACATGAAGAATGTCGGTTGTACAGGTAAAGAAAATGTGAGAACATTCAAGAGAAATGTACTATTTTGTAAGCTGTTGTGTGTAAGCTATGCTATCTTAAACATTTGTACCGATGACCCTGTCCGAAATGAAGATGTCAGATGAAAGTTTTGACAACAAGCATTTCATGCATTTGGGAAGATAAAGGCAGGGAGTGTGTGCCTTATAAACCTGGCAAACATTATTAACATGCTGTGCTGCGTAGAATGGGGGGAGCATATAATAACTGAATCACTAAACTTGAGACTTCTAGGATTTTAATGTGAAGGTTTTCATGTTTCCTTTTGTATGACCAAGATTAGGCCAGTCAATGTAAATGAATGAGCTGGAAAAATAATTTTAGTAAACCACTGATCACAAGGGTTGTTCCAACAAGGGTACCTCACGATTCGATTTGATTTCGATTTTGGGATTTTAGATTCTTCAATTCTTATGATTTTGGTTCGATTCGATTGTTGGTGCAACGATTCTTTGATTATGTACATTTTTTATGTTTTTTTTCCTTACAAGATTACAGATTGATTTTGTGTTTGTCTGCATTTGTAAATAACTTATCAATTAACTCAGTTCCTTTAAAACTACACTCAATAAGTAGATACATTTTTGTTTTTTTACATTTAACTACTTTTTAAAGACAAATTATATTTATTTTGACTGTATGACTTTTGTAAATATTTGCCCTTTGACCTACTTAACTTTGATCAGGGAATGCTCTACTTGCACGAGATTCCCCTCTATTGTTGGAAAACACTGAAAACAGTCAAGTTTTTGATTTAACGAGTTAATTAATTCAAGTGAACAAGATTTGTACCTCCATCAAATGCATTTAATAGAAACTTAATGATCTGGCATATCACACCTTTTCATGACGACATGGAAAGATTAGCTCAGTGTCGGTGCATTTTTTTTTTGTTTCCAATGCAGATTGTCTTACATTCCTTTATCTTATCAGATTGTATCATGGAAAAAATCCAGGCTGTCAAAATAAAAGGACTGGGTGGGAGCTGCTGTGTAACCATACAATTGTTTGCTTAGGCTACATATGGATGTTATTTTCAGAGATTGCTAGTTTTCAAGGAGAAATCTAATTGCGTGTGTGTGTGTATAGTAAAGATGATTTCTAAAAGGATTTTAAAGGCTAACAAAAGAAGAGAAATTGCACCTTCATAATTGTTGGTCAAAGTTTTTCACTTGAAGGGTTTTTCACAAAACGAATAAATTTTGATATTGCCTGTAATACATTGCAGATTGTAACATTTTGAACCATTTAAGTGAAGAGTAGTGAATCATTTGGTGAAGCAACGTGTTGGAAAGCCTAATTGGCTCATGGGGCTTCATTTTTCCCCCATCTGTAGAACCACTCCTTTAATGGAGGGTGTCTTGCTAATTGCCTATAATTTCCACCTGTTGTCTATTCCAGTTGCACAACAGCATGTCAAGAGTTTTTTCCTAAGTGGATGGTTTGATTTCACGCAAGTGTGATTAACTTGGAGCTACATTGTGTTGTTTAAGTTTTCCCTTTATCTTTTTTGAGCAGTGTATATTAAAAAAAACAGGATTTTAAAGGGCCAAAAAAAAAAAAAAAAAAAAGACAAATGGCACCTTTTGTCACAAAATTACATTTTTATGTGTGCATTATTACCTCTTTTAGGTGTTTGGGTCCTTTTATTCCAGGGATCTTTTAGTCAGATTGAAGCTTTTATGACTCATTTGTGTTCTGTATTTCAGATTAATGTGTTCGGCAGCTACTGAATTGTGTATTGTATTCAGTTAATTATCTGAGATGCACATTGTGATAACTTACTTCTGAAAACGAAATAAAGTCCATAAACCTTTAACTTAACTACTTACAGTATATCGAGCGGGCAGCAGCTGGACTATTTCTTCCCTTATAGACAAAAGTTTCAACGTTACACATTTTTGTCTCCTTCGAGGCTCCGTACCGCGACACAGGAAGTGAGGCAGCGCGGTTGGTTACGTTACGTTTGAGAGAACCATTTCGCGGGAGATTAGCTGTAAACAGGCTATCTGCACTCTTATCTTTTTTACAGTCTATGATCTGCACACGCAGGCGACAATATTTAAACTAAAGTGTTTGCACAATGAGTTTGTGGCTGGATAAATATCGACCGACGTCACTTGGAAAGTTGGACTATCACAAAGAACAAGCGGCTCAGCTGAAAAACCTGGTAAGAGCAGATAGCTGTTTATCTAGATGCTACGTGCTAATATAACAGGAGAAATATCGTATTCCAACTCTACCGAGTTACGCATATAAAATATTTTAATTTTACTATAACTTTTACTTTGGTTATGTTACCTAGAACTAAAACTCTCCATATATCACTCAGTTTAGAACGTCTTAAAGCTAGTTGACAGACTTATCCGTTCTGCATACCTCTTATTAGCGACACAGAATCCAACTGGTCAGACTACAGGTATTTTTAACGACAGGAAACTATGCGCTGAAACCAATCAGCTGGGAAAATATAGACAGGAATATAAACAGTTGCTTTAAAAGTTTCCTTCAGCTTTTATTTTACTACAGTATTTTTTTTATGTATTATATATTTTTTTCAAAATCCGGCTGTGAAACACCATATTTCATTACCAAGCAGTGGATGTTTTATGGTCAATGTACATTTCTTATTGGGGAAAACTCCTGAGTGGTTTATTCTTGGTAAATTATACCTTTTGATAAATTGGAACTATTTAGAAACTAATATTTGAAAGTCCAAATCTTTTAGTATATTTATATGTACATTTTTCGTTACCATTTCTATAGCAATCACTAACAAAAAAACGGTAATAAGTCACCTGTAGGTTATAAACCCAAGCCATACCCTGAATCTGTTCTGTGGGTGATACACCAGCATCCTTTCTGTAAGTTAATATAGTGGCGGGGTTACCAAAAGGAGCTAAACATTTTTATTTTGTAATCCATGTTCCAGGTACAATGTGGCGACTTTCCCCACCTTTTGGTTTACGGCCCATCGGGAGCTGGAAAGAAGACCCGCATCATGTGTTTGCTGAAAGAGCTTTATGGACCAGGGGTGGAGAAGCTCCGCATAGAGCATCAGACCATTGTGGTGAGTGAAGAATAAAACAAATCATAACATAAAAACACTAGACTCTGTAGTTTATGATGGCTTTAACACTTGCAGCTTAAATGTTTTCTCTTGTAATGTTTTTTTCTTTCTTTGAATTAAATTTATTTATTTAAAGTAAATGATTAAGTTCCTTGGAAATTACACTTTGACTTAATACTTCTACACAGTACAAGTAAGATAGTTGTAAGCATTCAGTTTGCCGTGTTAAACCACTGCACTGTTTTCTTATCCATAAAATCCTTATTTTTGGGCCAGTTTAAAAGGCAACCGTCACAGAAATGGGGTGAAAAACTTTTCTTACTGGTTGTTTGTGAAATGCTTTTCTAGAGCGTGTAATGCAGAACGTGCCGTTTCTCGTTCAGCATTTACTGAAACTATTCAAAATTTGTATGGGAACTTTTAAAATTCTCAGTATTCTTTACTTAATTCCCTTCTTGGATTAAAAAAGAAAAATACATTTTGGAGTTTGAATCGATTGAAATCTCAAAATCCTGATCATGTTTAGAGAGTCAATTGTGACTTATTTTAGATCTAGTGTTATAATATATAATCATGCAATCATTTGAAGAAATAATTCAACACATTTACCAATCTTCGAAGCTTTTCACTGTTCTCCCCAAATACTCAACATGCGGCAGTGCAGGTAAGCTGGGTAAAAGCACAGCAATCTCTTTCCTTTTTTGGCTACAGGCTCCATCAAAGAAGAAAATTGAGATCAGCACTATAGCCAGCAACTATCACTTAGAGGTCAACGCAAGGTAACATGCTTTAAGTTTCCTCCAGTTGACTTTTATTTTTTTTAAGTTGTACCAGTTGTTTAAATATGAAATTTGTAACATCTTTGCTGTTGTTCAGACGATATATAACACTGCATGAACCATTGTTTCTGTGTTGTACAGTGATGCGGGAAACCAGGACCGTGTAGTGATTCAGGAGCTGATTAAAACCGTGGCCCAATCCCAGCAAATCCAATCCAGCACTCAGAGAGAGTTCAAAGGTAGAGGAGACAAACGTTCCTTAGGGACAGCGCCACAAGTAAAGAGCTAATGGCATAAAGCCTCCTAAAACAGCCCGTCTTAAAGATTTTTTCTTTCTATCCAGTGGTGATGCTAACAGAGGTGGACAGACTCACTAAGGATGCTCAGCATGCTTTAAGGCGCACAATGGAAAAGTATATGGGTACCTGTCGTCTCATCCTCTGCTCGACATCCACCTCCAAAGTGATCGGGCCGATCCAGAGCCGATGTCTGGCTATCAGAGTTCCTCTGCCGAGCACGGAGGAGGTAAAAGCAAAACTTTATTAGAGTAGAATCCTGGAGGAAGGAGGTGAAGCTAAAGTGGGAGTTTTGTCTGTGAGAATTGAAGTTTATACCACGATTAGAAATGTTTAACCACCTTTAGCCCAAATAACTTGTATTTGTCTCTAGAGCTGTTCTGTTCTATTTTAGTGCACTCTTTACACTTAGTCGTGCGTGACCCACAAGTTTTATTCAAGCTTTAAACAATCACAGATTGTTTTGCATATTTTACCCAAGAATACTTTTGTTTAGAGACGTTCATGTGCTGCTCAGAGCATGGCATACGCAGGTGCCGTCGCTGGAAAGCCAGTAGAAATGATCAACCCTTCACGACCTTACCGCCTAGTTTTTGTGAATCTTTCTTATATTTGATGTTTGGTTTTCTCCTAACATCTCTATTTTGGTCTAAAAAAAACTGGTCCAGTGGTCCTGTATTTGACTCATGTAGCTTTGAAAACCTAAATTCTTCTACCAGATTTGTTTAAGGGGGAGGGGTTTAGTTTTTTTTTTGCCATTGATCTTTGCATCGTCTGGTTTTGGGATAGATGCTTTCCATTTGTCATCAGCCTCTTTATGGAAAACAGCATTCAGATAGGTCTGAAATATCCCTGTAACCCTTTTGATCACGATATGGAGCAAGAATCACTGTTGCCGATTCGTTTTCGTAGCGACACAGACGGAGAGACTTCAGGAAAAGGGCGTGCTTCAGATCTGATGCTGAAGATGGTATTTTCCGCTTCTGTGTTCCTCCTGTTCTGCAGGTGTGCAGCGTTCTGACGTCCATCTGTAAAAAGGAAGGTCTGCTGCTGCCGCCTGAGTTGGCCAAGCAGATCAGCGACAAGTCAGGGCGCAACCTCCGCAGAGCTCTTTTGATGTGCGAGGCGTGCAGAGTGCAGCAGTGAGTTTGCCAACGGGTCACAATGTAGAGCGTGTGTGTTTCACAGATGAAGTGAAGCGTACATGGCTTGTGGCGATCTTCTGCAGGTATCCATTCTCAGCAGAGCAGGACGTACCAGAGCCGGACTGGGAGGTCTACCTGAGAGAAACTGCGAATGCCATCGTCAGTCAGCAGAGTCCTCAGAGGTATGATGGAAAATGTGTGTGGGGGATGAGGAAGACCTGAGTCAGGCTGTAAGATATTTGATCCGTCCTACTCCTCTGTTTCAGGTTGTTGGAGGTTCGAGCGAGGCTGTACGAGCTGCTGACGCACTGCATCCCTCCTGATATCATCATAAAGGTCAAACCCCATTCCGCACCTACTTTATTTTCTCAGTATAGATTACGAAGCAGCTTTCTATCATTCTTAAATTAAAAAAGAAATCTATCCTCTGTTTTTATGTGACAGGGTCTAGTGGAAGAGCTGCTCCATAACTGTGATGGACAGCTAAAGACCGAGGTGGCCCACCTGGCTGCTTACTACGAGCACAGACTCCAGCTGGGGAGTAAAGCCATCTACCACCTGGAGGCGTTTATAGCCAAGTTTATGGCCATGTACAAGAAGTTTATGGAAGACGGCTTGGATGCGATGATGTTTTGAGCTTAAAGTGCGCTTAACTCAACTCACTTTGATGCAAGCTCAAGAGTGTTTGTGCCATAATTTAGGTTTATGTAATGATTTTTTGGTAACTTCATCAGCCCTGCCCACAGACTGTAAAACACAGTTTCTACGGAAAAATGTAAAACACAAGACGTTTGACGGAATCAGAGGGATGTGTTCTAATGTTCTGAATGATCACAATAAATCACTTGGTTAACATGTAAAGTATTCATCTCTGAGTGTTGCAAGTAAAACATAATAAAACTTGAGCCTGACGTTCAGCCTTGGTTACAGTTTTACTAAGAGCATTTCTTTATTCATAAGTGTCTATAATTCTTTAAGATGCTGCCTAAATAACCAATAAATTAAAATTTAAGGCAAATAAGTGCCAAAAGCGTAACAAATAGACATAAGCCAGGTAATTGACCTGTATCAAGGTATCCACTCCCTTCAAAAAAAAGAGTCATGGCATGAAAGCACCACACAATCACCCATATGTTAGAGAAACATGGTTTTGAAGTTAAACTTGGGAAGCTACAGGTAACTAGTCCTCTAAGAAAGCCGCAAAAAGTCCTGTGTAGTATGTTACAAGTTTTAAAGGGGACAGGACACGTGAAGGAAGTTGCTTGGATCTGATGAGACCAAAATCAAGTGTTTGACCCAAAGGCTACGAGTCTCTACAGTGAAACATGGTGGTGGAATCATCATGCTGTAGGAATGCTTTTCTATTGGCTAACATCAGCTCGTTAGACTTGTGTTGCTCTACAAAGCCAATTAGCAAAAAGCCTTAATGCCCTGCTCGATACTACACCTTATTGGGTGTTAATTCCATTTTTTATGCATTTCTTCCTTAACATATACAGAAATTGTCATACATTACTTAATTGTATTATTTCAGCATGTGTATGAATTATTTTTCTGTTCCATAAAAAAAAAGCTATTACATTTTTGTGATACAATCTTGAAAAGTGATGTTTTTATCGATATGAGGATTATAATTATATAATTTATAAACCAAATCCTAACAGTCACAAAACAAGACAAAAAATACATCTTACAATTTTAAAATGAAGCAAACATTCACCCTTTAGTTTAGATGTCCAACACTGAGAATCAAATTTTTTTTATAAATTGATAGTTAGGCGTCACTTGTGTTGTAGATTCTTTAGAGGTAGAACTGATTTACAGTGCTGTGAAAAACTATTTGCCCCCTTCCTGATTTCTTATTCTTTTGTACGTCACACAAAATGTTTCAGATCGTCAAACACATTTAACTATCAGTCAAAGATAAGTAAAACACAAAATGCAGTTTTTAAATGATGGCTTTTATTATTTAGGGAGAAAATAAATCCAACCCTACATGGCCCTGTGTGAAAATGTAGTTGCCCCCTGAACCTAATAACCCCTAGCAGAGATGACTGCAATCAAGCGTTTGCTGTAACTTGCAACAAGTCTTTTACAGCGCTCTGGAGGAATTTTGGCCCACTCTTCTGTGCAGAATTGTTGTAACTCAGCTTTATTTGAGGGTTTTCCTTTTTAAGGTCATGCTATAGCATGTTGGTATGATGTTTTTCTGAAATGCTGTGTTACTTTTACGTCAGATGTAACAGGACATTTCCAAAAAGTTCAACTTTTGTCTCATCAGTCCACAAGGCATTTTCCCAAAAGTCTTGCCAATCATTGAGATGTTCTTTTTGCTTAACAGTGGTTTGCGTCTTGGAAATCTGCCATGCAGGCCGTTTTTGCCCAGTCTCTTTCTTATGGTGGAGTCGTGAACACTGACCTTAATTGAGGCAAGTGAGGCCTGCAGTTCTTTAGATGTTGTCCTGGGGTCTTTTGTGACCTCTCGGATGAGTTGTCTCTGCGCTCTTGGGGAAATTCTGTTCAGCCGGCCATTCCTGGGATGGTTCACCACTGTTCCATGTTTTTGCCATTTGTGGATAATGGCTCTCACTGTGGTTCGCTGGAGTCCCAAAGCTTTAGAAATGGCTTTATAAACTTAACCAGACTGACAGATCTTAATTACTTTTGTTCTCATTTGTTCCTGAATTTCTTTGGATCTTGCCATGATGTCTAGCTTTTGAGGTACTTTGGCCTACATCTCTGCGTCAGGCAGCTCCTATTTAAGTGAGTTCTTGATTGAAACAGGTGTGGCAGTAATTGAACTCAGGTGTGATGCTCCACTGTTAGGTTAGTTTTTTAACAAGGGGGGTATTCCTATTTAACACAGGACCATGTAGGTTTGCATTTTTTCTCTCCCTAAATAATAAAAGCCATCATTTAAAAACGGCATTTTGTTTTTACTTGTGTTATCTTTGACTAATGGTTAAATGTGTTTGATGATCAGAAACATTTTGTGTGACGAACATGCAAAGAATAAGAAATCAGGACTGGGGCAAATAGTTTTTCGCACCACTGTATAGTCGAACCTTTCTAATATAATTGTACAGAACCAACTAGAGCTGGTCTAATTTGGATTCTCCATGGTTCTGTGTTCGTCACCCTGAACATTCACATAACCTTTAATATTGCTTTAAACACCTAAAGGAAAGAGCTGACTTGGCCACATAAACTTCCTAACCAGACATTATAAATGAACTGAAACCAGCAGCACCGCCTACATCCATTCCTCAGTAATACTCCTTATGTCTCTTGGCAGTGTAGTAAATGATGAGGCCCAGCGTAATCAGCACACCTGAGCCCACTAGAGTCAGGAAGCCAACGACAGGCCCTCTGATGAGAACGTGGCATCCGGCGCAGGTCTGTGGGGGAGCGGGACACTGCTGCGGAGGAGCTCCTGGAATAGGGAAGCCGTTGTGCTGGATGATGTTGCGATAGTTGGAGAGAGAAGCCTTGACGATGACCTCTTCATGGACTTGACCGTAAAGGCCAAACCTGGGGTCTCTTTGGTCGTTCAGGGCATAGGCAAAGTAACCTTTCAGATTCACGCCATCCAGAGTAAATGCTGAGTGGGACAAGAAAGTATTCAGTATCTATTCTCATCATCCCGTATCATATAGAAATAGTATGAGGCAGTGTGGATGTGGGTGCCACCTTGTGGCTACTGAGTACTAGGATCATAGTTTAAGAACATGCCCGTGGTTTGCAGAACAATTAAACTGTTTCATGTGTGACATATCAAGACAAAGTAGCACATCACTGGCAAAGGAATGAAAATGTTTCATGGCTCTTTTTTTGTATGAATGAAATTTGCAAAAAGTGTTTTGTATTTGTATTGAACACCTTTTTATCAGATATCCCCAAATAAAATCCAGTGTGACCAAAAGTCACTGAAACTAGGGATGTAAGAAAATACTGATACACTGACATATTGTGATATTTTTTTGTCATGATATTGCATCGATATTCAAAAGCAGTATATAGAATTTTGTTTAAATTTTATTTTCTATAATCTGAATGGAAGCATTAATGAAGACAGTAATTTTTGGAGTAAAATAAAAGTTTGGCCGCTTGTTTGTGGCTATTTTCACCTTCTTGGTTCCAGTGGATCAACTGGATCTAGTAATAAAACTGGATGTTATGCATGAAACAGGTTGGAGTATTAGAATGCTGCGACAGTTTTTCAACAGGTAATTTCAGTTTTAAATATTGCAATACATAATCTTACTCATAGTATCAGAATAAATTCCCCAGTATTGTGGCACATATCATATCACCACATTCTTGCCAATACACTTCTATTCATTGAATAGATTTAAGTTGTTTGATATAATCTCATAATAAATAGTTATAATAATAATAGAGTTGTTTTGTGAAGACCTCGGACCTTTGAGAGCAAACAGCAGCATGAATACCAAGGAACACAGAGAAGGGGTCAGAGAGAAAACATTAAAGTAGTATTAGCTAATAAAACATACTCTTACCATCTCAAAGAGCACTGTTTAAAAGATTATTGCACAGCTGCAGAGCTATCAAGACAGTCCACCTAAACTGGCAGAATGGGTAAGGAGAACTTTGCAGTCAAGACACGGTAACTCTGTGTCTTGTAATGGTCCGTTCACAACACCCCAACAACATCAGCGTCAAAAGCGGTAAGATTACACGTATAGTCTATGGTTGAGGCCGTCACGGGCGTTCAGTCTCTGCGGCGCTTTGTGTGCATTTTACCGTGTCAATTTTTGAAACTTTTCCTGCGTTTCAAGCGTCAAAGCGGCAAAACCCAACAATGCAGAAGTTCAGCTAGTTCAGCTTTTGACGCTCAGAGCGTCAACCAATCGGACGTAATCAGCTGTAGTGACGTCGCCCGACATCAACGTTGTCTAGCCAGCCATGATCCGCTACTCTTTAAAACATCCGCCAGGGAAAGGCTCGCCCAGGTGCTTTGCGAGCTTCAGCCTAGAAATGTATAGGCGTCGGATTGTATTGCCAAGAAGAAAACCATTGTTGAAAATGCAGTCAGAAGTAGTTCTGTTTACAGTTTGCTCAAAGCCATTTAGGCAACTTAGTGAACATGGAATAAGGATTTCTGATAAATTTATATGGGGGGGGGACTAAGTTCAAATGGTGAAGCACAGTAGAGAAGGCATCATGCTATGGAGATGCTTTTCTCAGCAGGACTAAAGAAGGCAGTCAAGGTGGATGAAAAAAAATTGATAGAGCAACATATGTTGGCAATCCTGGAAAAGACACACACACACACACGCACACAAAGACTTGTAGCTTTAACTCCAGCAGAATGTAGTTCTAAAAGTTTTAAATCAGGAGGGCAGAGTTTTATTTTCCATCCATGTTGCAATTGTGCAGTACTTTGTGTTTTGTCTATCACATACATTAAAGATGGCAGTTATGAGCAAAGAAAATGTAAAAGATGAAACCTTTTGTATGGGACTATAACTAACTAAATATTGAGCAGCTGGGACTCCTCAAAAGCACAAAGGCTATGTTGTTTTTTGTGTTTACATGAACATACTCTTAAGTCAGGTGATCACGGTCAGTAAAATTCTCATTGAATTATACATTTCTAACGAGGCCAATAAAGGAAAAAAAGTAACTTTTTTCAAGGTCAGAACTCTTGCAAAATAAATTTGCTAGTTAAAAATCACTGAATTAGTCCTACCTTTTAGTGCCTCATTAATGTAGTTGTAGAGGTAATAAACTCGCAGGGAGTCTTTGAAACGGGCTGGGTCTTCCTGGACACCATTAGCCATTATATAGATGGGGACATCACTGTAGTGTTGCTTTACCTTCACACAGGAGGAATCATTGTAACAATCAAACAGCTCTTTATTTGAACATTGGTATTTTCTGCGTATCAAGACAAAGCTAGAAACAAAGCCTCCAGTGTTACCCAGTTTAGCGCTTTCCTCAGGCCCCAGGGCACGACGGGCCTGGGTGACATGATCCATGTTGTGTCTATCATGTGCTGGACCTCAAGCATCTCTGTGTAGGTGTATCTGCTCACATGGAGGTCACACAAAAAAACAGGTTTTAGTTTTATTGATAGCTGTAAGGTGTTACTTTAGGTTTGTTAAGTGTGCTTGTGTTGGAGAGGATGCAAATAATAGGAGAAGAAAAATGGTTTTAACTCACGAGTCTTCCTTGGCATGAGTCACAAGCTTGGTACTGAAGTGACTCATAGCAAAAAAGTCAAATGTGCCTCTGACCAGCTGTCTGTCCTCCTCATTGAAAACAGGCAATCTGTGAAAAAAAAAAAGAGTTAAAGAGACATGAGTGCTACCAGTAGATTGCTGAAATTGATTTTTAAATATGTGTTTCTTTGGTTTCTATACTATGACTGGAAACGATTCAAACAGTTAAATAAATTAACTTAAAAGCAGTATTAAGCAACCAGTGTGGGAGGGGCAGCACTGTGCTACTCTATCCGGTCATCATCACTCTGTTGCTAAAAAGGTGAAGATGAATAAATAAGTTGTTGGGTTTTTTTGTTTTTTTTCTCCCCCCTCTTACTGAAGAGAGTTGAGCTGTCGCAGCCAGCTCCTCATTCCCACAGGATAATCGCCACTGCCAAAGATTGGCTCGGCCAACCAGCCAACGTAGAAATCTAGAACCCTTTTAGCCGGCTCCACGTCCTCTCGGCTGAAGGAGAACGCCGGCTCCACCCAGTCCATGTGCAGAGCCAGAGACACCTAGGACAATAGGAACCATTGTGGTACGCATGTACATCTGACACCACCTCCTACACAGTCACAAGACTACAGCCCGGCTGTTTCTCTAAAAGTGAATAAATTCATCAGATACATTTAGAGCATTAAAAGATTAGTAATTCATCATATTCATAAGCGTTTTACTGACCTGTCCCCCTTGTGCATGTCTAAACTCAAGGTCGTACGCGTGCCAGGCCAGAGCATGAGCCCGCAGCATCTGGTGGCCCTCCTGATAGCTCACCATCTCATCATTGGGTTCATTCAGGGTGATCCACATCTTTACGTGGGCCCCCAGTTTTCTGTAACAGAGCCTGGCATAGTCGGCAAAGGCCTGTGGGGTCTTTCTGAGGAAAAAAATATGGTATTAAACAATAACTACGGCTGTTTTGAAAAAAGCTACAAATTGATTCTGAATGGATTCTTATAACAATTGTAAGTATCAAATTGATTCACAAGTTCAAAAATCTTTTTTTACAGGCAGGATTTTTATAGAAATTAAAAATCCAGACGTCTGTTTTAAGGCTTAGTTCTGAAAGTGTTAATAATTTTTTTTTCCTTGTAAACTGTCACCCAGTGTTAAGGTGTTAAGTCATTGAATTACAGACATATAATTAAGGTAACAGCTCAAAAAAGACCATTCTAATAGCACTGACCCATATCTACTGTATATCGAACTGAATCAGATTAATTCGGATCGAATCGGATCGAATCGGATCGTGATAATTAATTCTAATTCTTGCTAATCGGAATCGAATCGATTCTTGACATTTGAATCGAAACCCAGTCCTAGTATTAACACTGTAAAATAATACAAGTACATTTTTAACTGGAACATAGCAAGTCAACAGTTTGTCGTTTCATATTATCATTAATGCTTCATGTGCAATCTTAAAAATTCTGTAGAAGTATAGATTTAGATGAATTAATCTATTGCTTAACAATCCTCCATCCAGCCACCATGATCCCTGAAAGCGTAGGTCAGGCTTCTGTCAGTTGGAGTCGCTCCCTGCGTGCGTAAATTATCAGTAGTTTAAACAGCATGACCGCACGGGTTTAGGATGATATTAAGCCTAACGATCAAGGTCTGTGTTACTGTAGCATTCATTATTGCAAGCCAATGAGCAATGGTGTGATGTTTTTAAAATATCCACAAGGAAAGAACTGGCAACGTGTCTCACCTGTTGAGCCACCTGTTGGCAGTGTCGAGCGGGGTAGGCAGGCTGCTGCGCTGGCGCGTGTGGTGCCAGAGGGTGACCACCGGCGTGACATTGGCCTGCACCAGCTGGCGGGTGAAGCAGCGGTAATATCCCAGCAGGGTGGTGTTGGGATAAGCCACGTCACCTGTAGGCACCAGAGCAGACCAGTTGAGGGAAAAGTGGAAGTGGTTAACCCCGACCTGCCTGATTTCATCCACCTAAAAAAAAAAGGCAGGAAGAAAAACGGAAAAAACAGTTAAGTGGATACAGCTTATATATCTTTTTTTTATTAATGTTAGTACGATTTTGTCAAATCCAAACAATTACCAATATTAATACTAAACACTGTGAAAAGAAATAAAGATGAAATCTGCTCTCCCAGCAGGACATTCAAACTAATATAGTAATGTAATTTTTGTAACTTTCGACACAGTTACTTTAGGATGAAAAATATAAATCTAAAATAGATCCAAAACTCTGTATCCACTTCTGAGCTTAAAGCCGGGCTGCAGGGAGATGTTTGGCAAGCTGACCTGTTGTCGGACGGTGGCGTAATCGGCACAATGCCTTGCTCGGTGTAACGGCGGTGTGCTCAAGCCCTCCAGCTTGATAAGCTCTCCGTTGTTGGAGATGTTCCACAGGTAAACATTGGGGTCTGCAAACTGGGTAGGAGTGGTCTCCACCTGTGACACAAGTGCAAATAAACAGTTGTAGAGACACACACATGCTTACACTCGGGTAATACACACAACTGCAAATAAAGGCCAAATGGGACAAATCGATGGCAGGCAGCTGGTCCAGCACTGCTTAGCAAGGCAACCAAAATAGGAGCTTAGGTGGTTTATCATTAAGAGAGGATCAGATGTTTTTTCTTTTTTTTCCTGCAACTCAGCTGGACTTTAAACGATGACAACTGCATGCTAAAAAACAAAAAGATTTATCACTGCATAGAGAGGGACAGATTTAAATCCTTTTGTAGTGTAAAAATAAAATATTTCCGCTTAGCTGAAAGGATTGCAACAGGACAATGTACAAAAAAGGTGGATTTACAGTAAAATGCATTTCTTTTGTACACTTACAATATTTGAGCTTTACCTAAAATTAGATCCACAGGGAATCTTTAACCCAAATTAAGAGAGAAAAGTTAATATTTCATTGAAGTTCCATGTCTCAGGAAGTGTTTTAGCTGTGCTTTCTTATTAATGTGACCTCTGAACACTGTGCGAATCCTTCCCCCTGCATCCTCATAAAACACACCTGGATGGAGTTGGCAGATACACCCCACGCAAAATCGCATGTAAACATTCCTTGCGCTGGTCTGTTCTCTGGAAGTTCAGGGAATCCATTCTTATGGATGACGTTTCTGTAGGAATGGTGACAAAAATCAGGCTAATGAAAAGTTGCACTTTTAATTGGTGGTTGCATTTATCAAAGGTGGAAATACCCTTATTTGTAGCTTGCACTATGTTTATTTACTCACCCAGAGAAGCTAGGAGCCACTTGGAGACCTTCCGGAGAAGTTTATGTCCATCGGCGATCAGCGTATATCTATAGTTGTTGGTGCAGCCAAAGTGCAGCCTCTAAATAAGGCATTATCTTACACAAAACTCATCTGATTTCACCAACGTTTTGTTATGTATCGCTAGCACTATTCCTCTGTGAGTTCAGAGTGTCTCGGAGGTGCTGCGTTGGATTAAATCGGGGTTTTACAGGCTTTAATCCAACAACACTAACACGCAATTTCAATTTCAACTACGGCATTGCAGTTGTAGTCTGAGCAAGGCTTTCATTTTGTTCTTGACAGCAGTCGGTTTGACAAAACTTGCTACTGCAAACATCAATATGTTTCGTGTTCGTGTGTTTCCAAATTGCACAAACAAAATGACCAAGTGAACGAAGTTCAGCTTCCACAGGCTCCCTTTCAGTCCTGCTCAGACTACAGCTGCCATGGCAGATGGCTGTGAGGTCATTGAAATCACCGGCTAGTGTAAATTGGAATCGGTTGGATTAAAAGTCTGTAAGAACCCCAGGTGACAATAACAAAGAGCCTCTGAGACACACTGAACTTAACAGGGAATAGGGTTGGCAATTCATAACAAAACATAGGTGAAATGAAGGAGTTTTGTGGCAGATAATGCTTTATTTAGAGGCTGCATGTCTGTTGCTCTATTAACTCTCATTATATGGAGATATGCTGATCGCCAGTGGATATAACCTTCTCCCATAGGACTCCAAGTGGCACCAAACTTGTCTGGGTAAGTAAAGGAACATAATGCATGCTAAAAATAAGTTCCAAGTTTAAAAAAAAAATAGTACTTTCCCTTGAAGGGAAAATAACTGTTCAAGCTACTCTGGCCCTGTGTGTTGAATTGACTGTTATTTTATCAGCTTATTAGAAAACAAACAGCCTGTCTGGCAACATGAAGCAGGTTAAAAGAGCTTGAAAAGCAACCGATTAGAAAACAACATAAAGAAATGTAAGAACAGATGAGAAACAAAGTCACTGAAATCTATCCATCTGGAAAGGGTTCATGTGGCAAAATGACTCTAGAACCACATCAACGGTTCATCCAGGAGGTAGCAAAAGAACCTAGAGAAACATCCAATACACTGCAGGTCTTCCTTGTCTCAGATCAGTTCTGAGTTCAAGATTCAACGAGGCATCCAAGGAAGGCTGCATGGTGAAAACCACAGCTGACCAAAAAGAACACAAAGAGCATCACAAATTTACCAAACAAACGTCTTGATGATCGTCAGTAATTTGGGGGAAATATAATTTGATCTGACTGATGACAGTTGAGTATTATGGAAGGTGTGTGTCCCGCTACATCTGCTGTAAAACTACCACAACATTTCAGAAAAAGAGCGTCACACCGACAATTTAACATGGTGGTGGTATTGTGATGGTCTTGGGCTGCTCTGATGCTTCAGCACTGGACGACTTGCACAAACTGATGGAACCATGATGCTCAAAGTCACTTGGGTTATACAGCAGGATAATGATCTTGAACACATCAACCAGCTATCAATTTGGGGGTTTTTGTATGGCCTAGTCAAAGTCCAAACTTCAATCCTTCTTTACAAAACTGGGGTATGACCTTAAATGGGTTATTTTTGTACTATTAAAATGTGTTCAGTTTGATGAAGCATTTAAATGTGACAAAAAAAGCAAAAATTGCATTTTTTTAAACCAGATATGAGAGCATCTATCCAACACCTTAAGGACATACTGAATAATATATAATTTTTTTTTAATTCTTCATATGCACCCATGTATGAAGGCTACCTGTAAAAGGTGGCAGATGTCTTTGGCTCCCTCTTCATGTCAGGAGTGTTGAAGTCAACATAGTAGAGTCCACGGCGAATCCCATATTCTCTGTGCCACTCAAAGCCGTCGATAAGAGACCAGGCGGTGTACCCAATCACATTCACTCCATCTATGATGATTGCTGAGCAACAAACACAGACATGGAGACTATTTAGTTCACCATTAAATATGTAGGATAAAGGAAAAAAGTTTGTTTTCTTGCTCTTATCAGGACATGTGGACATGTGGACTTACATTTAAGCGCCTCTGCGATGAATCTCTTCAGGTAGTACATGTGTTTTGGGTCTTCGGTCTTGGTGTTCCCAAGGACGTACCTGTCTCAAATGCAGCTAGGTTCAACACTGCCAAAACAAAATGCATCCAAGCAGCCAAGTATTATCCTACAGAAATCAGAATATCCAGCATATAATCCAAACCTACCAACCACTCTGCACCACAAAGATGGGTGGTTTGTCATACTCTGCATTGACCCAGTAGAGAAGCATCCTCAAGTCCAGATCCTCGAGCTGCCCAAACTTCAGGCTGTCGTTGATGAGCTGAAAGCTCAGCGTTGCTCCGTGAGAGAGCGCAAAGAAGTCAGCTGTTCCTCTCACCTGCTCCCTCTCCTCCTGGGTGAAGGATGGCAGGCGTGAACCGAGCCTCTCCCTCATGCAGGAAGGGTAGTCTCCATCGGTGAAAAGCGGGCGGGCAAACCAGCCTATGACATGGTCCAGGGAGCACTGGCACTCTCTAAGGCTCTCCAGGCGGGTATGGCGGGGCTTGATCCAGTGAGAAGCCAGAGCCATGGAAAGCTTTCCCTGCTGCCGGGCCCGATAACTGCGATTGTAGAGGTGCCATGCAGCTGCATGAGCCTGGATAACATAGAAATATGTCCAATCAAGATGAAGACAGGAAACGTGCGGGACTTGAAACAGGGTTTTGATTGTAAAATAATAAAAAATAACATAACTACTGGAAGCAAGCAAACTGTGCCTCAGACAACATTCACACTCTTTTCTATTTTTTGGTATTTTATAACCAAAGACTCAAAGTCGAGTGTGTGGCTATGGGTGGGCCTGGGGGGACTTAGGCCCACCTAATAAATAACTTTTTTTAAAGAAATTAAAACGTATTATAGTTATTATTATGTTTTGTTTTTGAGTAGTACACTTAAAGTTCTTAATTAAACCAAAAATAATACTGTAGGTGACATGTCCAACTTTGCAACACTTGCTGTCATTGGCTGTTTTGAAAAACATGCCTTATGACCTCTCCAGACAAGTTAAAGCTAGCTGTGAAATTGCTTTGTGTAACCAAGTCTAGCATTGTAGATTTTAAATGTTCCTAGCTTAATCTATCCATCCATCATCTATTCAGCTTCTCCTCAAAGGTTTGCGGGGGACTTTCTCCAGGGCGAGAGCTCTAGCTCAATATTCCAGACTAATCCATTAAAGTACAGTTCCATGCATTAAAAATAATTCAACACCACAATAAATACAGCACAATTATTTGTTAAACATTTAGATTAGGGAGTTTTGTTTGAAACACTTTGCTACTGCATTTCCCATAGTGCCTTGGAAAAGGCTCACCAACCGTTCATCTCACAGAGCCCAGATGATCACGCCCTGTTTGTCTTTCAGTGCAACTTCTGCTTAGCCAAAATAGCCCAAATTAAGAGCTTCAAAATGTTATTTTATCTACACTGAACCGCCCTGATTTTAGGCCTAAGCATTGGTTATCTGACAGTGGTTGTGGTTATACTTAGAGTTTCACGATCAGCACACGACTGCTGCTGATCTGATGCGACATAGAATAACCAGTACATTGTCTGGTGTTGTGACTGAAGCTTAATAAAGCAGAACTACCTCCTAAAAATAACTGAGCTACCTGTGTTAGAGTACAGCTATATTATCTTTTATTTTGCCTGGATATTTTATTCTAAGCAGTTTCTTTTGAAGCAACTTTCGAACAGTGGAAGTAAAATTATTTCAATAATATTTATATGACCTACCTATTTTTACCCACCTAAAAAGCAGTTTCATGCTACGCCACTGCTCAAAGTCTGTCTCTTTACATGTGCATAAAAGATCTGGGTTCTCCTATAAGAGAACTATCAGGACTGCCTTACTGCCATGGCCGAGGTGGCAGTAACTGCGTAACAGTGTCCCCTATAGAGGATCTCTACAGCTCCTCCAGAGTTGCCAGCTTTTCTGATCAATACTCTCATTCACTTGTCAGTTTGTGTGAATAGTGATGTCCTAGGATTCCAGTTGTGCTGGAGCACTTTCCTTTTGTTGATGGATGAAAAGCTTTCTGTGAGTTGATCAAACCTGCTTTAAATTTCACACTTTCTATGAAAAATAAAGGGAGAAAAATACAGACGAGTAAATTTTTGTCAGATTTTTATAGTCCATATTAAACCTCAAACTGATCTGTTATTGCATCACATAAAATACCGGTGATATAAGTTAAAGTTTGTGGTTATAGCAGAATGAAACGTGAAAAAGTCAATGGGAATACATTTTTAGACCCTGAAGATCTGCAGCAGTGTAAGCCAAATACTTTAGAAAGTAACCCAGTCAAAAATAAGAGTTTATAAAAATATTGTGTTGGTTTTCAAAATCATTCATGTATCTATTAAGCAATGGGAATTAAACTGCAAGATTTACTGTAAAAGTAAAATCATCATGTTCCGACCTGAGGCAACGGAAAATATCTAGTGATCACTTCATCAACCTTTAATAAGACATTAAATTTGCGAACCCTTTTTCAGAATGATCTTTTATACCCCAGGCAAGTTTGTGCAAGGCTTTGAAGTGGCTCATTTAAAGTCCTGATATGATTTTATAAATAATCTGTGGAGGAACCTGAAGATTAGGTTGATGGAGGCCTTAACTCTTTAAAATACCATTGGAAACGGTCAAAAAGCTGGTCAGTAATTAGAAGGGTTTGATTGCTGTAATGCAGAGGGGTCCAAAGAGCGACTCATCCCGTTCTTATTGATGGGAATAGGCTACTCTTAAAAAGGTCTTGATCAAGAATTTAGACAGAAATGAATCCCCAAAACGTTGGACATTTATCCTAAGCCTTTTAATCAGACAAACGTGTAAACCCTTCAAAATGTGTTTTTTGAGCTCTAGAAAGATTAAGAGATCAATCTTTTACAACAAAAAACAGACTTTATTCTATTAGACATATTTTTGCAGGTAGAAAATTTTCATTCCTTTTTGTAAAATGACGTTTGGAAACTACTGCAGTAAGGCCAAGAAAGATGGCCATTGACTTAAGACAGATAGGTAGCCTATAACCTACATCATTTTAAAGTCATAGATGAAAACAATTTGGTTTTTATTTTAAAAATTTTAGACTTCTTTTACATTGTTTTATTCTTTTTATTAGATTTTATTAGATTTATGTCTAGTTCATATCAGAGGCAAAGTTCTTGGTGAAGTTAAAGCAGTTTAACATCAAAACCTGCCTGGGGGACAAATAATGTCGACCTAAAAAAGGTATATGCAAAATCTTAAATCATAATAACTTTTGGCAAACCTTGAGCAAGTTGTGCCCAACCCGAAACGGGAGGTCGGGGTCGTTCTTTATCCCGGGAGCGATCACCCCGGTCCCGTATCCGTGCTGCGCCACCACAAACGGGTTATCGATGGTGATCCAGTACTTAACGTCATCTCCGAACATATGGAAGCAGAAATCCGAATAGTCCTTGAAAATCTCCACCAGCTCCGGATTGCTCCAGCCGCCCAGGTTCTGCTGGAGCTGCTCGGGTAGGTCCCAGTGATAGAGGGTGACCACCGGCTGGACGCGGATTTCCTTCAGCCTCTTGATGAGGGTCCGGTAGTAGTTGGTGCCGATTTCATTGTAGCTTCCGCGCGTCCCGTTGGGGAAGATCCTGGACCAGGACAGTGAGAACCTGTAGTGGGTCACCCCGAGCTGGCGGATGGCTCGGATGTCTGTGTGGATGTTGTGGTAGCTGTCGCTGCCCACGTCCCCGGTGGCCATGCGGTTTCCGCCGCGCGTAAAGGTGTCCCAGATGGAGAGCCCCTTGCCGTCCTTCTCGAACGCGCCCTCAACCTGGTACGCCGCCGTCCCCACCGCCCATATAAAGTCACTGGGGAAGGTGTTGTAGAGGAAAGCCTTGTCCCCGGGGTAAGGCAGCTTACTGAAGCGGCCCCACGTCTTTAACCCAGCGTGGGGCTTTGCGGCTGCAGAGCTGAGGGCGAGAACTGTCAAAAGGTCGAAAAGCCCACTCATGATTCCTTGTGTTACCGACCTTCACCTCACCATGCTTTGAGAAGCCTAAGTAGAGCTCTGCGCGGAGCAGTTAGTCAGCTGTGAACTCCCGCATGCTTCTCCAAAACCTGTCAATTATTAGCCAGAGCACCTGACGCACGAAGGCCTAGAGGCACATTATGCCGCTGATGGGCCCAAATGATCAATGCGTTAGCAGGGTCACATCATTAATCATTAAAGGCTCTAATTTGATGTGTTTCTTCCGAAATTATCATTATTGTAAATAAATGCAATCATAATTTGACACAGAATGAAAGAGTCTCAGGTGAAGAGCCTTTCACCATCATAAACAGCACGATTATGTTCCAGCCTCAGCTGGCAGATTATCTCCTAACTGCAATCTAATGCAACAAAGAAACGTCATCTACATTTTTTCTCAGTAGTCCGAGTTCAGTTAGGTACGGTGGGGGTGAGGAACGGCAGTACGTGCACCCTGGTGCACCATGCTCACATAACTCCCTTATCTTCCCAAATATCAGCCGGTTGCTAAGAAACCCAGGCCTCTCCATCTGTACGCAGCATCTGAGGAACAGTGGGAGTCTGTTGGTGGATGTTTGCGTGAGAATCACAAAGCAGGTAAATTTCGTGGCTGACATGTAACTATAACAGATAGGTTGGTGCTCAGGTGGGTTCAAAGTGTGGCACATGCGTGCCATATGCAGACCTCAGAATGATGATGTGTGCCCTATACGACCAACATTCAAGAATACCACAAATTTGGTGCAGAAAAAAACACTTTATTCGTTTTTCTTTAGCTGTTATTTTAACTTTATTGTAAATAGGATCACAAGCACCCTGCAACATAACTTAAAAACAGAAATATTCTAACTTGGGTAAATACAGCAGGTATTTTCAAAGAAAGAGTGACCAAATTGTTCCTGTGAATGTAAAATAATAAAAAAAACCGGTTTGGATTTTTAAGTTTGTGTCTATCCTCATGAGGTGTTTGCAGCCTCAAATAAATTTCCCTACACACCTGTGCTGTATTTTTCCTCTGTAAAGAAAAGCATGACATGACCCTTCCCTGTGCATGTGCAACAAGATTTTCAGCTGCGGACTCATCGAACCATGGCTCCTTACCAGGCAGGGTACCTGCCCCTTTTCGCACTGGTACCCCAAGTACTTTTTTTCCAATAACTTTTTTTAGATGTCTGTACCCCTCAACCTAAAATTTAGATACATAAAATCATCTTGCTGCTGTCAGTCACATGATGGCCATCAACCAATGCTCATGTTCTGCCTCCACTCCTCAGCTGCTTTGCTTTGTGAGTGTGGCTGCCGGTAAGTAGGATGTACACAATAATAGAAGTTTAGATTACTATGTACACTGTCTTTTTTTCTTGTGGCAACGAGCATGTTGTGTGCGCACCCTGCAACTGTGTGACTAAACATGATTTCTCGTTTTACTATCAGAGCTGCCAATACTTGTCCCAAACCCATGCTTGAAGGGGCCCTCAGAACTGGGCCCTCCAACGATCAAATTATGGCCAAGAATATATCTTTTAATTAGGCCTGTTTGACAGAAGGGGTTTGGCCACAGATAAATATTCAGGTTTTCAGTTTTTTCAGGCTGCTTCAGGTCATAATAAATTGCTCAGTCTGCTACTGGCTGGTAGAAAAAAAGAAAAAAGAAAAAAAGCCTCTGTTGGTCCCTCAGCTCTGATTCAGGCAGTCTCCATCATCTTGATATGAAAAAACTACAACTTTCACCTGAGGAACAAACCCTAAAACACAGGTACAGCCTACTTTCGGTTCGCTATCCAGTGCCTAATCACCACAGCACACTGCATCTTGGTGGGAGGTGAGCGGCCCTAAACTAAATGAAGTTACTGCTACTGTAGACCCTCAACCAGAAAGCTTCATCCCATAGCCTTAGCAACTCACATTTAAAAATGTCACATTACCAGTCGCAAAAAAATAGCCAACTGTACCAACAATCTGGACCGCAGGAGGTATGGAAAGCCAGACGTATCGTAATTTAGAAAGTTCCAAAATTGATATTTCTACATGGGAACATTTCATTAAAAATTTAAATGCATTTGTCAAACAAATTAATCTATCCTGATCCAAAGAAAAATATTTTTTATTAATTTAAATTGTATTATTTTTACCTTGTGTGCTGAAGATACCATTAATTTATTTTATCTCGAATTAAAAAAATCGTAATCTCTCAGAGGTTCCTGCACTGCTATAGAAAAGTAGAGTTAGCCCCTCTGAACTGTGTTGATCTCTAAAGCTTCTGAGTTGCTGTGGAGGTTAACCAGACAGATATTAGGGCTTATTTAGTAAGACACAGTAGCATCTTAAATTATTCTATAATGTAGATATAACTCTTGTATAATCATCTGCAAGCTTTCATATGGTCTTTTTAATGTTTATGACCTTTGATCAACACAACCCAACAGCAGCATCTCAACAGTAACATTGAGCCTCATCCAATTAAAAAAATAGGCTAGTTTTTCTTTGTATGGTCCCCATCTGATGACATTTATTTTGTGATTGTCATTTAGATTCTTGATGAATATCAGTTATTGGTACAATATAACTTATGTTGTTGTAAGACAAAACTTAATCTATGTGTCCCTTTTTAACTCTCTCTAGAACTCTCTGCACACCTTGCGCACTTGCAACACAAATCTTAGAGCTGTAAACCGGACCTTTTACAGCTTCCTTCCTGTCTGAAATCCTGAAAAATATGCATGGATGCTTAACTCACAATTATACTCTATTTTATGTTAGCCATTTCAAACAAATCCCAATAAAATACACTGGATTGTTGGTGTGATTTGACAAAGTAAGGAAAACGTGTAAGAATAATTTCAGCAGGCATGACCATAGTGACATGTATACCATTTTGATTAAGTTCCTTAAATAATTGCTATAATAATTACTATGGATATTGGTTACAAAGGGGAAACATACAAAAAAAATGTTTTTTTGCAGTCTAAATTATTTTCTTAATTTCAAATGCAAATTAAAACATTAAACTAAATCAAAATTGAACTTAATTTCTGTTTAGGAAAAACATGTTTTCTAATCTCCCAAGTATGCAGTGTGTGTATTGTTTGCAGTGATTTCCAGCTCAGTGAAGGTGTAGAAAAAGAACTGTTATTTACTGCATTTACTCTGAAAGGCAACAGGATTACAGACTCCGTCACGGACCATGACCGTAAAAAGAACACGTACGTCTAGATGTTTTTTTTTTCCCCTCCATCAAGCCGAGGTGCATTGGAAAGTTACAAATTCAAGTAGAATTGCTTGCACAAGTGGTGAGGAGTACCAGGGGTTTTACAAACCAAGGTGAACATCATTGAGAGATGCCTAGCAGCCTGAGGGCAAGTGGTTATAGTGACAGGCGGTGAACCAGGGCGAATAACATAATCAGTAGCATAATTTGTCAATGCAGTGCTCAAAGCATAGCAGCTGCTGAATGTACCTGTTGGATGGGGAAAACATTAAACCTAGGATTTAACTAGAAAACAGAATCAAAAACATTTCAACTGAACTTTAAAAATATGACTAATTGTAATCGATCGTTAGATTTTAACCAAGTTTCCTAATTGTTTACTTAGATATTCTTAATTTGATATCCTCTTACGCATAGTTTTGCACTCAGTCTAACATGTTACATTTTTAATAGTTTTCCCGTATACTAGCAGGCCTAGACCAGGGATACACCAGTCTGTATGAAAAGCATATGCATAACTAACCCTGGCGCTTCCAAATAAAGGTTTAGTCTTCAACATTAAAGTCTCAATACTTTCTTAATGGAACTAAATCAGGCATGAAAAGCTTAGTTTCCCTTTAAAAACAAAAATGATTGTTTTCCATTGTCATATAAGCTGCAACAGGCATAATACATAATGTAAATATTTAGCCATTTTAATGGTACCATATTAAACATTGCAGTGTTTTGCTGTTAGCTAATTTTACAATTTAAGTTGATAATACCAGAGTTGCTGTTCTAGTTAAAACAACAGTAGTGCTTTTAACTTAAATACATTAACATTTTATTTATTGCTAGCATACCTAACAGTTAGCATATTTATGTACACAAACAACTATGCTAACTGGTGTTACCATAGTTGACTAAACTATTCAGCATGCCATTACAGTAGTAGGTAAAATGGTATTAGCCAATGCCTCAGTGCATAAAGCTTGAATAGCTAACCCAAACATAGAAAATATTTGCGATCCACAGTAACATTCTCATAGGCTATATTGAATTTTTAAATAAATATTGATTTTTATTTTTTATTAAGCTATTGATTAGATTTTTCAACTGTAGCTGGGCTGATGCATTTTGGGCCACTTCGGTTTCAAATATGGCTAACATTTAAAGGATTTTACCTAACCTACCTGACCCATTGTTATAGAAATTACATTTTCTTTCCTTTTACAATGTTTCTATTCATAATCTACAATCGCATCTCCTTAGTTTATACATTTCATGATCTTGTATCACTTATTGTTACTAAGACACTGGTTCTACATTATGTTGAAAATAACTGTAGAAAATGAGCTTAAATATAAAACCCAAAGCTTATCATTTGGCAAGTTTCTTGCAGTTCAATTTTGCTTTAACAATCATTTCAGAATACGCAAGGAGATAAACGACACCAAAACAAAAGAAAAACAATTCAAACATTTGAGGTTTTATGTAGAATCATATTGATACAACAGAGGATGTGACTGGGTGGATGTGAAGCCAAGTTAACCAGCAGTGACAAACACGACAACCATAGCTGCTCTTGACTTCCTTCTAGCAGTGGGAACGAATCTAAAAATTAAACACACACTACTATAACATCCAGAAGCAACTCTACATTTGGATCATTTTTTAAACTTTTTTTTATTATAGTATTTTGTCTGTGGTAAAAAAAAGAAGGAAGAAGTATTAATATACATAGCTGTAAACAAAAACATTTCATTAACAATAAAATGACAAATACAGTCAAAAAAAAATTTCAGGGATAATCTCAAATGTTTTTTTGTGTTGGTTTTTTTGTGTTGTTTTTTTTAAATAGCAGGAACAACGGGTGGTTTGATAAGCAATATTGTTTTAATGGGAACATTTTAATAACAGCAGGAAAGGTCTTGAAAGCATCCGCCCAGTCAGCATCAAAACACAACAACATAACATGAAACAGACAGAGAAGACTATTTACAAGTGATTTTTTTTCTTCTTTGCTTTCCTGTTAAAATGATTTCTAGCTAATATGGCAAACATCATCACAATGCGACACGAAGCAACGATCCATAGCTGACGATGCAGATGTTCTCATGTAGTGTGCACGTGGTATATGCAAGAGTGTACACGGGTGTAACAGTAGGAGCGTCGGCATATGAAAAGTTTAAAAAGTTTAATGTCCACATGTTCTTTCGTCGTCGACTTTAACCGAGACGTGTCGTGTTTCCCTCCCCCCACAGCTCATCTCCTTCGCCCAGCTGTCTTCTTGCGACCCTGAAGACGGGAAAAAAACCAAGATGAAAACGAAAGGTAGGAACTTCTTCCAAGTACTGAAACATGACCCAGAGGTTGGTGAAGTCAGTGTCTGAGCAAATACCCTGGGTGCAGGCTCATCTTCCTGCTCTTCCTCCTCCTCCTCCTCCTCTTCATCTTCTTCCTCAGAGTCGTCTTTAGCAACAGCAGCTTTCGATCGGCCTCCACGCCTGAAAAACGCCACAGACCAGACACACGATGAATTACGAAGTTTGAAATGTTTTGTCTCGCAGGAGAATTCATACCTTTTGATTTTTTTTCTTCACTTCAACATGTTACAAACAATTGTGATTTAATTCGATAGATCAACTCAAAGTAGCAGAATTGTGAAATGAAAAGAAGATGAAAGATCAAATCCCCTTTCCACTGATATTATTACAGAACACTAGTGATTGAGTAGAATCATGAAGGCCAAGGAACACAGCAGACAGGTCATGGAGAAAGTTGTGAAGTTTAAAGCAGGGTTGGATTATAAAACTTTATTCCAAGGTTTGGACGCCATCAATCTGACCTTTGTAGAAGAATAGCAAGAAGAAAACCTTAACAATTCTAGTTTGCAGTTTGATACCAGCCATGTAGAGACACTGAAGACTCCTCTCCACTGTAAAACATGGTGGTGGTGGCATTATGCCATGGGGAATGTTTTGTCAGTAGAGACAGATAAATTAAGAGTTGATGGGGAAGTAGACTGAGCTTGATAAAAAGGGGAATTCTGGAAGAAAACCTGTTGGGAGTCTGCAAGACAGTGGAAACTGGGGCAACTGTTTGCTTTCCAGCCAGAATTACAAATGTAATGATTTAGATTAAAATGTAGTTATATGTTAGGATGATTCAGTCAAAGTACAGACTTGAATTCAACTGAAGACTTTACTGTGTGCACAGATACATTTAGTCCACTCTGATGGAGTTTCACGTAATTTGGAAAGAAGACTGGGTAAATAATTCAGTGTATAGAAACGCGAACCAGGCAGAACAAACCCAAAAAGGCTCTAACTGCAGAATTAACTCAAGAGTCATGCCTTACGTTTAGGGAATATTTTTTTGTCAAACTATTCTGGGGAAAACAAAACAAACAAAAAACAAAACAAAAAACATTAGGGATGTAAGAAAATATCGATACAGCAAAACGTCACGATGTTTTATGCAACTATTCTGTATCACTACTCAAAAGCAAAGTATCAATTTTCTTATTTTTAAGAATTTCAATGGAATCAGTAAAAGGTAACTCACACCCCTCTACCAGAGTATAACCACATTTATTTTTTTTAAACGGCTCAAAAGGAGGGGTTGCCTGACGGACCAGGAAAAATGCAGCGGAATGAAAGGCTGGGCGTGGTCTGGGCTGTGATTGATGTTGCAGGCAGCAGCGCAGCCGCAGTGCAGAGTCATAGGTGGCTAGAAAGATGGAGAGAGCCGTAGTAACGCAAGCTCCTTTACCTGGAAATAATCTGGAGGTTGAGTTTTTTTCCTCAACTTCTTTCTCCAAAGGTCCTGGGATGTCAACCCACCCAGGACCTACAATCTTGTTTTTACAAGGATACTTAATGGCTTCCTTTTAGTTGGACTTTGAATTTAGGTTGGGATGATTGAAATAAAAACAGGTTTTGAAAATATTTGCTACAATGCAATTTCTTTATAAGAAAACTGGTAGAAAAAAAGCAGCTTAAAATTGGAAAAAAATAAATTTAAGCCAGCACTACAACTAAGTACTTGTTTAAAAACCTGAAGCATCTCACACCGACCTCTAAAAAAGAAAAGGAAAAAAAGGCTCATTTTCTTTCAAGAGGATTCTGATGGAGGAATGGAAACTGATCTAAATTTCCAACAGTATTTTTTTTTTCTCCAGACCCGTCTGTTTTAATATTTCACAATGAATTTTAACATCTATTCATGTGTGTAGCAGCCATGATTCTAATTGCAGTCAGTGAGTGGTTTATTTCCTGTGAGAATAGCATCCGTTTGAAAAAGAGCTGATGAGAGCCATACGTGGGTTTCTTTGCTGCTGGCTGAGCTGATTTAGGTGGCCGTCCTCTCCTCTTCTGTGGCGTGGACTCTGCTGACTCTGGCCTGCTAGAAAACAATATTTTTAGTCAAAGAAACAAAGTGAAGAGTTCCCAGCATTGGATGGTGAAGATAAATTAATTTGAATGATCTGCAGGGATGAAGAACTCGTACCCTTGTGACCGCCGTGGTGTTCTGGCTTGCCTTCCTCCCTTAGGTTTCACCTCCAAGTTCTCACTACTCTTGTCATCCTCCTCATCATCATCCTCCTCCTCTACCCTCTCTTCTTCTTCCTCATCCTCCTCATTCTCTTCATCCTCTTCTTCTGGCGGAGGCGCTGCCTTTTTTCGACCCCTCCTCCCCTTCGCAGGCGTTTCCTGGCTGGAAGTGGCAGACTTGGGGGGCCGGCCCCTGCGTGCTTTTTTCGGCGGGCTGTTCTGTTCGTCCTCTGGCCGGTTGTCCTCGTCCCACTGCTCCTCAGGCTCGGTCGCAGCGGTGGTGTTGGCAGACGCCCTCTTGCGGCCGCGCTTTGGCTTGCTTTCCTGGTCGTCACTGGACGCCACGCCACGTTTGCGACCACGGGGCTTTTCAATTTCCTATAAAAGAGCAAAATCTTTTTAAGCCGTGGGCGAGACGCGCAAAATAAGTTTTACATAGGATTAACAGATCATTCAGGTGTAAGGTACACATTCTTTCTGAAATTAAACCCTAAAAAAAAAAAAAAGCAAAACCAAAATATATTAGAGGTGCATCGATGAGGGAAATCGATTGCTCCCTGGAATCTGGAGCTTGAATGAGCGGGTAGATGCTCGAAAATGTGATTCTTTTTTTAAAACACAAGGTTGCTATAACAAGAGTTTAACTGAAGTTTTTACAGAGGCAAAGAAGATTCAAATTTAGGATTTTAAAGTATCACTGGGGTGTTTAAAAATGAAACGAAGCACAAAAAGCCTTTTCAAAGACAATGGCTGAAGTCTTGCGCTCGCAGCCCGAATGAACCAACCTGCTTAGATATCTCTGTGTTTAAAGTACATATCTTTATTTAATAGAAATTACACAGAGACAACTGTTTCAAGTTAGAGCTAACGGGGATTGCTGTCAATATGACAATTTCCCCACATTTTCTGCTTGCTTCATTTCTTTTAAAACCTCATCTTCTCTAAGTGATTTGAATAAACTGAGAATAAAGTTGTAATTTTTCCCCAAATGAAACTTAAGTGTTTACTTTTTTAGATTATTCAGTTTTTTTTTTTTTTTTTATGTTGGACTGAGGAGCTTGAAACAAATTTCTTAACCGGTTATATTTCTCTACGCTTCTCAAAAGATTTACATGCTGGTACCAACGAGATTGTATTTGCTCATCTTGTCATGACTGTGATCCAGCTGGTGTTTGCTAAAGCCGAGATTTACAGCTGACATCACTTCACTGGATCCCAGAAACAAGCCTTTTCTGCTGCTGAGCTACTGTTTAACTTTAGATAATGTTTATCCATCCAGCCCTACGACAGGAAAGATTCTTCACAATTTACAACATGTTAGCCCATCAAATAAAAATTTTATTTGAGTACTGGGTGGGTTTTTTAAGCAAATTCACAGTCTAAAAATGAATGTTCCCCCTGTCAAGATTCCTAAAAATGATTTTATAATGTCTACTTTTCCGACCAAAAGATTTTACATACTCTGAGGCGTTTGCAGAATTGCCTGGTCCTTACCTTATCAACACTGTCTGATCTCTTCAGGCTGAAGTCCTCATTTTCACTATGATCCATTTCTGTGCTGTCGTGCCTGGAAAAAAAACCCACGTGTCAACTTATATGCAAAAAAATGAATAAAAAAGAAGACTTTTAAAATCGCGCACAAAATTTTTATTTTGATGTTGAGTGTAGACTAATTATTTGGTTATTCTTGAAAATGTAAAAAGGGTTAATGCAGGTTTAATGTTTGGACTAGGTAACGTCTTGCATCATACCTGGTTTTGCTGCGCTGTGGGGAGCCCGGATTGGACGAGGGGTCATTGTTGCTGGTTGTTTCCATACGAGAGGCTTTGCTCTGAAGCTGTTTACCCGCCGATGAGAGCGGCTTGTTTACTGCACCCAAAACGTTCGCTGACTTGGGCTTAAAATGGAAAGAAAAAAAATGAAAAAGGTTTTCGCTTTAATACAAAATAAAAATAAAAAATAAACCTGGAGGACAAAAGCAAGCTTAAACTTACTTTCCCTGGTGTGAAGAATGCCTTCATCTCTGGAGGAAGGTAATTTTTTGTGTTGCTGAAATTCTGCAACATGACAAGATGTAAGTAAGTATGAGCTCAGAGCTGTCTGAGTGAATCTTGAAGTTATTCTCCTTTCAATGCCCCTCTGTCACAAAAACCAGCTACACTTAATCAGTTCAGATTTATCATCGGTTTGCCCCTAAAAATAATGAAGCACCACACTGAAGCTAAATCTCTATATATTAATTTCAAATAATCACCAATAACAGGAATGTCACTGGTTTTTGCATGTAAATGAACCCAAGTTCATGAATCTGTTCAGCAGGTTGAATAAAAACAAGTGTAATGTAAAAAGCCAAAGAAAAAATGAAGGTCAGAACTTAAAGATTTTTTTCATCTTCCAGATAATATTCAAACAAAATGAACAACAGAAGCACACACTTTACTTCCTATTTATACTTACAGAGAATGAATCAAACTCTTTGCGTAAGTCACTGACCTTGTCTGGTTTGGTGAAGAAGCGTGAAGGCAACACAGGATCTTTGGGGGACTCCAGGCTGTAGGTGGTGCTCTTTGAAATGATAATGTTCATGGCTACATCACACACAGTGTAAAGTTTCTGAAAGGGAGAGGCAAAGATCTGATTCACAAATTACCCCATGAAGCCAAAGAATGAATCAATATGGAATACAGTTAATTCACATTAAAAAACAAAAACAAATTTTTACCTCATTGGTTTTAGGGTCACTAGCAGCCTGGGCGTCTTTTGTTTGCTTGATATTTTCCACCATTTTTCTGATAAACGCATGGCTGTTGTTCTCATTCTTGGCCATTATAATCTCAAGGACGAACCATAAAGCTCTAGAAAGCAAGGAAATAAGACATAAGCACACAAGCCATAGACTTTGAGGTAAAACTTTTCTAGAATATGCTTATAACAATGAATCAACTGTAGATGCTATATTTATGTAATGGATTATGTAATTCTACCTGCACCACTCTGGCATCACTATGCACAAAATATTTATCAATATCTTGAAGAACTGAATGGGGTGCAATAAAAATAAGCCAACTATGGAAGTATTAGACATATCAGTTCTATATGCAAGTAAAATATGCAAGGCTCCTTTCTTAACTAGAATTAAACTCTTTCTTTGGAAAAGCAGCGGCTCTGGCCAGATGCAACGTTTTCAATAAACGGTGTTGTTGGGATGAAAATATAATAGATCCAATTTTCCAAAGGTTTGATGAAATAGTCACTAATTGGTTTAACCAAAATCAGATCGTCATAGCGATATTCATCAGCCTTAATATATATTTCCCTAATGATCTAGGAGCGTTAGCATCTCAGCTAGTAAAAGATATACCAGGCCTAGACATGAAAAGCGCTTCGGCTTGTTACAAATTTTACAAATATATTAATATACAGAATAATCAATGCACTGCACTTAAATATAATAATGAACCAAATATGGTATGCGAGCTGTCTGCTTTGGTTGCAGAATAACACACAATCATACAGCAATGGTAACTGGGATGTAATATATGTGGCAGCTCAACTTAGGAAAACTACAGCAAAGGCTTCTTGGTGCCTCAAGTTCTCTGTCTGAATTTATGATGAGAGAATTTAGGACTTTATTTTACATCCCATTCTATAGAGCACCAAAATGCTTACATTAAAAGAAATAAAACCTAATGACAAATATTTTCAAATATTTTATGTGACAATGAAATTATGAAAAAACTACATTCATATAAAAGTTTTAGCTGAATGAAAGCTGATGAAATTTGTTCTTCGATTTTCTTTAAAAACGCATTTATTAACAAAGATATGTAATTGCAAAAAAAGAAATTATAATAGATTTTATTTTTCAGTCAATTTCATTAGTTTTTATTCCAAAAACGTCTTTGTTCACAAAATCAGCTTTTATTTCATAATAGTGTTTTCCAGAGAATTTATCTACTGAGCGAGATCATCAGCCAATCACACTCACTGTGTGGGGCCTGCATGCTCATTGGCTGATGTTTCAACATCAGTCTTCCTGTATTGCTGTTACTGCTAGCAGCCTGCAGTAGCTTAGCATGGCTCGAAGCTGTAAGGAACTTCGTCCAGTTCTAGTTAGATTAATTTAGAGGTATTGTTATATTTATGGAGTTCTTTAAAACACTTATAGAATTTGTCGGATTTCGCGTATGGCTCCACCCAGATGCTTATAATGTTTACCAACTTTTTAATGTGGCTGTCTTGGCTGGTGCTGCATCAGTGTTCTGAGAGTAAAGCTGCCTGGGGCACCATGCCTATGATGAGACTGCTGAAAAAAGCCTCAGTCAGAGTTTAGATACAGTAAATTAAAGGATTCATAAATAACACAGACACACATGTTTAAATAACTCTCCCTTTAACTGACTGTTTGTATCTAACAACCAACAAGGGCTTCGTCCCCCATTCTCCTCTGATTTGTGCTGGGTGAAACAGACAACAGCAATAGCTCCGGTAGCTGTGTTGGACAGCAAGTCCTGAGCGCTGAGCCTGGGATCATTTTAAAAATATAATCCAAACGACGCAAGATGTCATCCTCTGAGAATTATTATTATTCCATAAATTTGATTATTCCTCTCAATTTAAATCGGCCAGAATAACTAGAGTGGGACGAAGTTCCTTGCAGCTCCGAGCTTTGACTTAGCATGTTATGCTAAGCTACAGCAGGTGCCAGCAGTCAGTGAGAATGGCTATCCAGGAAGATCAACGTTGAAGCCGCAGCCAATCAGCATGCAGGTCCCACACAGTGATTCTGATTGGCTGAGGATCTCAATCAGAGGATAAATGCTCTTTTGATAAAAAAAAAAAAAAAAAAAAAAGACATTGGGAAAAACACTATTATGAAGCAAAAGCTGATTTTGTAAAAAAAAAAAAAGAAAAGAAAAAAGTTTTGGAATAAAATCGAATGGAATGAAACTCAAATAACAGAAAAATAAAATATATTATAAAATCTTTTTTACAATAAAATAATTTTCTATATTAATAAATTAATTTGTAAACAAAAATTAAAAATATTTCATACTAATGAGCATACTGAGTTTTTATCCCCTCCAGATTTTTATTGTCACATTCAACATCTAATATTTATAAATGTAAACGTTTTTATCATCGGGTTTTATTTACTCATTTAATTTTGAGCATTTTGTCACTCCAGCAAGCACAGTTTGTTTTAACACTTAACTATTGGTTTGATTGTATATGTGGGCACGTTTAGGAAAAGGTGCTGTATATTCTTTTAGTAGTTTCCTGACTTAGAGTAAGAGCAACACACACATCACATTACTATTAAAAAGCTCAGAAAAAAAAAAGTGAAAAAAAAAGCTTTATTTGCTTTTATTTGATAGGAATTGTTAGGCTCCTTATAATAGCTTGCTTTACAGTTAACATCACAGTTTAGCCATCAAGTGCTGCTGGGAGCTAATGTTAGACAAAAACAGCCTTTGCCGATCAAAAAACAGTGATTGGACGTCAGCATGAAGGCAGAAATTGTGAGATGGAGGATGTTGTTATCGACTGTCACAATTGATGCGCTGGGAGGAATGTTACACACAAACAAATGATTTGTCATTGCCAGAAGGAGATGCATCGCAATGAAAATACAGTTTTATCCTGGAGGGGACCCTGGCAAATGATAAAGTAAAAAATAAAGAACTCGTTAGTCAAAAAACAACCGTTACCGTGACAACGCCTTACTATTGTGGAACTAATAATTTTAACATTTTTAAGTTTTCATTTAGAAATAATTTTTAATAGCTTTCCTTTATGTATTTTTCTCCTCACTGAATATGTGTACTCAGACGAAAGATTATTCAATATTTTTAAGTGTGAGACAATTCTACAGTAATAAAAAAAAAAAAAAAAATACATTTTGAGTGTTTTTACACATAGTTGCCAGGGCTTTACTAAGATATAATATTGGTATCATAACAATAATTATGGAATAAACAAAAAAGTCAGTTTCTCTTTTAGCACGTACCTGTTAAATATATTTTAATTCAAATTCATAAATACTTTTTTGATCCCAGAGGGAAATTAAGCGTTGTTGTAGCTCATTACTAATTCATTTTTCAAGGAGTTTTTGTAGACCATGATGGCTGTGGGGAGAAAGGATTTCCTGTAGTAGTGTGTGTTGCCAACAATTAATAACTTTATCAAATCCAACTTACTCTTTTATTTCTTTCAGCTGCTCGATGTCCTGAACTTTCACATAGTCCGGGTCGTGAGCCAGAAGGTGGATGGTGTAGGGCACCACGTACTCCGGTAGCAGAGACAACAACTTGTCTGTTCAAAACACACAGTCAATGTTACACCAACTTCATTTATTACAAACGCTGAAAAACATTCAGAGTTTAATTTCTTTACCACTGATGGCTGCGTGCTGCTTCAGATACTCTCGCCTTATGTTGACATTTTTCACCAGGCACTGGCGAGCATGGGCTCTCCTCTCCTTGACGGGGTCCTTGGCACACAAAGCGAACACTGCCATGTACTCCAGGGGCAGACGGAGGCGGCAGAGGCCTCGGTGAAGCTTCTGGGCGAAACATTGTCGCACTTGGTAGCACTCGTCCTGGAGAGATCAGGTGAAGACAAGAAGAAGGGTGAGAGGAAGACGTATCAGGTGAGGATAGAACAGACGGAGAATTAGAAGAAAATGTTGAATGGGAATGGAGCAGGATGTAGATGAGGAACAATATACTTCAGGATTCTACACATTCTTTGTCAAAAGTACACACTTTTCTAAGATCCCGTTTTCTCTTAAAATTTGAACTATTTTAAATAATATTAGTATTTAAAACATCCCTGGATTCAGGACGCACTTCTACAGGTGAGGATTTACATATAGAGGCTGCAAAAATCACAGATTGTAGAGGATGGTTGGGTAGTCTGATCAATAGACAGACAAACAGCTGGATGATGAAGGGAAACTTTTAACACAAAAGTGAATAAAGAGCAAAAATATTATCTCCATTTCTTTTCATCTTTAATCATTTTCACTTATCCAGATCCTGGAAAGCAGCATCAAATTCCTTCCTAGTAATACTTTTAAGCAATGTTTTCCAAATAGCAAAAGAAAAAAATGTATTAAATACAATCAAGAGTCTGGGGAGAATAATGATCTTTACAAAACAAGAAGGTTCAATGGAAGCTCTTACGTTGATGACGAGAGCGCACAGCTGATACTGCTCCAGGGTGATTATTTCATGATAGCAGGGCTCCTGTGCGAGTTTCAGCAGAGCGCACGCTGCTGCCAGCCGCAGTCTCGACATGTCTGGTTTACTAGGGAAAATAAAAGGAGGCAGCGAGGATAAGACAAACCAAGGACTTCTTTAATCATCCACAGACGTATATAAAATTAAAGTCTAAAAACTGTCATTTACCCCATCCTGCCCTGCTCAGTTAGATCTCCATCGCTGTGCAGAATAGCCGTCAGCATCCTCAGGGTGGAGTTGCCGGATTTGCTCTGGTTGTTCTTCACTCCCAGCAACCATCTCACCATTAACTTTATGCCCTGGATCTGAAAGGGTGAAAAAGATTTTTCACTTACAGAAGAGAACGTCATAAACGTGGCAGGTCTTCGTTTGATGCAACTCCACACTTTATTCTGAAAAATAAGAAACGGCACACTTCAGAGGAGGAAATAACAGGTTCACCGCTGACCTTGGCCATGGTCTCTGGGGACACTTCTTCATCAGGAACCCAAAGTTTGGTTGTTTTCTTGCCTGGAATCTGCAAATAAAATAAGATTTTTTTCCCCATGAGTTTATTTCACTTTGTTTCTATGTGACTTTGCTTTTAAGTACGATTTAACAGAATAAAGGCCCAGGTTCTCAGCATGAACCTGGAATGTACAATAAATACATATACATATATATAAATATGCACCCTGTCGTTCATGAGTAGATCCTTCACAATGAAGTTGGCGACTAAAGATTTTAGCGGTGCAGCAAACTGTTCTGGGGCCAGCTGGGCAAGGTGACCCAGGGTGGTCAAAGGAGTTATGAGCTGTTCCAGATTTGCAGGATCCAGACTTTTGTGCAGGGGCTGTAAAAAAAACACAACCTTTGAATATTTTATCAATTTTACAGTAATGTTTTTCAGCACATTTGCACAAAATCAAGAGGGGAAAATAAATAAATATATTCTATGCATATTTTTTTCTTCAGTTTTCTTTGTACAAATACATGGAACAGAGGTAAAGCACCAACTGACCTCAAAGATTTGGGCAAAGTGTGTGTCCCTGTTGGTGAACATTGCATTAATGCAGTGGATAGCATACTTTGCCTGGCGAGGGGGGCCTCTCTTAGCTTTGCCTTGCAGTACTGGTAGCAAAACACTAGGAGGAGCAGCAGGAGAGCACCTTTAGAAACTGGTATGTAGGGTATCATATCTGGTTTTACTGTAATAAATGCAGCCAAAGAGTGACTTATGTATATGACAAACTAGAGAAAATGCATGAATTTGCTTTGGGTCAGAATGTGAATAAAAAAGTAATAAAATCGCACGATTTGATGTGGGGGAAACTCTCTTCCATCTTGTTGCCTGTGTTCTTGAAGATCTGCAGCGCCGCTTCTGCCACTTTCTCGTCATCCATCTTCAGACAACCCAACAAGGACTCAAACGTCTCTGCTGAGTGGAACGACACCGGGTGTGTGAAGGACAGCACCTGTTTAGGAAAAACAAGAAAAAAAAAGTTTGTTTTTGTTAAACGTTACAGTAGAAACCTTTTTCATCCAAAATGAGCTGATGTTTGAGCTTTAACCTTCAGCAGCTCCAGCCCTGCCCTGATCGCCTCTTCAGTTGGAACGCCCTCCTCTTCATCATCAGCTGTCCCATCAATAGATTTGTTTACCTGTTTAATCAAAGCACTGGAGAGATAAAAGACAGAGATTAAAATGAGGAATCTGTTTCTACTTCAGGTAAAACATGTGAAGCTTTGTTTTTTCCCCTAATTATACCTGATAGACTCTGTGTCAATGTGTACTGGAGCAATCCTCTCCAACAGGAATTTGACCATTTCCAGGAATGGATTACTGGGCTGCTTGGGGCTGCCAAGCTTTTTAGTGATGTCCCGCTGATGAAGACGAACAAATGAGAACAAAATAAAACTGCAAGCCAGGAACACAACTAAACGCTTTTATTTAATATTTTGGAATCCTGAGGTATATCATCTGATAACAGCAGTGGAAAAAAAAAGAAAAAGCTAAATGTTGACTTCTCACCACACAGACTTCGGCCTGCTTGCAGGAGCAGGTGGGGCTGACCAAAGTTTCCAACTGATCCCTTATCCGTTCATCATCCTCCAGGACCTGAGCCAGCTTCTTCACAAAGTCCTGAGCTTTGCCCGGGTCTGGGAGGTTTCCTACACACACACAAAAAAATTTAAAAAAAATAAACCAACAACAAAAAACAACGCCTATTTTAAAGCATCAGATTGATGTGAAATTAATATTCAGAAAAATCACAGCATTTCATTTCGTCGGAGCGACAAACTTACATATTTCTTTGGTATTTTATATGATAGTTTAGGTGAATGTGGAAGAAAAATTATATATTGTGTTTTTTTATCTCCTATGGATGGAAATCGTAAAAGTGTGGCAATTATACTGTATATATTTGTAACAAGCCCCCACTCTATAAACCATATTTAGCAAGCATAACTGTCAGCAAATTGACTGAAGCTCTGCCATATTGGATGGAAAGCATCAGGGACAGGAATGCTTTGACTCATGATAACCAGTTTGATTTAGGCCATCAGCTCCAACCCAGTCCTCTCCCCACTACTGCAGAAACATACTCCTACAGCATGATGCTGCCACCTCCATGTATTATAGAAGGGTTGCATATTATTAGTTTTGCATGTAGGCTCGAATTGTACATGTTGGTCTCATCTCAACAGATCACCTGTTTCCATGTGTGGCATGTTTAGGTAGGCAGAGTCAATCTCTTTCCATCATTGTCAAAGTAAAATCCTCAAACGACAGATATTTTTTGTGAGCCATCACTGTGATCTTTGCTTTTTATGATGAGGATTGTTCATTAACAAATCTTAAACATACATCTGAGGCCTCACAGAACAGTTGGATTAATCCAGACTTCTAATTACACACCAAGAATTAGAGTAAAAGGGACAAAACACAAATAACACACATTTGCTGTAAAATCACCATACATCCCTTTTTTTGCCCTGATTTTCATTGGTCTGTCATACAAACTCTTGATGAAAAGTTTGCGGTTCTAAGGTGGCAACGTGACAAATTTAAAGACATATAGATGCTAAAATGGCTAAATGATATGAATATCAGCACGCTGTGCACGGTGCAGAGTGTAAATGTGCCGTATTTATGTTGATTTATGCATGATGGTTCACAACATAGGTTCAGTATATTTCAGAGTGAATTACTGCTACTTTAAAATGTGCATTATTTAGTTAACGTGGTATTTTTTTTCAGACTTAAATTAGTGCTAATTCATTAGTGGAAGAAGCTGTTTACATCTTCACAAGGAAAGCATTAATTCCTAATGGGTTGAAGCAATGCGTTTTTTCAGCTGAGTGTTTCCTTATGGGAAAATGGGAAATTGTGACGTGATTGCAAAGTCTGTATGACATTTTATTTATTTGATTCTTAATACAGACTGGTGATATCCAAATGTTAAGTTTATTCATACATTTTGGTTAGTTCTCCATACATTGTGAATGTGATTGTAGAGTTCAAAACAAAAATTCAATTGCTTTATCCTATATTTGATTTTTTTTTAAAAGAGCAACGGCATCTGGATTTCTCCTTTATTTACACACAAAACTAGTTATTTTTTTGGTCGTATTGAGGAAGGGTGACTAATTCACAGCTACCGTGTGATTAATTAGATCAAATATTTTTCTCGTTTGACAGCCGTAATTAAAATAAAATAAAAAATATGAGGGTTTTTGGACAAAGTTTGTATATTTGCATTCTTTAAGCACTGTTTCAAAAATACCTGTTTGGCAGCGGAATCGAATAAAACCTACAGACTTGGACAGAATTGTTGGTACCCTTCATTAAATCAAAGAAAAACTCATAATGGTCACAGAAATAACTTTAATCTGCCAAAAGTAATAATAAATAAAAATTATATAAATGTTGACCAATGAAAGTCAGACATTGCTTTTCATCCATGCTTCACCAGAATTATTTAAAAAATAAATACATGAAACAGGCCTGGACAAAAATTATGGTACCCACAACTTAATATTTGGTTGCACAACCTTTTGAGGCAATCACTGCAATCAAATGATTCCTGTAACTGTCAATGAGACTTCTGCACCTCTCAGCAGGTATTTTGGCCCACTCCTCATGAGCAAACTGTTCTAGTTGTTTCCGGTTTGAAGGGCACCTTTTCCAGACAGCACGTTTCAGCTCCTTCCAAAGATGCTCAATAGGATTGAGATCAGGGCTCATAGAAGGCCAGTGTTTTCCTCTTAGCCCTTCTTGGGTGTTTTTAGCTGTGTGTTTTGGGTCATTTTCCTGTTGTAAGACCCGTGACCTGCGACTGAGACCATGCTTTCTGACACTGGCCAGCACATTTCTCTCTAGAATCCCCTGATAGTCTTGAGATTTCATTATACCCTGCACAGATTCAAGACACCCTGTGTCAGATGCAGCAAATCAGCCCCAGAACATAACCGAGCCTCCCCCATGTTTCACAGTAGGGACCGTGTTCTTTTCTAGATATGCTTCATTTTTCCGTCTGTGAACATAGAGCTGATGTGCCTTGGCAAAAAGTTAAATTTTTGTCTCATCTGTCCACAGGACATTCTCCCAGAAGCTTTGTGGCAGCATGTAGTTTGGCATACTCCAGTCTGTTTTTTTTAATGATTTGTCCTCTGGCTCAAACAGCGAAGGATGTTCCGATCTGACACTGATGTTCCTTGAGCATAAAGTTCAGCTTGGATCTATTTTGAAGTCTTTCTAGGCTCTTTTGTTACCATTTGGATTATCCGTCTCTTTGATCTGTCATCAATTTTCCTCCTGCAGCCACGTCCAGGGAGGTTGGCTACAGTCCCATGGATCGTACATTACTGAATGACATGTGCAGCTGTAGTCACAGAAACATCTAGCTGCTTGGAGATGGTCTTATAGCCTTTACAGTTAACATGCTTGTCTATGATTTTCTTTCTCATCTCCTGAGACAACTCTTTCCTTTGCTTCCTCTGGTTTATATTGAGTGTGGTACACACCACGTCACCAAACAACACAGTGACTACCTGGAGTCCTATATATAGGCCCACTGAGTGATTACAGGATTGTAGACACCTAGGATGCTGATTAGTGGACATACCTTGGATTAACATGTCCCTTTGGTCACATTATTTTCATTCTTTTCTAGGGGTACCATCATTTTTGTCCAGGCCTGTTTCATGCATTTATTTTTTTAATAATTCTGTTGAAGCATGGACGAAAAGCAATGTCTGACTTTCATTGGTCAACATTTATATAATTTTTATTTATTATTACTTTTGTCAGATTGAAGTTATTTCTGTGACCATTATGAGTTTTTCTTTGATTTAATGAAGGGTACCAACAATTTTGTCCACGTCTGTAATAATACCCCTCCCTATACTGGAGCGATGCCCGAGGGTCCCCCATCATTTTCAAATTGTGAGCTACGTTGACCAATAGTAAAAAAAAAAGAACAGCCCTGTTTCTTTTTGTGTGGGCCATTAACACACTTCTGAATCAACTAGCTGTAAACTGCTTTTGTGCTTCACTTGTACCAATCGATTTTCCAGTTTATTGTATTAATTCGGACATCTGCTCTCAATCAGTTGGTGCTGGTCTTTTCCATGGATTACATTCCAATTTGTATTTAAAAAACTAGCTATGCTCCTTTACATATTTTTTTAATCCTTGGTTTCTCCTACATTTCTGCATGCGTCATCATGGCTAAGCTCGTTTCTGCTCTCCAGGATGGCCGGTGCATGACTTTTATTACGTCACTACAAAAACCCTATTACAATATAAACTTATAACTTAGAAAAGATGACGTACTTGTGATCACCATGACTTTGGCAAATACAGCCTTACTGGAAGCCTCCGACTGCAACAAATTAAAAGAGAGGAACAAAAACCCGCTTCAGAAACGTAAAACAGGCAAATTTAATCCAACACAGTATTTTTGCGTTGATCTATCAGGGTACCTTGGGTTTTTTAATCAGGTCCAGCAGGTCTTTGACATGGTTTCTTAACATGTTCTGGCACTTCCACATCTCATTTAAAGCTCTGTGGGGGAAAAGAAGAGAAATTAATGTTGAAGTTTCTTATTTAAAAACATAAAATAAAAAACACAAGCAAAAAAACATTTAAAATAATAGGTAATAAATCTCACTTTCTAACTATGTATATATTCACAAATCTTAAAACAAAAAACACTTACTTGACAGCGTTTGTGTCTAACGTAGCATAAAGGTAGTAAAGACACTTCATTCTCTCGGTGGTTTCCAGGTTGTAAGGAACCATATACTGGGCAAAAACCCGTTCCACCAGCAACCTGAAGAAACCAGTAATAAGTTCCAAAAGCTGCATTATTATAAATACTCTTATACAGATTGATAATTAAACTCAAATACAACTATTTGCAAAAATATATAGAAACGAATAAGGGGATTTCAGTAAACAATTTAAAAGATGAAAGTGTTTAGTTTTTTGCATTGGGGAGACGTTTCCACACACAAATCATTGTGCTGTGCAGCTTTGGTAACCCCCCTCCTCCCACAGGCTTTAACAGTAAAGACATTTCCTCTTGGCAACTCATCAGCTCTCCTACAGCAGCGATGTCAGTGATAACTGAAACGACATTGTTCTGTGGTCTCAGCACAGAAGGAGTTTTCTCTTGCTTTTCTATCCCAGTATAACGGTTAGTTTTATATCAGATGGTGTTAGTTCAGCTGGAGCTCCATAAATTATAAACAATCAAACAAAAAAAATTACTGAACGACGAGCAGAGATGTATGCGCTCTGAACTGAGCATGTGTTTGAGGAACAAGAGTAATGCATTTGAAGGAGATGCTGCAGTTCTGCCTTCTGGCTATTCAAAGAACAATAAGGCAAGAACATAAGAAGAAATAAACAAGTTCTGCTATATTATCAGTTGCATGGCTTATATTAATAAGTCTGGAAACTTCTATGCGGTGAAATTTTTTATCATTTCCTCCTATTTGTAATTCATCCTCTAGTGATAAAAATGCAGTTTAAAAACAGCTTTTCTCAGTGGATTCTAAAACCGCCTTAAAAAAACACAGGATTTTTATTTCAGCACTTTCTCATTATCCACAAGACAACACGCCCAATTCAGCCAAAAGTAAAAACATAATATGCCTCCTAAACTATACTTTATAGAGACTGGGGCTACTAAAATAATTATTACAGAACCTATTCAAGAAAACCAAAGTTTCAAAAAGGCATTTTTAAGAAACAGACTTAATTTCTCTTTAAAACACAAGTATGACAACAATCCCAAACTAAAACGCATTTTCTTTTTTAGTTTACAATAATAAAAAGATTATTTTAAATTTATAGCAGACATTTATTCTATAAGAAAGGAACTGAGAGGGAGGAGTGCTGGAAAGATAACCGAATAAGGAATGGACAGAAACACATGGTCAAACTACATGACAAACATACAATGTGGCAAACAAATATTTGGCAGCTACCAGTCCTGTAAGTTATTCCACTTAAAAAGATAAGAGAGGTATTTAATTATCTTCATATACGTAAACTGTGAGAGACGGAATGTAAAAAAGAAATCCAGGAAATCATGTTGTATGATTTCTAAAAGTGTATTTTTATAACGGTGCAGAAAATACAAATTTGGTCAGTAACAAAAGTTCCCCTCAGTACCTTGTACTGTAACATTGGTTGGCAATGACAGAGGTTAAATGTTTCCTATACGTCTTTACAAGGTTTGCACACACTGTAGCTGGTATTTTGGCCCATTCTTCCAGGCAGATCTTCTCTACAGCTGTGATGTTTTGGGGCTGTCGTTGGGCAGTCGGGACTTTCAACTCCCTCCACTAATTCTGTATTGGATTCAGGTCTGGAGACTGGCTAGGCCACTCCAGAACATTGCAGTGCTTTTTATGTAGCAATTCCTTCGTTGCCGGGGCGCTGTCTTTGGGATCATTGTCCTGCAAGAAGATTCAGCCAATTTTCATATTCAGTGCTCTCACTGATGGAAGTTTTTCATCAAAATTTCACGATACATGTTTCCATTTGTCCTTTCTGTCATATGTATCAGTCCTCCTGTCCCCTTTGCAGTAAAGCAGCACCAGAGCATAATGTTTCCACCCCCATGCTTCAGACTGGGTATGGTGTTCTTGGGATGTACCTCAGCATTCTTTCCCCTCGAAACACAGCAAGTAGCATTTATACAAAATATTTATATTTTGGTCTCATCTGACCACATGACATTCTCCCAATCCTTCTCTGGATCATCCAGATGGTCTCTGGGAAACTTTATAGCCGGGCCTGGAAATGTGCTGGGGGACTGCAGGATTTCAATACATCATGCTGTAATGTGTTACTCATAGTAACCTTTGTTACTGTGGTCCCAGCTCTCTTCAGGTCATTGACCAGTTCCCTTTGTAGAGTTCTGGGCCGTTTCCTCAAAGTTCTTGAAATCAAGTTTACCCCATGAGGTGAGATCCTGCATGGAGCCCAAGGTCAAGGAAGTTTACATTTCCTGATAATTGCTCCAATAGTTGAACTCTTATCAAGTTGCTTGCCTATTGTAGATTGGCTCATCCTGGAGGAGCTCATCATGGTGGAGGTTGGAGTCTGACTGTCTGGTATGGACAGGTGTCCTTTATACAGATAACAAATTCAAACAGCTGCCATTAATGCAGGTGATGAGTGAAGGATAGAGGCGCTTCTTAAAGAGGTAGTAACAGGTCAGTGAGGGCCATAATCCTTACTATTTTGTAGTTGCTAAATAATCATTTTCTGTACCATTATACAAATAAGTTCCTTAAAAATCATACCAAGTGATTTCCTAGATTTTTATTTTTTCATTCTGTCTCTCACATCTGAGGTATACCTGTGATAAAAGTCACAAACCTCTCATCTTTTTAAGTGAGACAACTTGCACAATCAGTGGCCATATACTTTACTGCCCAACAGTATGCCCAGATGGCAAGATGGATGAATCGACTGTCAAATGATGGACAGCAGCATGTATGAACAAATGCATGGATGGGCCAACAAATAGATTAATAGTGGAACAAATGGCTGGACAAACAAAAGGTTGGATGGATAGTTGCATGCACATAAAAACGGACGGATGGAAAGACAGCAAAATGAAAGATGACAGGAAGCAGCTTTTATAAAATACAAATACTTTGTCATACACCTATGTTTTCCCGAGATTTATAAAGATCTTAAAAAAAATATATATATATATATATATATATATATATATTAAAAAGAAAAGGGACTGGGAGTTCTTTTTAGAACACACAGAAATAATCGTACCTGTCATCAATACTGTTCTGGTAGTAGATATGAAGCAGTTTGTCTTTAATCCAGGATATCTGCTTAGAGGCTTCCCGCCCACCCTCTCCTTGTAGAGAGTATTTTCTGTAGATAGATGCTAGGCCCATCATGGCTTCCTTACGGACACGCCACTAAAGAAAGCAGGACAGAATTAAAGGATCTTTCTACACATTGTGAATGGCAATGTAAGGATTTAGTAGCAAACATATGACGCAAGACCCAAATTACCACTAAATTGAATATTGCTCTTAATCCATTTTTAATCCTATCTCTGCATATTTTTAAACTTACCCTCTTGTCCAAGGTTCTCTCCTTTACAATGTTTAATAGTGCATCATTGACAAGGGACAAGTCTTTCTTAGCTGCAGTTACTATAGACACGATTACATCATGGCGGATGGCCTCCTCGGGGTCATGTGATCTGACGCGCAAATATTCTGGGGAAGAAAACGGAAACAAAAGAGTGACATATTTGATGACAGCAAAATGTTATTGCTAAAAGTGACCTATTCACTTTTATTTAAGAGTTCCCTCTAAAATAAAATAAATAATAAAATAATAAATAAAAGTGCGTGGTGATTAAAGATCCAACTTCCTAAACACACAGCGAGTGTACCTGTGAGGTCTTTGGCCAAGTCTGGGTGGTTCATGAGACAATGACTTGCAAACTTCACACACTCCAGCCTGATAGGAACGTGGATGTCATTAAATCTGTTGGAGAAAATAAGTTCTTGTTAAAAATAGACACGTGTGAAGAGGTGGCACTGAGTAGGCTCAAAGACGCACAATCCAGGAAAGGGTTGACATGCTTTTGTAAATGTTTATTTGGACCAATAACTAAGCAGCTGAGCAGAATCACAAGGGCTTGTAGAACTGAGTCAAACTAATTTTCTGGACCAGAGCATGTTATTTAAAACGAGAACATTCCACTGCTTTATTGCTACATGGTAATGTATCAAACATACCAATAAAAAAAACAACTAAGGAAAACCCAGACTTGAAAGGGAAACTGTCTCACTGAGCCACTCAGCACCTTCAAAATGTTAACATATTTCTTAATCTTCATTTTACCACAACTACAAGCATTGATGTGCTTCGTTTTCTTATGCAGAGGCTAACATTTTGCCCATTCTCTACGAAAAATACCTTCAGTTCAGTCAAGTTTGATGGAGTGTGTCTCTGAACATTCATTTTCAAGTCTTGGCACTATAATAAAACTGGTTCTTTGTCTGGACTTTAACTGGGCCTTTTTCCACAAAAATATGCTTTGATCCAAAACATGGGTCTACAACACTTGCCATCCAAAAAGCTATTCAGTCCAGCTAAATAAAAATTATTTAAAGCCCGAACATAACACAACCTTTTGGAAAAGGACAACTTAGAATTTTAGATAAATATTGAATTCTTAAGAAGTGTGTGTTTTATTTTTTTTTTAAATCTACCCACAATTTTATCTACTGATGTTAAAAAATAAGCCTTTGCAAAAAATGTATAGCTACATGTTTTTAACGGAGTGTTGATATCCGTGGATAATATAAAAAGAAATTACATCAAAATGCATATATTTCCCAACCTGCTTATGAGCAATGGGTCTAGAAAATATTTGTACTTTTACTGCCAATTATTTTATAAAGAAAATGAAAAATTGATAAACCCTGCATCTATTATTATATCTATGATTAAAAACATTAGTTGGTTCTTTATCATTTTTAGCCAAAGTTATTAGGAGCCATTGAAGAGGGTCAAAAGAGACCTCTGAGCTACGGCTGTAAAGGTCTTTGTAGGAGATCCAGTCTAGACTTTTCTACTTCATTTGACAGATTTCTTAGAAAAACAGCTCAGTCTTTTGAAAGGTACAGTACAGAGCAAAAGTTTGGACACACCTTCTCATTCTATATGGGTTTTTTTTTCCCATGACTACATTGTAGATTCACAATTAAGGCCATCAAAACTGTGAATGAACACATAATGTATGGAATTAATTAACTCTTTAGTCTAAAATTAAAACTTACCTATTTAGAATCGCCTATGAGTAACCGTTTTTACTTGCTTGTTTTTAATTGTCACACAAATTATTGTCTTAATTACTGTAAATGCTTTCTTGTGTAAAAAACAGATTTCTTCAGCAAGATCAGTTAATGAACTAAACCTGTGTTTTTTTACTCACTTCTCCCCGCATTGTTGTATTTTCTTTATTATTTTCTTATTGTAACTGCTCATTTGTATTCTAATCATATGTAAAGCACCTTGAATTACCCTGTGTTGAAAGTGTGCTATACAAATAAAATTGCCTTTCCTAAAGTATGTACTTAAACAAGAAAGGTGAAATAACTGAATACAGGTTATATTTTAGATTCCTCAAAGTAGCCACCCTTTGCTCTGATTACTGCTTTGCATTATCTTGAGCTTCAAGAGGAAACCCGAAATGGTTTTCCAACAGTCTTGAAGGAGTTCCCAGAGACGCTTAGTACTTGTTGGCCCTTTTGGCTAAACTCTGCCGTTCAGCCCACCCCTAATCATTTCAATTGTGTTCAGGTCCGGTGACTTGGGAGGCAAGGTTATTTCACACTTTTTTGGAAAAGTACTAAATAATTCCGTATTTGTTCATTCATAGTTTTGATGCCTTCAGTGAGAATCTACAATGTAAATAGTCATAAAAATAAAAACAAGTATCCAGATGAGACCTTTATAGAACAGCTGTTTATATACACTAGTTTATACACATATGAATTTAGTTGTTGGCTTCTAACTAGCGAGTGGTGGTGTCTTTAATTTTTCTAACACATCACTTGGTTAAATAGACTAACGTTTGTTGTTATAATGTGACAAGCTGTAAAAAAAAAAAAACAGGAGGCACCAACTGTGCACGCATTTTCATCTTGCCCAAATGATTATTAAGTAGTTGAATATAGTTTGAAACAATATGAACAAGTGTATAAAAGGCAATACAACAGAAGACCAACAGAACTTTACCTGCCCAGGTAACACTGCCAGAGAGGTTTGTTCTGTGCTGCCAGCTCAGAGTCCTTGGCTCCAAACATCTTTGCCAGCAGCTTCACCACCTGCAGCCTTTCATCATTATCATTACTCTGCAAACACAGAAAGGGAGAGAGAAATGAGGCATATAAACAGGTAATGTCGATTGGATAAACCTGGCATGCCATTAGTTATTAGAAACATTATCTTTGTCATGAAGCACAAAAGCCGCAGATCCATTTATATATTTTTATTTGAAGCAGGACAAATGGTGCAACTGAATTTATGTATAAGATGTAGAGATGGGAGAAGAAAATCAGCAAGGAGAGAAATAAGTGAAAAGAAAAAATGAAGTAATGAAATGTGCGAGAGTGGGAGTGGAGTCTGTGGTGGAGAGATTTTATCACAGCTATTATTTTAAAGGAGACAGCAGCGATCTACACTCCCTCAGAACAGTTAATGAGCGTTATCCATCAGCACGACGCCTTTATGAGACACTGCGGAGTCAACATAATGCTGACTGGATCACTGCTTTATCTTGGTAATACGAATCAACAAACCTGAAGAAAATGCAAAATGTATCAAGGTTTTTAGCTTGCCGTGTAGAGAAGCTGAAAGCAAAGTGTGAGCAGAGTGCAAAAACAGGATTTACCTAAAAATACCACGAAGAGAGCTGCTCAGTGTGAAGCAGAGACACCTATATCCGTTTCTAGGTTTGGAACTAGAAGTTGTATATCCAGCAGTGCTCAGAAACTTGTCTTTACACAAGTTTTTTTTCCAGTTTCCGTTATAGCATCAATACATAAAAAATGGAAAAAAAAGAAGTGGAAACACTGAAAAGGATTGCTATGGTAAAACATTTCAAAGCAATATTTATCTTTTTTTTTAACAATAGTCCTGAAAAGTCTACCCCCTGCACCACAAACTCTACTGGGACACCCAGTCCCTTTAAGCTTATGGGTGAAGCGTGAGGATCTAGGGGTGAAATGGGATCCAGCTTTAGAATAGGTCTGAGCAACAATAAGAAAAAGTGTATTTTCAATATTAATGCTAATTATTGCGACCAGTCTACTGATTGCGATTAAGCCATAATTTTCTCACCGACATCTTTTTTTTCTTTTTCTACAATCATTACCACTTTCCCATACCACGTCACAAGCTTCAGCCTCCAAATACATATTTTAAGTGTGAGCATCACACATTCAACTGCCTGGCTCCAAAAATTACAAAATAAATCATGCACTAATATCTAGTCGGAACGGCCTTTGAGAACAACATACGTTTACTTTGGCGTTGTTTGGATAAGCTTCTGCAATAACAAGAATTTATTTCCATTATTTTTTTCACCAACATATTGTATTGAGGATGGGAGAGTCTGACCACTGCACAGGGTGTTCTCCAGCTCATCCCAAAAATCCTCAATGGGTCCGGACTCTGTGTTGACCATGTGTGAAAATGATGTCTGATGCTCCTTAAACCTCTTTTTCACAATCTGAGCCCGATCAGTCGTTTTCTTATAGCTTCACGTCCGTTGCATGAATTCTCTTTGTCCTTTTCTTTTGTCCTTTCTCTATGTGGAAATGCTCCTATCACTACTAAGCATAAGTAAGGTCAGGTATAATAACGCCTTGGGCAGTTCTTAACCCAGTTATAGTAGTTTCTGTAATCCCGCTAGATGTGTTTTAAACAGACCATAACCCTTTTATGACGTGATACGTCCTTCCACATGGCTGTTTAATAAAAATATATTTATTGCATCAGTCAGGGTTAAACACCTTGTTGCTAACTGAAAGATAATTGCCTGTGCAGTAATTATCCAAATGGAAGCTTGTACTAATTTGTTTAGTTATATACAAGAGGCAACTTTTGGTAAGGTAGGGTATTATTGCTTGGCATTCAGAGCCTTTAGAACATTGCATTTAGAGCACAATAGTTGCACAAACACTGTCTTAACTCTGTCTTAGAAAATCATGAAAAATTACTTACTGAAGCATGAGACCAATCCCAGCTATTTCCCTGTTTCCTAAGATAACTAAAGCTGTGTGACTGAGTTTGAATACCGTTGTTTGAAACAATAACTCTTATAACAAATGAACATATCAAACACCCCATAAATGACTTCTAGTTGAGTTGAGTTTGCGTTTTAGTTGTAGTACTCCTCTGTTAAAAAGGAGCAAGAACAGGATTCAGTCCAGCAGTTGAAATGCAGACAAAAAGCAGCCCACGGAATGTAAAAAAAATAATTAAGACTACATAATGGAAAATCTGCTTTAGCTGCTAAACCACTTCTATTAAAGACATTTATTTTAAATAATTTAAAATACATAAACCACAGTTCAGAAGGGTGTAAAGCAGGGTGTTCAGTACCTTTAGTTTAAACTCAAGTTGAGGCAGCACAGAGAGAAGCAGATGGCTGTCTATGTTGTAAAGTTCCAAGATGAGATCAAACACGTGTTCAGACAGATCGCTGACCGATGTCTTTCCCAGCATCAGCACCTGGTTGAAGAACTTTTGACAAAGAAAAGTGAGAAATGAATGAATGTTAGTGTTCATGGGAGGTTGATGAAGGGAACTGCGCTAAGTTTAGAAGTACAACAATACCCAGCTAAAATCATTTGGTCTACAATTGGGTCAAAATATAAAAATGAAAAACGTGCTTATTTAACAGAATCATGTATGAAGCTATAACGAACAAATTACTTTATTATTTTTTCACAAGTTTATTTTGTTACCATGTAAACAAATAAATGGTGTCGACTGTGCAACCCCAAAAAAATCTTACATTGGTGATATAAGGTTCAATAGCTTGAGCGGTCCTCTTCAGTAGGGCTTTGGCCAGGTCATAGGCCTGTTTATTCAGATTCTAAATGGACAAAGAATAAAAAAAAAACAGATTAAAGAAATATCTAGAAAGATAATGGTGAACATGCAGCAGAAAGATGTCAACAGCTCTTCAGGAAAACTTTAGCTGCTTTACTCTCCTTGCCTGCAGGGGGCTCACTGAACTGCAAGATGTGTAAAATTAAACTTACCACAGTGACCAGTTACCTGCCTACATGTTGTCCCTATTTGAGCGCTTTCTATACCTTGTGTCACCTTACTTCTTGCTATGATGTGCCTGAATGTGCTGCGTTTTTAGTGGCATTAAGCCCAAAAGAGCTTCAGATAGAAGACTAGAAAGGCAGATCCTGTAAATGTTCCATCTGGATTAGCAGTCAACAATTATGAAAATTCCTTAAAATATTTTATTTATCCGAAGAGAAATTAAATATTTTTGTAACTTATATCATCCAAGTTTCTTCAAATATCTTCATGTGGATGGTGACGCTGTCGGGAGGAAGGATCTCCACTAGCAGGCAGTCTTGCAACAAGGAGCCTGAAGAAGCCTCTGACTGAAGACTGGTGCTTTATGACATTCATGACATGCCAACAGCTCAATATCTGAGCAGCAGATACAATACCCCACGATAAAATGTTCTAATGACCAAGCATCAGTTGTTGACAAGCACTGCTAATCCACAGCCGTTACAGAACATTAAATAGGGTGCATTACTATGAATTGTTAGAATATCTAAACTGTGAACGATCCGTAAAGAGCTGAGTTGTGCTTCACCTGTACGTTATGAGGCTGAAGTGTCACTATACATAAAGTTTTGAAATCTGAGAAAAATTCTTAACTGAAGTGATCAGAATTCGACAAGACTCTCTAAACAAGGGCTTGTCCGATTGCTTCAGCGGGAGGAAATCTCCCTGCATGTGTTCTTTTTGCACCCGATGCAGTCACAGATCTGCTCCATGTCTCCTTCAGCTTGTGGAAGGAGAAAATGCATGGACTACGGTGTCCAGGTCTGAGATGATGCTCAGATGCCCTCACAGTAATGTATTTCTGATCTATTTAGTAGGGATGGGTACCGAAACCCGGTATTAAATTAGCCCCGGGGCTGATTCTGGCGGCCCACCCGGACCGATAAGCTTTAGCTTTATCAGTCCTCTTAACAGTAAAATTAAGGTTGTATTCATCTTTTGCAGGAGATATAAACACAAGCCAAACACTGTATTAGCTCCTCAACCAGTAGTTACACAGACACGAGCAGAGCGAACGAAACGATCCAAAATTTGGCTTAATTTTACAAGAATAGAAGCCGACAATGCACGCTGTCACAAATGCAATAAAAGCTTTGCTTGCAAAGGCCAGAACACAAGTAATTTGACCAAACACCTTACTAAAATACACCAAATACAAACAGAGATATGCACAGTGTTTAACCCCCTGAGTGCTACAGCAGGATGCAGCGGTACAGAAAATGGATGGGTGGATGTAATATTGTTGTTCTCAGGGCTTATTTTGCACTATACATATTAGCATTTAAAAATCTTTCATTTTGGTTCTTAATTACATTGTTTTATGGGGAAGTTATGTTTGATATTTATTTGAATACCGTAAACTTTTTAAAATAGACAACATAGTATTTTTAGTTTTTGATATATAAAAGAAGTTGTTTATATAGTGTTTTCATTAAGTTATTAATTTTGTACTTTTTATTTTGTAGTTATTTATTTTCTGTGCTTTGCTGTTCCAGTTGTTAAAAAATAAAACAATTATAGTTCATTATTTGTGTTTTTCCCCTTTTGTTTTAGTCTTTTTCTTTTTTTAAAGTACCGCTAAGGATACCAATAAAGTACCGGATCTATAAGGAGTATCGTTAAGATCCCATCACACTATTTAGTTACCTGGACTCCTTGCATAAAGTTGAAAATGTCTGCACATTATTTGCACCAAATGGTCAGAGGAGTGAATACTAATCTGTTACAAAAAAACAAACAAATTGTCTTCTGAGTTTCCCTTCAACGCTTGAAAATAACATAAACTGTCAAATACAGAAAAATTTGGTTAAAGCGACCCCTGGACTACAGAGTTAAACACCTTATATTGTTTGAATGTTTACTTTTGTTGTGAACAAAATACTTGGACGTACAGGTTGTTGACATTACTAGTTGTCTTGTGTGAGTTTGATTTAATTTGCTATAAAGTTAAACACACTTTATATTTAAATATTTACTTTAGTTACAAAGATAATGCTTGAAGTGATGGCTGTTGATGTCCAATATAGAAAGGTGTACAAGTAGACTACCCGTCTCTTCCTCTCATTTTAACTGACTTCTGTAAACTGCTTAGAAAAAGTCGATTTCTTTGCCATATAGCAACATTTTTTTTTCCTTTTTTACACAAAGTAACGGGTTACTGTTACAACCGTAATTTAGTTACTAACTCAGTTACTTTTCGGGACAAGAAGACAGTGACTACAACTTATTACTTGTTTGTTTGTTGCCAAGATTCATTATTACAACTGTCAGAGTGTAAGAAAATAAGAGGGAAACTCCTTCCAGCTGCACAGCATCCAAAACCAGAGGGAATAATTGTCCAGACATGCAATGCCTGATACAAAAAAGCAAGAACTAAAGTCTAAAAGAACAAATCAGATCTTCTATATTCAGATCTACTGTAACAGAGATACTCCATTATGCTGCCACTGTGAGCAGCCTCTTTGTAAAAGCATAAGATAATAAAACCTACACATTGGCCCAATTAATTAGCCGCTGTAAGGATATTGAAAAAAAATAAAAAGAAAGAGGAGATAATTTGATATAGCTGTGACTGGGTTCAGGATTTCTCAGGACAGCTGTTGTAGTTAAAACAATGTTGCTGTGTGAGACTAATTACTGACTGTATTAGTAGTAGTAGTAACATTGTGCTGGGCAGTCGCGTTTAATTCAATGCTTTGCATTTGAAATGGGGCAGAAAGCTCTCGCCTAGAGAGAGGGCCTCATCCATCATATTTAATAGGAGAAATTTCTGTTTTTTAAGTATCACACTGAATAAATATGTGGTTTTGTTTAGGTGTCATAGAATGTCAGAAGCCCTGGTGTCTTTCTGCAACAGTAAAATCTCAGAGACAACCCTTTTCTCCACCACATTTGTTCATCATTACTTTTCTGATTTCTGGGGCAGAAGCCAAAGAAACTGATAGAACCGGGTTGTGGAATGTAAATTACTGTTAATCGTCAACATGCTTAAGTATCTGCAACATTACAAGAATCAGAGGCAGAACATGTCCTTCTATCCGTACTGCATGGGTATTTAATAAATGAGGCCGTCTGCGTGCTGCACACAATCACGTACCTTATGCGCCGGCACCAGGTTGACCAGAACCGTGTCCAAAAGCTCCTGCGACACTGTGTCACCCTCACAGATGATGGAGCTCATCAGGTCCACCATATGCATGTGCACTTTCTGATTGTGGCCGTTGCTATGAAGACAAGGAAACACAAAAAATGAGAGATGGAAACACTTTGTAGGAGTTAGAACCAAAACTATTACTAAGTCCTGCCCTTGTCTTATTATTTTCCCCAATTAATTTTCCTTTAAGAGTGCACACTGCTGAGCAAATCAAGGTTAAATTACGGTAGGGGACATAACTCCCCATAACTCAGTAATTTTAACCAAGTCAGGCCAACTGGCTGAAATCAGGATGTGCCCACCATTTTGCTACAGTAATCTGAAACTACTTTAAAGCATTTTATGACAGAGATTTAGTAATGGTACATTGTTCCCAAAACAAGAAATAGGCAGTCAGTCCCTGTGATTGAAGATGCAACGATTACCCTGAGGCGGGTGGGTGTGCATACTTGCATTTCAGCAGGAGGCCAAGCTTGTTACCTTGATTTGTATCTCAGTGACTACAGCCATTAGCTTGTATTCAGAACAGGTATCACTCTCACACACAGGAAGGTGCAAGAGCTGCACTCACTAATGACTTCCAATAATATGTTAAAAGAAAAAGCAGTCTTTTGAACATTTTTCACAAGCAGGAAAATTTTTAGAATCAGCACAACCTAGACACATACAGATGGCTTTTCTTTTCTCCCTTCACTGGCAAAAAGCCAGGTTCTGTACTGCAGAATTGAGCCCTCAAGGTTGCGTTCAGCAGGGTGAAATTGAGAGGGGGTTTGGAGGCACAGCAGAGAGAAACGACTAGACGGCTACCGTGTGCTGCTTCCAAATGGGGCAGCAAAGGTGGAGAAAAAGAGACGAGAACTATAAGCTGTCAACTGTGATGAAGATAAAATGACTTACTTTATGACCTGGAAGAGCGTTCTGTAAAGCTGGGTGAATATTTCATTGCTGTCTTCAAGCTCAAAGCAAATATTGTAAGATTTCACCCAAGCTATGTTCTGGACAAAGGAAGGAGAAGTATGATGTTAGTAAAAAAGCAACTTACAAGGCTGAGATATGTGGAGGGGGGGAGGAATCCAGGATCCTCATTGTTCTAGAGCCTAATTAGTTTAGGTCTCGAGAGACTTTAAAACTAACACCGAAACTCCAAATTTATTTAAGGCAGAAATTTCAATTGAGGTCAGGCTTTAAAACGATAAAGCGCCATGGATGCATGAATCCTCAAACTTTGATGGGTGAATTGATCAAATGGATGATGACGAATGGATTTGTTTATTTATAATACAGACCTTGTAATAAATTCTGATGTAACAAATATTTTCCCCACACTTACTTCCCAACCAGGAAAATACTTAAATCAAGTAGTTTTCAAACTTTTAACAAACTGCAGAGCAGCTTGGGTGGTCATGCCACAAACATTTCAAATCCTGTAGTGATGGCAAGAGAAATCTCTAGAACATTTTAGATTCCGCGGTGACAGTTTTCTGAAGGAATCTTTTCTACTGAATACAAACATATGATTTATTACAATGTGCCAAAATTCAATTAGGGCAAAAACGATTAGTAGGGTAGATTTCAGCCCTCGTTTCAGAAAATGCGAATAAGTCAGTGAGCATTGATTTTGACACAAATTAGTATCTTTAAACAATTAATTTTTCTACCAACGATTATATTTGAGAGAAAAAAACGGTTCTTTTGACAACCCTAACAGCATAAGCAACAAACTACAGAAGTTTGTTGGGCAGAGGGATTGTACACAATGTGTTCTAAAATGTCTTATTCGTATTGCTTGTTGAACAGTTGAACTATTCTATACAATTCCTGCTTAATAGAGTAGCTTATTTTTTATAATTATGTATCATACAAACTATTAGCTCTTGACCATTAAAATCACCTGGATTTCTGCAGTTTAAAGCCAGAGTAAATGGCTAATTGTAAATACATTTCAATAAATCTGAGCAGAGCTCCAATGTTGCTATTGGTGCAAGAAAGAGTTACAAACCTCCAGTAGGTAGAAGTATCGGTTGAACTGAGCGCTTTTCGTGTCCTCCAGTCCTTTGAGCTGTCGTGTTATGAACATAAAAATGTCCTAAAACACAGAAACAGACACAGGGTTTTAGAAAGGCAACTGGAAATATCATGGCAAAAGCACATACAAATATTTGAACAAATTTTCAGCTAACTGATATAGACGCAAATTTTATTTGTACAGAGCAGAATAAAATGTTTTTGCAGTAAATGCTTAGATGTGGTACAACAAAACCGCCATGCGGCACCTTGAGCTTATCTGGAGACGTGTAGGGAGCTTCCGGAGCATAAATCCTGAATATATCTGCGAGGCAGCAGGCCACCAGCAGCCGCACATCCTTGTCTGGGTGTTTGAGGAAGAAGTCTGAGGCCAGGTGAAGGGCCAAGTTCAGATAAAGCTCCTTTTCCTCCTCAGAGTCTTGGTCCATGTCCATGAAGGTCTTCACAACCATCTGGGTAGGAGGTCAAACAAAGGTCAAATGGAATGCACGTAACAAAAACAAAAAAACAATTTGGTTTGTTGAGCAGATAAACTGTTAGAGTTGCATTAATTATCAGTGATGGTTTAAAAAAAAAAAGTCAAGATTAAGAATCATTTCTCCATTTTAAAAGAACATTCATTAGTATACCATTAGTATGAGCAGAGCAAATAGCAGGGAGAAACACTGACCTTGAGCCTGCGGACCATTTCCTCTTTGGAGATTTTGTCAGAAATCTCCTTGACCCCCGGCGGGTAGGTCACCTTCCCATCTGTGGCTCGAGCTTTAGAGTGAGCCATCCTCTTTAGCTCTTCACTGCCTGGAGACGGGGAGAGAGAAGCGCTTGTAATGCACCAGAGGAAAGAGCCAAAAGAAGTGTGACAAAGACCATTAGATGAGGAAAGAAAAGCCTTGAGAAAAAAACGTTAACAGAATGGAAACCTAGAACATCCTTTGAACACTTTAAAGCTTTCCAAGAAATCTCCAATCACAGCATTCACTGAAATATTCAACACGGTATTCAGAGCATGGCAATACCTTCTCTATAGGCTTTTAGTGTCCAGGACGAAATGGCTACATTTAGAGAGCAAAGCTGTGCTTTTCACTCTGGGTACAGATAACAATGTGTTCCACATTTCAGAACCACAGAATCTGGAAATAAAAGTGTTGGAAGGTTTTCAATTGACGAAGGGAAAAGATTCAACTGTAAATGTGGAGCCCTGCTGATAGCCAAGTCAACAAGACATAAGGTTTTTCACACATAACCCTCATTACTGAGCAACTATCTCAATTTAATTGTTAATTTAAATTCATTCGTATGAGCTTTGCTTCCAATGAGACAGGCGTACTTCAATTTTTTTAAAGAGTATTTCACTAAATAACCCTAAAGTTCTTAAGGCGTGGACAATACATTTTCCCAAAGGGCAACATGCGTATACCTGTGCAGGGTTTTTCCTACATAGAGATCTCAGTGGCAGCCACCACTGTCTAGTTTATTGCCGCCACCGGCTCACAATGGGGATATAAATGAATAACCGGGTATAAGTGCTCAATGGTTGGGATTTAACAGCAGTTACTCCAGACAAACACAGCAACAGTGGTAGCGCTGATCCTGCAAACCGAACGTGTCACCACTGACATGTTTTTGGATGCGAACTTTGAATTACCATAACTGCAACGGAGTGTGCCATCAGAAGAATTGAAACAGATTTAGAAATAAAAACGTTGCACTTTTAAGTCTGCATACAGTTACTACGGTAAATTATCTCCCGCGGTTTCAGGAAACACGCGAAGCTGCCTCTTTGTCCCCCCCCCCCCTTGCACATACGAACCGAAGGATGAGCGACAGAGAGCCAAAACTGATCGGTAAACGACCGTCCCGGATTATAAAAGCAACAAATAGATACCTGGATGGTTTTGAGTTTGAAGAAGCTGGAGCAAAGATTTCTTGTGAAAAAGAACGTTTAAATGATTTAATGATGTGTTTTAATGTGAATTGAATTAATTAAGCTTGCCAGGATGTAGAATAGGGCTGAACGATTAATTGCATTTGCAATTAAATCGCAATTTGGTAAAATGCGATTTCCTAATCGCAAAGGCTGCGATTTGACTTGATGTAAACATATCTGGTGAAGTCACGTGACTTGCAAACAGCTCAAACAATGCAGAGAGAGAAGGAAACGCTGCCCATTAAACTGTTATAAAATGTTTTAGAGCTTAACAGAATCCAACGCTGCACAATAGTTGGTACCAAAGAGGAACAGTACATCAGTTGTGGAAAAATTATATCTGCTATGAAAACGTTGATGCTGCGCAACGGCAGGTATTATGCAGGACCCACCTTGCTGCCTCCCGAGATACTCTACGAAACTTTATCAACACCTTAAAACATCACACCACCATATATGAGAGTTTCACGGCTAAACTGACCGCCACCAGTGTTTCAATTTCCAGTAAACAAACTTCGAGGTGACAGGGATCGCTGACCGAGCTGTTTGAAAGAATCGCTCCTTACGAACATAAAAAAACAGGCACACTGAAATAATTCGTGCTATAACGGGTTTTATAGCCAAAAGTATGCTTTGTTAACCATGATGGATAAGCTAGGATTCAATCTCACGAACACATTTTAGCCACATTTTACCTGCGCTGTATAAAAAATACCGACAGAAAGTTAAAGCCGAACTGAAAACAGCGGAGTATTTTGCAACAACTGACCTGAGATCAAACCGCACTACAGAGCCATACCAGAGTCTGTAAGTGCATTAGATCGATGGAGAATTAAAAATCAGAGCTTGTTGCTTCAAGCATCCTTCTTCCCGGATAACCCCACCGGGGGACCTGCCAGCTGGGATCAAAAGGAAGAAAACCTTGATTGCAGGAGGACACCGATGACCATCAAGTGTGATGATTAAAACTAGATAAAGTTGTTAATATTTGCCTTTGTCTTAAAATAAGTCTATCTTATGGAATAGAATAAATTATGCATAAAGAAATCTGTTTATAATACACAATAATTTTAATATCATTAATTAAAAAATGCATGAGAAAAGCCCAATTAAAATAATTGCATATTAAATCGAAATCGCAATATTGAAAAAAAAAATCGCAATTAGATTATTTTCCAAAATCGTTCAGCCCTAATGTAGAACATTTGTTTTTACCTTGAACACACAACTGGATGCCTTGGTGCCCATTGTGTGTTTATTTTGTTCTTGTAGAACAGTTCATCAAGTTTGTATGATTTTACATGTAGATGTAGTTTTTATGTGTAAATGTGAGCTTTTAGGCACTATACAGATGTAACTTTTATCATACAGTTTACCGTACTGCATCCATGTCTCCATAGATTACCACGCATTCTCTGTGCAATTTAGTGTTTGTTTGAGACCAGATGATTTTTTTTTTTTTTTTTTTTGCTACTTTTAAAGTCTTTTTTAATGAGCCCGGCTGGGGTCAGGTGCAGAAATAATTTTTGAAGGGTAAGAATCCATACCCTCAGTTTACTAAACTGTGCGCACGGATCCCATAGGTCATGTGTGAAAATGTGGGGGATCCTGTCCAATTGATATTGTGCCCTGCCTACCTGAATACAGGGTCCGAAATTAAAATTTTGAGTCACCAGCCAACATGGCCGGTGGATGAAAAATATTTACCGGCCAGGCATATTTGTTACCAGCCGAAATCCTAAATTACTTTTACACAGATATACTAAAATGATTTATTCAATTATATGACATTATGTTGGAGAATAAAATTACTTTCAATGTCATTTTAACTGATGAAAACTGTAAAATGCGACCAGCTCAGATTGGGTCCCCACTAAACACACCTTTGCTTTTATTTTAGTGCTATAGTCCAAGACCCACCCTGGGCCCTTTTAGCCCCTCTAATTAACCTCCTAGATACGCCCCTGCTCAGCAGCACTGATAGGAATAGCTGCTCATTAATCTAAAAACTCACAGTAGTCTCTGAGACAGGAGAGAGTGAGAAAGGATTTTTTTCTTATTTTGGTCACAGAGCATTATTAAAAGTCTGTTAATTTAAGACGCAGTAACTTTGGCCAAAGGAACGACTGGCTGTGCTCTCAGATCCACTGCCGAAGTTACAATCACAAGACCTAAATAAAAGGCAACTACACTTGAGGTCAGATGAAACACTTTTTAATCCTAAATAACTCAGAGGATTTAAAAAGTAATTTAAACTATGGCTTCTTTCAGTCAAACAGCCATTTGTTCTCCTCATTGGACACACGAATCACGTAGGTGACCCGTTTTGGATTCTAACGGCGAATTTCGGCAACAGTATTTTCATGTCTGGAATGAGGAAACTTGCGTATGTTGGCGTTCAAGTCTTATGTACTCTTGTGTACATCACATGCAGACAGCAGAGGAGCGTCACACAACTAAATAACCCCCTCTATGCTATCAACTGTCCCTCTGTATTCTTCCAATACCCAAAATATGCCCATGCTTCTGACTATGTCTTCTTTGAGGGCTGAGATGTACCAACCGCAGCCGTCTCCTCCTTCGGCCATCATTTCAGCTCAGAGAAAGTTTTGCTTGTAAACTACAAAGTGTGCGTGTGCGGCAACTTCAACAGATTAGACGGTGGCTGGTAAGGCTCACCATGCCTACACCGCCGACACGGTAATCCTAATTATGTTGTAATTCTAACAATATGGTATGGTAATTATTATGGTCAACATTTTTACCGGGGTTTACCGCTACACTGGTAACTATGACATCCCTAATTCAGAGTACACTGACCTCCCAGAAAATGAAAGTTAGACCTACAGCAGAAAACAAATATCTGTATCTTTCAACTGAAAATCTAAAACAACTGGACTGGGGTTTTCTATTAAATATTAAGAGAAAACTGAACAGATGTAACTTCAACAAAAAACAGTAAACAACAACAATAAAACAGACTAAACAGCAGAGGGGATGGCACTACTAGCCTTACTAAAGTGGTGTATGGTTATCAGTAGTGCCAGGGCTCAGGTGGGAGGTAGACAGTGTGAAGGCTCTACAAAATAATTCATCATCGAAACAGTCGACAGGAGAACTGTAGAGATTCATTTTTCAGTTTGAAAACCTCGCTGAAGATGCTGCAAACAAAATTGTTTTGCAGAGGCCAATACTATGAAACAAGCTTAGCAGTTCAAATAATGCTCCACTTGAGCACATTATTGGAAACTGAGTGGAGTTTAGGTTATTATTTATCACTTACTCAAAGTCAGCTCTGAACAGACGGGTTATTTGCCTTGATCTAGGGCTGCCACATAGAACTTTGAGCGACTAATCACCAATTATTTTGCTGATTAGTCGACTACTTGGATCACGTGTGAAATCTATGTTATTGCAGGAGCAAGCAGCTGCTGTAATATAAGGGTGTTACCTCAAAGTGTTGTGTAGTATATAAAATACTGGCTTAAGACGATAGCTATTTTAACATTTATAAACTAATTATAAAATGAAACAGAGTTACAGCAGACACATGACGTGTGCTACTGTTAAGTGTAGTGAGATTAAAATCACCATTGTTACTGTTGCAGCCATCAAATAATATAAGAGCCTCTTCAGTCAGGGGCTTTATCAAAACAACTGATTGATCCTTAAGAGAAAGATCCTTCCCGCCCACAGCCATTTAGCATCTAAAGTCAGAGTAAACATTACATTCTGAAGAAATAAGTATATAAATGCAAAAATAAATAAAAATAAGCAGCAGGTTGTTTTTTTTTGACACGTGCACCTTGATGTCATGTAAGCAGCAGCAGCTGCACTCTGTTCTGTCTAGGAACAGATCAGAACCAGCCTCTAAGCAGCAGTTCGGGCCATAGAGGACGTCATATAGGAGAATCGAGACATTTTCATCAATCTATGAATACTAGGGGTGTGAGGAAAAAAATCGATTCATGTCTGAATCTTGATTCCTATTTAACAAGATTCAGAATCGATCCGAAATGTTTGAGAATCGATTCTCAAAAAATATGTTTTCTGAACCTTTTTACAATTTCGCTTCGCGTAGTGTTTGTAATGCAATGGCCACCGTCGCAGTGACAGGTCTGATGCGCCGTTGGCTAGCTAGCGCTAGCTATTAGCGCTAGCTAGCTGTAGCCGCTAGGCTAAAGCTTCAGCATGAAAGACGAAAGAGAAATCTAGCCCGCCCCGTCTTTGCTGAAGGTAAATGTTTGGGCCGTCTAAAAGGTCTTCTCCATGCTAATGACACCCTTGGCTAAAGTTTAAGTTTTTTTGTTTTTATAAATCTGCAAGTATATAAGAGCGATCCTTCTTTATAAGCTACACATCAAAATCCAGCAGCGCTGCACACCTGTGGTGCTTTCAAGGAAGTCCGAAATATATGCAGAGTTCAATAACGTTAGGACTTTTAAAATTTCTAACAAAAACAATGAAAATAATAACATAGGCCATACATTTCTGTTTAAGGATGGTTGATAAGAAACATTTGGTGCATACTAAATATTTTCAATGTATTTTCTACTACGTACCAAAGAACAAACAAAATACACATTTTTTTCTTCTTAAAATATAACAGCATTTTTTTTCAAGACTAGAAATTTTGTTTAAAAGGTCTTGGATGTCCAGTTGCAATTTTATGTCTTGTTACTTTATAACCAGTTACCTTCTCTCAACTTAGATTGTAAAATCCATTTTGTGTTGATGCCCTATTACATTCATGGCTCACTTCATCACAGACACCTGGCAGATCAAGTTGTGTGTATTACAAACACAAATGATGAATGAAAGAGTATTGATTAAGAAAAAAAATAATGCTTTGAATCGAGAATCGTTTCTGAATCGAATCGTCACCCCAAGAATCGGAATCGAATTGAATCGTGAGATGTTGTAAGATTCCCATCCCTAATGAATACCTCTAGTACCAGAAGAAGGTAAAAAGCCGACATGGGAAAAGAGAAAATGGCTCTTGGGTCAAGTCCAAAATCCGTGCAGCCGTCTAGCCAGGAACTTCATAACCCTCTTAGGGTGACACTGACCAGGGTTACAGAAAAGCATACTTTAACATATTTTCAGAAAACAAACACTTAAAAATAAGTGCTGTCATCAGATAAAATAACTTTTTATATCATTGGAGAGCTAATAGTATTGTTTTTTTTAACCAAATATGCCAATCAAGGACACAATCATAAGTGTGAACACAGCAGCTGTCTTTGTCAACCCCCCATTCACTCCCAGAAGAATTATGCATAACTCATATTTTGCAGCCTGCTGTTTCTCACAAATCTGATCTTTGAAATGTTTGAGTTCATTTAATTAAAGGCAGAAGATCCAAATTTTAAAAGCCACATTTACTCCAACACCCCACTAAGGATGGATACCGAAACCCAGTATTAAATTAGTCCGCTTCTGACGGTCCACTCGCATTGATAAGCTTCAGCCTCTTAACGGTATAAGTAAGGTCATATTCATCTTTTGCAGAAGATATAAACACAAGCCAAACATTGTATTAGCAGCCCGCTCCTCCTTAACAAACACACGCCGCAGGACTGAAGGTGGGAGGAGCGAATGCTGCGCTCTTAGGTTTTCGCTTTGTGCTCTCAAAAGAAGCTCCGCTGACAAGTTATGATGGCAGACCGAATGAAAAGATCCAAAATCGCGGGAAAGAGAGATGGAATCGCGGAATTTAACAACAAAAATCGAGTAAACAATTAAACATTGTTCTTGTAGTGATCTGGTGGCTATCGTTCCTGTAAGGACGGCTTTCAATCATCCTCTCTATGTAGGCAGACTGACCTGCCAGCCACAGCGAGAAAACTGAAACACAGACACGACCACCCCGGAAACGGAAAAACAAAACAAAAAACTTTGACGCTTATCGTGAGGATCAGAGATGTTTATGAATCGGGAGAACAATCCTTCCATAAATGGTGATGACCAGTGATAGTAAATGGACACATTAGAAACAGAACGCTGCTAGAACAGTGCTAAACATAAAATACTGACATATCATGCATTTATTCCACTGGAGTCTTTGAAGGAGTAGAAAAAAAAAAAAAAAAATTCTGTTCCCTAGGGGGGCATGGCAGAAAATAATTGAGAAGCACTGAGTAATATAGGGTTTTTATTAAGTTATTCATTTTGTACTTTTTATTTTTTAGTTATTTTCTGTGCTTTGCTGTTCAAATAGTTAAAAATAAAATAATTGTAGTTCATCATTTGTTACTTTCCCTTTTGTTTTAGTCATTCCAAAATAAAAAAAGGCCGATAAGGATACAGACAAAGTACCGAATCGATAAGGAGTATCGTTAAGAGCAGGAGTATCGATACATCCTTAACGATACCCATCCCTACACCCCACAGACCATAAAAATGTTGTGTTTTAGTGAAGGTAGGTTAATTAATTCTGAGAGCCCCAAGGTTGCCCCAATATACTGTCCAACTAAGTCAGCCTCCTTTATTCCGGAAACTAAAATGTCATTTTCATTTCATGGGCTGCGATGTTTTTGTTAATATGCTGTACATTAATTTGGATGGAATTCTACCTCGTTTTGTATTTTTATGCCTAAAAATTATTTTGGACAAATATCTTGCACTGTTATGCGCATTTTACACGCAACTGTGTTCAGGTCCAATAAAATGGATTACAGTGAACTGCACAATTATCTTGAGTTGTTCGTAATAATTCATATAGGTGAAAGTAATAGCCAAATATAATTATTATTAAAAGCATTT